>CM021105.1:566075611-566511885 GCA_007115665.2 Sequoiadendron giganteum | reverse complement strand
CCTCTCTCTCTCATTCACTCACTCACTCACTCCCTCTATCTCTCTCCCCTCTACCCTTAACCCTAAATCCTAAACCCTTAACCCTTAAACCCTAAACCATTAAACCCTCTACCCTCTACCCTTAACCCTCCCTCCATCTATCTCTCTACGACTCCCTCAATATCTCTCTTTCCCTAAACCATTAAACCCTCTACCCTCTACCCTTAACCCTCCCTCCATCTATCTCTCTACGACTCCCTCAATATCTCTCTTTCAAGTCTCTCTATCCTACCCCCTCTCCCTCTCTTAGGTCTCTCTCTCACTCACTCAATCCATCTATCTCTCTCCCATCTCCCTTAAACCCTATACCCTTAACCCAATACCCTAAGCCATCAACCCTATAGGTCCTCAACCCTACAGATCCAATTCTCAACCATCTACCCTATATATTGGATCCTCAACCCTCATCTATCATTGTCCCTCCCTCCTCTTCTCTCATTATCTCTATCTCACTTCTCCCTCCATCTATCCCTCCATCCATCCCAAATTCTCCTCCCTAATCCCTCAACCCTATACCCTCAACCATTAAAACCTTAAACACTCAACCCTAAACCTTAAACCCTCAACCCTCAACGCTTAAATCCTAAACCCTTAAACCTTCTACCATCTACCCTCAACCCAATACCCTCAACCATCAACACTCAACCATTAAACCCAATTAAACTCTCTACCCTAATCGCTCAACCCTTAACCCTTTATCCCACAACCCTTAAACCCTCAACCCTCAACCCTCTACCTTCAACCCTAAACCATTAACCCTAAAAGCTCAACCACTATACCCTATACCCTATATGTTGGAACCTCAACCCTAATACATCAAACCTATACCCTCAACCCTCTACCCTCAACCTTAAACTCTTGACCCTCAACCCTTAAACCCTCTACCCTCTACCCTATACATTAAACCCTTAACCCTCAATGTTCAACCCTCAACCCTTAATCCCTTAATCCTCAACCCTTAAACCCTAAACCCTCAACCCTTAAAACTATACCCTTAACCCTATACCCTCAACCCTTAACCTTCTACCCTCTACCCTCTACCCTCTACCCTCAACCCTATACCCTAAAACCAATACCATAAACCATCAATCCTATACCCTCAATTCTCAACCCTCTATCCTATACATTGGATCCTCAACCCTCATATATCTCTATCCATCCCTCTTCTTCTCTCCTTCTTTCTATCTCAAATCTCCCTCCATCTCTCCCTCCATCCTTCCTTCCCTCCCTCTCTACCCTAATATCTCAACCCTTAAAACCTTGAACACTCAACCCTCACCCCAATACACTCTACCATCAACCCTCAACCCTTAATCCCTTAACCCTTAAACCCTCTATCCTCTACCCTCTACCCTCTACCCTTGACCCTCTACCATCAACCATCAACCCTCTACCATCAACCCTCTACCATCAACCCTCAACCCTCAACCCTCAACCCTCAACCCTCAACCCTCAACCCTATACCCTCAACCTTCTACCCTCAACCTTAAACCCTCATCCCTCAACCCTTAAACCCTCTACTCTATACATTAAACCCTCAACCCTCAATTCTCAACCCTTAACCTTTAATACCTCAACCCTAGGTAGGTAGGGAAACATAGGTGAGATACAAAGTGATGAAGGGAGAGGTAGGTAAACAAAGATATAGGGGAGATAAATATAGGTAGAGAGGGAAGGATACGTAGAGAGAGGAGAGATAGAGAGAACTGGAGAGGGGAGGGAGGGACAGGTAGGGAGGAGATAGAGGTGTGTGTGTGTGTGTGCACGTGCGAGAGAGAGAGAGAGAGAGGAGATCTAGAGAGTAGAGAGGGAAAGAGATAGGGAGGAGACAAAATTGAGATATAGAGTGATGGAGGGAGAGGTGGGTAAAGAGAGACATAGGTGAGAAAGATAAATAGAGATGTAAGGAGATGTAGAGAGAGATTATAGATAGAGAGAAGTAGAGAGTGGAGGGATGGTGGGAGAGGAAAGGAGGAGATAGAGGTGAGTGTGTGTGAAAGGGAGAGAGGAAGGGGGAGAGAGAGAAAGAGATTAGAGAGGGAAGGGGGGAGAGATAGAGAGTAGAGAGGGAAGGAGAGAGTAAGAGAGAAAGAGGGGGGAGGGAGAGAGTTGTAGGTAGTGGAGGGAGAGGTAGGTAGAGAGGGAAGGAGAGATGGATGGATATGAGGGAGAGAGGGAAGGAGGGATAGTGAGATGGAGAGAGTGGTGAGATATAGAGTAGAGAGGTAAGGAGAGAATGAGAAGTAGAGATAAAGAGAGAGAGTGAGGTTGGAGGGAGGGAGAGGTAGAAAGGGATAAGTGAGACATAGAGAGGGAAGGAGGGAAAGTGGGATAGAGAGAGAATGGTGATTTAGAGAGGAGGGACTGAGAGGGAATGGTGATTTAGAGAGGAGGGGGTGATAGGTAGGGATAGAGATAATGGTGAGATAGAGAGTGAGAGAGATAGAGAGGGATGGAGAGATAGTGATGGAGGGAGAGGTAGGTATAGAGAGGGAAAGAGAGAGGAGAGATAAAGAGTAGAGAGGGGAGGGAGGGAGATAGAGGTGTGTGTGAGTGAGAGAGAGAGAATGGTGAGATAGAGAAAAGGATCAATTGAGAGAGAAAGAGGGGGGAGGGAGGGAGGGACAATAGTGAGAGAGATTGGGAGGAGAGACAAAAATAAGGGGAGGGAGGGTGAGGTTGAGAGAGGGAGGGAGAGGAGAGATAGAGAGAAGTAGAGAGGGAAGGAGGGAGGGAGGGAGTGTTAGTGAGGGAGATAGAGGTTTGTGTGTGTGAGAGAGATATAGATAGTAGTGAGATAGAGAGGGAAGAGTGAGAGGAGGGAGATATAATTATGAGATAGAGAGGAGAGAGTTAGAGAGAATGTAGGGGAAGAGAGGGATAGAGAATGAGAGAGAGATGTAGGTAGAGGGAGGGAGAGGAGAGATAGAGAGTAGAGAGGGAAAGAGGTAGGGAGGGAGACATAAGTGAGATATAAAGTGATGGAGGGAGGGGAGAGATAGAGAGTAGAGAGGGAAATAGGTAGGGAGGGAGACATAAGTTAGATATAAAGTGGAGGGAGAGGTAGGTAAAGAGAGAGAGAGGAGAGATAGAGATAAGTAGAGAGGGAAGGAGATGTAGAGAGAGAAGAGATAGAGATAAGTAGAGAGGGGAGGGAGGGAGGCAGATGTAGGGAGGAGATAGAGGGGTGTGAGAGAGAGAGAGAGGGGAGAGAGGGAGGAAGGGAGAGAGAGGGGGAGTGGAGTGATAGAGAGTAGAGAGGAGAGAGAAAAATGATACAACTTGCTGACTACTAAAATTTGACCTCCTGATTACTGAAACTTGAATTGTTGATTACTGAAATTTAACTAAGTTTGAAATTTTTAAGATCTTCCAAAAACTAGAATTTGCATTATAAGTCCTAGAGTTCTGAAACCACTCTCAAACATCTTGCCTATAAACATGAAATATAACTTAAATTATAAGAAAGTAAATGTCCATATGTAAATGTCAACTTATACTTAAATTTTTATTTCACGTATATAATCTCCCTGGCAGAGAAAGCAAAAATAAAAGATTTTAGAAAAATGCATTCCAAAATTCATTGCAAAAAGAAAGAGAACTCACACTTGTTCATTCATTGCAAAATTAAAGTCATTTGGTGCTCACCAAATGGTAAAGCCATTTGGAGAGCACCAAATTTGGCACTTGCCAAATATTCTCGGTCTTACCAAGCCTATTTAGCGAACGTCAAATTTGGTGCTCTCCAAATTTGGTGAGCACAATATGGCCTATTATGGGTTTTTTTATTAATTTGGCACCGAAATTATGTCACATATTGGTGCACTTACCCTTTAATCAATCAAGACATAGCACTTTTAAAGAAAGAATAATCAAAAGTAGAATATCATCATGCCTGCGTTATAGCTTCCCAACTGGATTGGCTATAGTCACATAACCTTTAGAATAGAAATGATCTTGATATTGATTCTCCAACAAAATTTCACAACTCCTATCTCTCAAGTTGGCACTTAAACTCAAAGCCTTCCCTTACTGTTTTGACAAAATATTGAAGATAGAAAAAGCTCACTAAAATGAAAAGTCTTTGCACAATAAATAATGTATAGAAGATAATAATGATGTGTCCCAAAAAATGAACTCTTGATGGGTATGTGCAGGATCATCATGGAAAAAATAGGCCCTTAAGTGGCAATAAAATTTAGAAAAATCAGAGTTAGGCAACTTGACGCAAAAATTTGAATAATTTATCTATATTATTTCAAAAATATGTAAGAATAGAATTTGTAGAAAATTGAATGTAGTTTCTATACTACTAGGTTTATTTAAAAAACAAAAAAATCTATTTGGTGAAAATTTGAAATTTCAATGCAGTAGTATTTAAATTTTAGGGAAAAAATAACAAGTAGGTGTCTATCTGACCACCCTAACCACAATAAAATGATAATATTTTATATATAAGTAGAGGAATCATGCCCCAATGTGATGCATATTTTTTTGTAATTTTTTTCCAAGTAAATAATTAATTATGAATTTTTTAGTACAACATTTAAAAAATATAAAAAATCATATGTCTGACCACCTTAACTTGGTCAAAAATTCATGAAATGCAATTTTGTTTTTTAATCCTATATTATGCAAAGCATAGAATGTGATGCATGTTTTGGATTCAAAAAATGTGATATTGTTTGAAAGCTATAGATGTTTTTCAATCAACCTATCAATCAAGACTTTAGTCGTAATTGAAATAGAAAATGAATAATAATAATTTATATTGGTGGAAAGCTGAGAATATCCTTTAAAAACCCTTTTTGTTTCATCAATTTTGGGTAAAAAAAAATTCATTAGCCACATTGGCCATCATATCACTTACATACCACCACTTTTTGGCCCATCATGATCCTGCACATACCCTGATGCTATTTATACAACAAATAAGTAACAACATTGCCTATAGTTTAGGCATGTTATTGATAACAAAATGCATGCGTAGTAACACCACTAACATAGCTCAAAATGTGGTAGATAGATAAACAAACTTAGCTCAAATATCGATAGATTGATCCACTTATTGATAACAATCGGACACCAATTCAATTCTCCATGTGATAGAATTTGACTCGCAACATAAAGTAGTCTTCTATAGCTAAAAGATAGAAAAGGTGGCATGGTTTTATCCTCAAAAAAAAGATTCAATAACGAGAGTGTTCCATCACACTAAAGCATTGACTAAGTCTTACTATTTGTGTCAATTCACTCATGAAATGGTTTAGACCAAGTCGTTGATATGCTTCATGTTAATACAGCTATTTGATCGATGAAGATCATCATGGTAATATAGTTTTACTAAGTCCACGAATCCCTATCAAAAAGGTATCGAATTATTCTCACTTATCATCGACTCAATAGTTATGTTTAGTTTGTAGATTACAAACTCTTATTTTTTCGACAACATGAGCATAAAGCGGCTCAAGAAAGACATATAATTACCACAAAGTTTGGCCTTTAACTTGTTCAATAAATCAACCTCCAAATGATTTAGATAATTGACTTCAAAGCTAAATGAGTACACTTATAATTGTCTAAAACTCATTGCTTTAGATAGTCGATCTAAAAGAAAATAATGTTTTAAATATAAATACAATGTGGGTATGTGCAGGATCATGATGGGCCAAAAAGTGGCAATATGATGGGTTTGTGGCTGACGACTTTTTTTTTACCCAAAATTGATGAAACGAAAAGGGTTTTTAAATGATATTCTTAGCTTTCCACCAATATAAATTATTCTTTACTTTGAATTTAATAAATAATTATTATTCATTTTCTATTGAATTACGACTAAAGTCTTGATTTTTACACTGATTTAAAAACATCTATAGCTTTCAAATGGTATCATATTTTTTGAATCCAAAATATGCATCACATTCTATGCTTTGCATACTATCAAATTAAAAAAGGAAAAAATGAATTTCATGAAGTTTTGACCAAGTTAAGGTGGTCAGACATACGAGTCTTTATATTTTTTAAAATTTGTAATAAAAAAATTATAATTAATTATTTACTTGGAAAAAAACTAGAAAAAAATATGCATCACATCGAGACATGAGTCCTTTACTTATACCTAAAATATTATAAAAAAATATTATCATTTTAATGTGGTTAGGGTGGTCAGACAGACATCTACTTCTTATTTTTTCCCTGAAATTTAAGTACTACTATATTGAAATTTCAAATTTTCACCAAATAGGATTTTTATTTTTTTAAATAAACCTAGTAATTTAGAAACTAAATTCAATTTTCTACAAATTCTATTCTTACATATTTTTGAAATAATATAGATAACTTATTCAAATTTTTATGTCAAGTTGCCTAACTCTGATTTTTTTGAATTTTTTGCCACTTAAGGGCCTGTTTTTTCCATGATGATCTTGCACATGCCCATGTATTGATGGGTAAACCCAAAAAAGTGGTTTACAATTTGAGTGAGAAAGGAAAAGTTAAAAAAAATAACCAAATGCAAAAAAAATTGCTTTTAGGAGTTCAAATGAACTATTTGGTTCGAGTGAACCCATTAAAGATGGGGCCCATCATTCTTAGAAAAAATCTAATTATGGAGAGGGGGTTTGAATGAACCATGGTTTGAGCAAACCCCTAGGGGTTCGTTCAAACCCCCGTTTCCCCCCTTCTCCTCCTCAAGCACCACAATAATCCAGAATTTTGCGCTTCTAAGCTCGGTTTGAGGATGAAAATGGAGGAGACTTCACAAACCCAATTGGTTGATGGTAGTCCTCAGAAAAATCTATCAAACAAATATATTTTTAATGTATTTTGGTTTTATTATGTATTGATTTTTTGAGTTTTATTAAACATAGGTTTTTCACCAAAAATCAAGTTCTTTGTTCTACATGTGGAAAAATAGAAGATTATCAAAAATTTGTTTCAAAAAATATGAGTGCACTTTATATTGAAGTTCTTGATCCAACAAAATAAATAAAATTGAATTTTGATACATACAAAAAAAATTATGTTGTATACGGTCCGCCTATGTCTGAATTTTAATTAGTTTGACTTCAAAACTTGATTAAGGAAAAAATATTCAATAAAAAACTATGAGACCAATTGGAAGCACTAGATATCAGAGTCACAAATCTGAATTCGAAAGAATTATAATTTTGTTCTTCATGGAAAAAAAAACTATGTTTTATACGATGAGTGTCAGTCCTTAAAAATGATTCCAAATTTTTTGAAAAATATATATTTAGAATCTACAGACAAAATGTCACAAATCACTAGTTTGCATCATCTTCAAATTCCTCATGGTTTAGCCACTATAGGTACCCAAAAGTGAAGATTTAGTTACAAAAAATTATTTGAGTGTCAAGTTTGGCCAAAACTTGTAAACCAATATTGTTGGTTCACCCACACATATATACTTGTGTATATATATATATATAATCAAATATATCCACATATATATATATATATTTACATATACATATATATGTATATGTTAGTATATATATTTATATATATCATATGTTAATAAAGCATGTATATATAATCGATATACAAAAGAATAAATCAATTCATAGAAATCAAATTGTTATATTAAAATATCATTTGTATATATATATATCATATATATGCCTCTATGTACATGTATGTGTATGTATCGATACATTCACATGGACATAGCCATTTCCTACCATACGCGTGTATGGATACACACGTACATATGGATATATGTATATACATTATATATATACACACACGCATTCAATTCACACACCAAAATCATACACAATTGCTACAGTGTAGATTAGAGACTACAAGTGATATGTCTATAGATATACATACGCATGTCGTGGGTTGCATCGGATAGTTTCATGCACATAAGCAAGTCGTGCATGAGTGTTCACAGGTACGTCTACCTTTGTTCCCTCAAGTATGCGTTCCTTGGTGCATATGATCTATCATAACCCATGCATGTGTGTACGCATACCCATACCTCATATGCTCCACATATCAACTCAAGCATGGTAACAAGAATGAAATCATAAGCTTGTTAAGTAATATTCACCTAATAATGCACTCAATAGTAATCTAGACTTTTACTAAAGCAAGCATTACAGCTAAGGATGACTTAGCAACTTCCCACTCATAACCTGACTCAATTATTCTACTTTGGTGTGTGTAAGTTGAGATAGGTTACATTACTAGTTACTCAACCAAGACCTCCTCAGTGATACTTCCCCTCCACCTAGAGGAATTGAACATGTACCTGTAAACACTAACACATGTACACGGAAGTCAGTTGTTCACAAAATATGCAATATACACATTACATCTCCAAAGTTAGAATATCAACACAATATTCATCCATTCACATGAATGCATTCCTTCATATA
Organism: Sequoiadendron giganteum; assembly: GCA_007115665.2. Classification (NCBI taxonomy): domain Eukaryota; kingdom Viridiplantae; phylum Streptophyta; class Pinopsida; order Cupressales; family Cupressaceae; genus Sequoiadendron; species Sequoiadendron giganteum. The sequence goes on along the minus strand of CM021105.1, from coordinate 566,503,441 downwards.
ACATTAAATGAGATTCCCTTCTGAACATTAGGCATTGAGAACAGACATATTCAAGGATATTCCCTTTTGATATTCAACACTTGTAAAGAGAATAAAATTCAAAATTGGGGCCTTCGGTATATTCTTCAAAGAGTGTAGTCTCTTCTTGATAAGTTCCAAAATTATACGATTACAAATACTTACAGGGAAGGAAATAATCTAGCATATTATCTAGCTAATATGGGTAGCTCAAAGCAGGAATTACATATTTCATCTGACCTCTCTCTATGTATAGATTACCCCCATATAGTTGAACTTATCACTCATTATACTCATCATATCAATATTGGGGTATCTTTTTAACCCCAAAGGAATGAGCTTATCTTGACAAATATGGATAGATCATAAAATACTTTGGTGATTAGGCGAGGGAAATCTAAGTAATTTGATCTGTTGCTAAATTTGGTATTGCCATGTAATATTTTCTGCCTGGGCAGTCATTGTCCATTCTTTCAAAAGGCAATGCCCTCCAACCTGTTGGCGCTTGTGCAACCCCATTTGGTACCTTTTTGGTATCTCTTATGTTATATTAGGAAATGTGAAATCCTCATTGCCTTATGATGGGAAATGTGAAATCCTCGTGGCCTTATGATGGGATAGGTTGGGTATTACATTGCAATTTACAACCTCATTTATTTTTGCCACCCTTCCAACAAATGATGGGGTTTTCTGTGACGGTAAGCTTCAAGGTACTTATATATGTGCTGAAGTACTTCACATTTATCTCTTGCTGAAGTATGAGAGATCTCGCATGATTCATCATATTGTAAAGGATCCACTTTCATTAATTTATCCATTTTTTAATTCAGGCATGTGCAGGATCATCATGGAAAAAAGAGGCCCTTAAGTGGCAATAAAATTCAGAAAAATCAGAGTTGGGCAACTTGATGTAAAAATTTGAATAGGTTAACTATATTATTTCAAAAATATGTAAGAATAGAATTGGTTGCAAATTTAATGAAGTTTCTAAACTACTAGGTTTATTTTTGTTTAAAAAAAATCTATTTGGTAAAAAATTGAAATTTCAATGCAGTAGTACTTAAATTTCAGGGAAAAAATAAGAAGTAGGTGTTTGTCTGATCACCCTAACCATAATAAAATGATAATATTTTTTTATAAGGTTTTAGATATAAGTAGAAGACTCATGTTCCAATGTGATGCATATTTTTTTGTAATTTTTTAAGTAAATAATTAATTATGATTTTTTTATTACAACTTAAAAAAAATAAAAAACTCATACGTCTAACCACCTTAACTTGGTCAAAACTTTATGAAATTCATTTTTTTTTTTTTAATCCTATATTATGTGAAGCATAGAATGTGACTCATGTTTCAGATTCAAAAACTATGATACCCTTTGAAAGCTATAGATGTTTTTCAATCAGCCTATCAATCAGGAATTTAGTCATAATTCAAATAGAAAATGAATAATAATTAGTTATTATATTCAAAGTAAAGCATAATTTATATTGGTGGAAGCTAAGAATCTCCTTTAAAAACCCTTTTCGTTTCATCAATTTTGGGTAAAAAAAAAGTTGTCAGGCACATGGACCATCATATCCATTACATATCGCCACTTTTTGGCACATCATGATCCTGCACATACCCATTCAATTATCATTATGCCTTCCAAAAAATGTGCTTCATTCATTGAGCTCCTTAGGCTTTAAAAACACATTTTTCCTTTAGTTTTGCACAAACTATTTCAAGAATTTTCTGGAAGTGTTGTCTGTTAGTCTGGTTCAATTCGGGAATTTTGTTGTGCTTCCTAGTGGCGACATGGATATCCGCCCATGGAATTTTAGAATTAAATGCCATGCGCAACCTTGGGAGCGGCAGTTTGAGAATAGCCTCTCTCAAGAGGATCTCAATCTCTTATTTAAAATAGACTACATGAGAGCCGAGGACTCGGTTTGGTCGGTGCTTGGAGTCGAGGTTAGTAGCCCAAGATCTCGTCGACCATTATTTCCATCCCAGGTTTTATCTATCTTCCTATCTAATGATATGGATTTTCTTCAATCTTTGAAGAAATTAGCGACAATTGTTGAGAAATTTGTGAATCCCCAATTTTTGGATAATAATGCTTTACTATCTGGGTATGTGCAGGATCATCATGGAAAAAATAGGCCCTTAAGTGGCAATAAAATTCAGAAAATCAGAGTTAGGCAACTTGACGTAAAAATTTGAATCAGTTATCTATATTATTTCAAAAATATGTAAGAATAGAATTTCTAGAAAATTGAATTTAGTTTCTAAACTACTAGGTTTATTTTTAAAAAAAAACAAAATCTATTTGGTGAAAATTTGAAATTTCAATGCAGTAGTGCTTAAATTTCAGCGAAAAAAGAAGAAGTAGGTGTCTGTCTGACCATACTAACCACAATAAAATGATAATATTTTTTTATAATATTTTAGATATAAGTAGGGGACTCATGTCCTGAGGTGATGCATATTTTTTTGTAATTTTTTTCCAATTAAATAATTAATTATTATTTTTTTATTACAAATTTTAAAAAATATAAAAATTTGTATGTCTAACCACCTTAACTTGGTCAAAACTTCATGAAATTCAATTTTTTTCTTTTAATCCTATATTATGCAAAGCATAGAATGTGACACATGTTTTAGATTCAAAAAATGTGATACCGTTTGAAAGTTATAGATGTTTTTCAATAATCCTATCAATGAGGACTTTAGTCATAATTCAAATAGAAAATGAATAATAATTATTTATTAAATTGAAAGTAAAGCATAATTTATATTGGCGGAAAGCTGAGAATCTCCTTTAAAAACCCTTTTTGTTTCATCAATTTTGGGTAAAAAAAAAGTCGTCATTCACATGGGTCATCATGTCACTTAGATATCGCCACTTTTTGGCCCATCATGATCCTGCACATACCCATCTGTGGTGCAAGATTATAATTTGTTTGATGGGGATGGAACTTATATTGGAGGTATGTTTCCTTGTAAATATATTAAGTTGTGGTCAGGGTTTGAAGAAATCTTCAAAGTCATAAGACTAGCTCTCGAGTTTAGGAATGATTATTTTCTTTAAAGAGCTTTTAAAAAGCACTGCAAAAAGGTGTGTGTGTCCATGGACATTGACATCAAATAAATTTTTTATGATGTGTCTCATCTTCATGATCATGTGAAACATCTTCCATTTAGCTCTATTATAGAAACAAAGGAAAAAATTATGTATGAACCCGGTGTTCAAGCCTCAGGTGAAACAAAATGCTCCAAAGTTGCAACCCAGGGTTTACTTGCAAGGGCCCATATAGATAATGAGGACCAAACAGAAAAGGAGATGGTTCCTTTTTTTGGGTATGACTTATTTGCCAAAGATACACCTCATGTTGGCAAAATTGAAGTGCAGGATGTGAATTCATCCCACATAGAGCGTATGGAGGAATAAACCATGCATAGCATAAGGGGAATTTTTCTTTTGCCAACTGATATTTGCTGCATTTAGCTGAAATGAATTTTGGCATAGTTGTTTCATTTTGTAGAGGTTGGTCATGTTGAAAATTATGCCTCCCTAACGGACTTTATGTATTGAATAATTCAATCGGGAATAAGGTTAGGTTGGTGGTACTGTAGCTAGTTTCTTTTTTATAAAACTTGTTATGGGTCCCCAACATGGGGTGAATTTGTAAAACTGCATGGAATTTTTTTGTAATCTTTTGAACAGCCTCAAGCCATACTTTTTGTAATGATCTGGGCTATAACCAGAGGTTTTCTTCCTAGTTCTTTCCTACCGGTATGCCCCTTGAACCATGTTTTTCTAAAATTTATCTATATATCTATTAATATATTACAGTGGCTAAGCCACTTTTGTTTAAAAGTAAATAAAAAAAATGAGATGGAATTCATTGGTTAAAAATTGATAGAGAAGTGCACACACAATTTATTCATTCACTGAATTCACATTACATTCACATTTTACCCTACATAGTAATAGTAAATAGTAATTACAAAATTGGGATGTAACACATATAATGAGCACTTCCTTGTCAATGTTGCTACACTGAAAAGGTAGTGAGATTAGTGGTCATTGTATGGAAAAATGCCTCAGAGAAATGGGGTCTCAAAGTGATGTACATCACCATGACAACCCATTGCTTTGAGGTATTTTTCATACAACGAGCACTTCCTTGTCAATGGTACTGCATTGACACATTGACAAGGTAGTGCTTGTTATATGAAAAGAGTACCTCAGAGAAATGAGGTCTCATGGTGATTTTTTTCTCATACAACTAGAACTACCTTGTCAATGCTATCACATTGACGCATTGACAAGGTAGTGCTCATTGTATGAAAAAATACCTCAAAAAAATGGGGTCTCACGATGATTGTAATCACCATGAGACCCTATTTCTTTTAATATTTTTTTCATACAATGAGCACTACCTTTTCAATGGTACCACAATGACACATTAACAATGTAGTGGTAATTATATGAAAAAAATGCCTAAAAGAAATGGGGTCTCATAGTGATACATCATTGTGAGATCCCATTTCTCTGAGACAATTTTTCATACAATGAGGGTTTAGGTTTTATTCTTATGGTTGAGGGCTAATGTTTATGGTATTGGTTATAAGGTTGAGGGTGTAGGGTTTAGAGTATAGGGATTAGGATTTATGATATTCAATATAGGGATTTGGAGATTGAGAGAGAGGGTGAGAGGGAGAGAGAGGGAGAAGTAAATATGTAAGGAGAGAGAGGTGATAGAGATATAAGTAGAGAGTGAAGGAGGAAGGTGGATATATTGGTAGAGAGAGGAGGGGAGAGAGAGAGAGGTATATAGGGATATGTTAGATAGAGATAAGTAGAGTGGGAAGGTGGGTGGGAGGAAGGAAGAGAGGGAAATGGGGAGAGATAATATTAGAGAGGGAAGGAGAGAGGGAGGGAGGGAGAATGGTGCTTGATATATAGTAGAGATGGAAGGATAGAGTGAGAGAGAAAGATAGGAGAGATAAAGGAGGAAGGTGGTTAGATTAAGAGAGAGGGAGAGAGGGAATAGGGAAGGGAGGGAGAGGTAGAGATGTAGAGAGGGACATAGAGAGAATTATATAGGCAAGGAGAGACAGTGAGGGAGAAGTATACAAAGAGAGAATGGTGAGATAAAGAGTAGAGAGGAAAGAAGAGATAAAGATAAAAATGGAGAGATAGGGGAGGATGGTTGGGAGATTGCGAGAGGGAGAGAGGGAAGGATGGAGGGAGATGTAGATATTGAGAGAAAGAGATAGATATAAGTATATATATGGAAGGAGAGATATAGAAGGGGGAGGATGGAGGGATAAGTAGAGAGATAGAGAGGGAGAAAGGAAAAGAGAGGGAGGGAGGGAAAGGTGATAGATAGAGTGAGGTAGAGAGGGATAATTTAGATAGAGAGAAGTAGAGAGGGAAGGTGGGTGGGAGGAAGGAAGAGAGAGGTCACATCTAGAGGGAAAGAGGTGATACATATATAGAGAGATAATTAAAGTGGAAAGGAGAGAGGAAGTGAGAGATATTGGTGAGATAGAGAGAAGTATATAAGGAAGGAGAGAGAGGAGGAAGGTGGGGAGATTGAGAGAGAGGGAGAGAGAGAGAATGATGAGATAGGGTGTAGAGAGGGAAGGAGAGAGTTAGGGATAAAGGGGGGAGGGATATTGTGTGTGTGAGAGAGAAACACAAAGAAAAGGAGCAAGGTCGGGAGATTGAGAGAGAGGGGGGGAGAGGGAGGGAGAGAGAAAGGGAATGTGGGAGGGATAGATAGAGATGTAAAGAGATCTAGAGAGAAGTATATAGGGAAGGAGATATTGAGAGCCCGGAGGAGGGAGGGAGGAGTAGAGAGAGAGGGAGAGATAGGGAGGGAGAGATAGGTGAGATAGAGAGAGAGGGATGGAGAGAGATAGAGAGAAGTAGAAAGGGAAGGAGGGAGGGATAGAGGGAGAGACAACTATGATAGAAAGAATGAGAGAGAGAGGGGGAATGAGGAAGGAGAAGAGATTGAGAGATAGAGGAGGGAGGGTGAGAGATAGGAAAAGATAGATATGTTAGATAGAGAGAAAAAGAGAGGGAAGGTGGGTGTGATGAAGGAAGAGAGAGAGGGAAGGAGGAAGGTGGAGAGATTGAGAGAGAGAGAAGGAGAGAGGGAGAGAGAGGTAGAGGGATAGGTTAGATAGAGTGAATTAGAGAGGGAAGGTGGGTGGGAGGAAGGAAGAGAGAGAGGAGGAAGATAGAGAGGGGGAGATAGATAAAATTAGAGAGGTAAGGAGGGAAGGAGGAATGTAGGGAGGGATGGAGGGAGAGAGAGGTGAGATAGATAGAAGTATAGAGGGAAGGAGAGAGTTTGAGAGAGAGGTCTAGAGCATAAGGGATAAAGAATGAGTGAGATAGAGTTACAGAAAGATGATACAACTTCTGAATTACTAAAATTTGATCTCCTAATTATTGATATTTGACATGTTGATTACTAAAAATTTGGCTGTCTAAAAAATTGTAAGATCTTCCAAAAACTAGAACTTGAATTATAACTCCTATAGATCTTAAACAACTCTCAAACATCAAGAAAATATATACATGAAGTATATCTTAAAGTATAAGAAAGTAAATATCTATATGTAAATGTCAAATTATAACTTAAATGTTTATTTGATGTATATAGTTTCCCTGAAAGATAACAAAAATAAAGAGATAAGAAAAAGAAAAGAAAAGAAATTCAATGTAGACCAAAATACAAGCACATTATAACATACTCTCATTTTGGATTTTTTTAAATTTTTTTTTTTTAAAATGCACATTTTTTGAATTCAAAATGCATGAGTTTTTTGAAATTTAAACCATAGCATGAGTACGTTATAATGCACTCATGTTATCACTTGGTAATGATCGAGCCTAGGCCTGGTCACTACCAACCCATAATGTGAGCACGTTTTACTATAACATGCTCGCATTTTTAATATTTTAGGATGAAAAGGTAATTTGGCCACTTTTTGGCCCCCCTATAATTTTGTACATACCCAATTGTTAGCTCAAAAAAAACATGATGCATGATGACTTTCACATGATATTTGATGCTCGAATAATACTCTAAAACACTTGATAATCAACTCTTGAAGACTCTTGAATGCTCTTGTGAACTCCAATTTTCTATAAGGATGCTCATTCAACTTGTTAGGTGTAAAATGAGTGAAATAAACTTGCATTTATACTTGTTTATGCCAAATTTTCCAAAATCTAAACACTACAAGCCAACATCAGATCTGGGAGGATAAAATCCCTCCAAGAATTTGAATTAAATTTAATTTTTGGTCCAGATGAGGCTCATACCCCAAAAGTGGCATATGAGTCCCATTAGGAATTAATTATGGGACACAATTTTAAAATTGCTTAGGTTCATGTGAAATCAAGATTGGAGCCCTAAAACCTAGGTGGGACTCATATGCCCAAGGTGGTGTATGAGTCCCAGATCACAAAATCTGGGCCACAGAACCTCAAAAGACATGAATTATGATTGGATGCTGATTTATGTCGGGATTATCCTCATGAAGGCATTAATTAAGGCTTGCGGGTGCAAAATAAGGCCAAATAAGGCATAAAGAATTCCAATTAATAATGGAAACCCTAGAAAAGTGTGAAAGTGTGGAACAACACTTTACAACACTTTAAAATAAGGTAGAACTAATTTAATTTAGCTCACATGGGTCCAAGACCTAATGCAAGTGTGTCAAACACATTATAACACTAAATCAGGGCAACATTATTGTTCAATTTAACAAGGAGGACCCAAACAAGAAAGGAAAAGTTAAGAGATACTTTTTTCATTACCATAGTTTCAAATGTTAGTGTGGTAGAGATAGTTTTAGATGCTTATATAATCTTCAAAACATATGTTTGGGCACTTGTTTTAGTTGATGTATACACAAGTTCAGCTATATAAGCCCATGTGGACATTATACAAATTTAACTATGTTTCAAGATTGATATTTGGTTATCGATGTTTAAGCCAATCCTGAGAAATCTCATGAAAAAACTATGAAAATAATATTTAGATATTTGAGGGGAACTCCAGATTATGGCCTATGGTATAAAAGGGATAATTACTTTTCTCTCAGTGCCTATACTGATGTTGACTGGGAAGGTTGTGTGGATGACTGAAGAAGTACGAGTGGAAGTGCATTCTTTTTTGGAGACATATTGCTCTCTTGGTTCAGTGAAAAATAGGACTCAGTGGCCTTATCCACAATGAAGGTTCAATATATTGTTTCAACAACTTACTATGCTTAGGTGCTTTAGATGAAGTATACCTTGAAGGATGTTAAATTAGTTTATGATGAGAATATTTCTATATTTTGTTGCAATAATAGTGCTATTAATATTTCCAAGAACCCAATAATGCATTCAAGGACTAAAAATATCTCTATTTTTGAAGAGATAAGGTTGCAACACATGAAGTCAGACGAAATATGTGCCTACCAAAGATCAAATTGTAGATATCTTCACTAGGGCACTCTCAAAGGATACTTTTTAGTATCTCCGATAGAAGTTAGCAGTCATTTCCCTTCCTTTTTGTAACTAGATGCATAGATGGTGCATATTTCCAAGGGGAGAAATTAATGTCGTATCCTTTCTCCTAGATTGATGTTTGCTACCTCTCAAGGGGAGTTGGTAGTAAGGTGGGGTTAGTACAAATGTGTAGATGTAGTGCATGTATAAGAAGAAGTGTTGTTGGTCAAAGGGGGAGAATGTTTTGCTACTTCAACAAAAGATAATTTTCCCTTTTTCCTTGAAAACAAAGAATGTCCTATTATTTTGTAAAAATATGCATGGCCCTTTATCCTTGATGTCAAAGGGGGAGAGTGAGCAAGTGTGTTACCATCATTACTAAAGGGGGATATTCTTGGTAGTTGTGTTGCTAAAAATTATATACCTTTGAAGAAAGGACAATTTTGTGCCTAATTTGGTCCTACTTTAGACACCCTTGCATCAATCATTCTCCTAAAATAGAATTTATAGGCCCCTAAGACTTGTTATCTTTGACTTTCAAGCCTATTTTACCTAAGGAACCATACATGTCTCAAAAAACAACATGAAAACCACTCAAATATCATCAATCCCACCTCAAAAACCCCAGGTGGGACTAAGTCACCCAAGGTGGCGACTTAGTCCTTTTTAGGGCTATTTGCATTTTTGAACGGGAAATTGTCTGACTTGCTAAAAATTCCTGATGGGTGTTGGCCTCTTAGGCCAAAATAATTGAAAACTAGGTATTGTTGCTTATAAATACTTGCTTTTAGGTCTTTTTTCACTTTCTTAGAAATTTTGATCATTTTTCACAAGCAATTTCAAGAACAAAGTGTTGAACATCTTCCACAAGAAGATTCATCTCTCTTTCTACAAAAAAGTTGAAGCTTAGGGCAGCAAACTAGGGTTTTTTCAAGTCTTCAATCTCATTTCTCACTCAATATATCACATTGAAAAGGGTTGACCGTTGATGTCTATGGAGAATCATGGGGAAATCTAGGTTGAGGAGGTGCAACTAGCCACCAAATCACACCTAAAGACTTGTTTTCCAAGTGATTCCATCTTCCATTGTCTCTCTATCTTAAGATTTAAAGTTTTCATTCCATTTTCACTTCATTTAAATTCATTTTTAATGTTGTAGGGTTTCTTGGATTGAAGTCTTGCATCATTCAAATCTTACTTATACATCTTATTCTAACACATTAGAATATGGTTTTTGCCATACGTCAAATCTTCCTAGTTCTAGACACACTTAGGGCTAGGGTTTATGTAGATTTATTGTATCTTTTAAAATTTAAATACAAACTATGGGTTTGACCAAGGCAAACCCCACATTAGAAACCACAATATACTTTGTTTTGCAGGTGATTTTGCGGATCTGAACCTAGATTTTAGTGAGGACGTAGAGTGCAAACTATAGGCTTCCGATTCCACTTTCAGATTTTCCAAAAAGGTGAAAGAGACTAAGTCGCCAATAGTGGTGACTTAGTCCCACTACAAGATTATGTTAGAGATTTTGGTAGATTTGGATACCCAGTTAACTGGAATGAAGCCTAGAACAGTTTGCCAGAACTGGGACTAAGTCACCCAGTCTAGCGTAAGTGTCCCAATGGGCATAAAGCTCAGATTTCTAGATTCCTAGAGGCTTCTGCAATCTTCACTTTGGTCCTCATCAGTTTCCAATTGGACTTATGTGACTTATTCTACTATGTTGCCTTGTATAGTCTTTATTTTATCCCTTTTGCATAACATCATATGTTTTCAAACAATGTAAATTTCATTAGTCTATTTTCAATAGTTAGTTTCAGTTCTCAGATTATTGCATTTATAATACTTCATATGGGTATGTGCAAGATCATGATGGGCCAAAAAGTGGCGATATCTAAGTGATATGATGGCCCATGTGGTTGACGACTTTTTTTTTTTACCTAAAATTGATGAAACAAAAAGGGTTTTTAAAGTAGATTCTTAGCTTTCCACCAATATAAATTATGCTTTACTTTGAATTTAATAAATAATTATTGTTCATTTTCTATTTGAATTACGACTAAAGTCCTAATTGATAGGCTGATTGAAAAACATCTATAGCTTTCAAACGGTATCGCATTTTTTAAATCTGAAACATGCGTCACATTCTATGATACACATACTATAGGATAAAAAAAAAATTTGAATTTCATGAAGTTTTGACCAAGTTAAGGTGGTTAGACATACAAGTTTTTATATTTTTTAAAATTTGTAATAAAAAAATCATAATTAATTATTTACTTGGAGAAAAATTACAAAAAAATATGCACCACATCAAGACATGAGTCCCCTACTTATATCTGGAATCTTATAAAAAAATATTATCATTTTATTGTGGTTAGGGTGGTCAGATAGACACCTACTTCTTATTTTTTCCCTGAAATTTAAGTACTACTCCATTGAAATTTCAGATTTTCACCAAATAGATTTGTAAAAAAAAAAAAAACCTAGTAGTTTAGAAACTACATTCAATTTTCTATAGATTCTAGTCTTACATTTTTTGAAATAATATAGATAATTTATTCAAATTTTTACGTCAAGTTTCCTAACTCTGATTTTTTGAATTTTATTGCCACTTAAGGGCCTATTTTGTCCATGATGATCCTGCACATACCTATATAGGCATTTCAATTGCATTCAACCCTAATATTGGATGAATCCCAAGTTTTATGTACATAAAGGATATCTCTTCTAGGTGGAAACCCTAGAATCCCTTGGGGAACCACCCTCCTTTTACCCACAAAATTTGTGGTTCATTTTGGTAAACCTGCATTTAGAAAGATCTTACTTCTGATCTACCATACATTTGCATCCTAGGAACCTTTTGTATTAACCTTGCATTGCATGTTGCATTGTTTAATGTTACATCCTAGGGTTTCATAATTTGTATTAGTGAAAAGTTCATTTTTGCATCTTATTTCCTTGCATGATAGAGAAATTCTACATATATACTTTAGATTTTCACTTTACAATCTAGAATACATCTTTTTTCATTAGAAAACTCTGAAAAAAGTTAAAAATATCCCCACTCCAGGACTAATTTACCACCTTGGGCGACTTAGTACTAGTGCTCATTTTTCCATCAAAGCATAAATTACATGCATCAAAATTAAATATCATCACTTATATCATTAGTAGGTTGAACAATATCAACCTCATCCTATGTAGGGGGCATGGATACTGTGCTAGCCTCTCCCCGGTTGTGAGTTTTGGTGTCTGCTGGTGCTGGTGCTCGGGATCTAGTCATATGAATGGGTGAGGTCTCTCCCCACTCATATCGGTCCAAAAATTTTGCCTCATCACTCTCACTCAAGGGTGGCTCCTCATCCTCATTCTCATCCTCATACTCATCTTCCTCTTGATCCTCCTCCTCTCCCTCATGTACATCATAATCTAGAACTGCATCCTCATCATACTCCTCATCAATAATGTTGGTAAATATGTTCACAACCCTATAGCATGTCTCCTCGGTTCTATCCTCTCTCTCATCTCCCTCATTTGGAAATGGTCCTGCATCTCCTACAGGCTCATCAATTGGAAACACAGGATTTGGTCATGATGTTTTCCACCACTCCTCCTAATCCCATGTGGCATTGATGTCATATGCATCAGAGACCAGCGATTGATCATGATCAGAATAATCAAAGTCACTCTAGATGACATCATCTAGCATGGACCATGTTGTATCACTAGGTCTTCAGGCACTCTGTACTGACCTCCTAAAAGATGACCGTGCCCTAGGTGGTCTCTAGATCTATCCTAATTGTCACATGACTTAGTCATAGTAGAAGGCACTTACTATGTGATCATGCTGACAAACAAAAAATATATCCAACTAAAGTCTCCTCATTTTTTATTATGTAGTCCAACAATTATAGTACAAGTTGATAAGGTCTCCACAAGATCTCATCCTCCTCTAGTTGATTGAAACTCACTCTCCAATAGTGTAAATCTCCATATTGCCATAACCATCGAAGAGGATAGCCAAACGCCTGAGGATACCCCACTGCTGTAGGACACGGGAAGCCAGTAGGCCTAGTGCAAGTGATATGCTCCAAACACCAAACTTGAAAAAGAGTACAATGCACCATACTATCTACCTCCTATAATATAAACCACCCCAAATCATAGTACAAATGTGTAAGGATGCAGCATCCCCAAGCATACATTGTCCTATGCTCTACAATCCCCTATATCAAATGCATTAGCCCGCCCTAAAGGTGTGCTACTTTTCCATCTTGAAGGAGTACCAATGCAACAGTATGCATCATAATCCATCTCACCACTAGCGCTCATGAATAAAGTAACAGTGCCAGATCAATATGTCTTTCCACCCTATGATCATGAACTGGTTCATCAAGGTAGTACTGCATATCCATCCACTGCTCGTGAAAGGTATAGTCTCTCTAGAGGCACACTCACTCCCACCGAATAGGAACTCAGAATATCTAGTGCACGTCCTCTAGCATGATTATCATCATTCTAGTAGGGAGGTAGAAGGTGCACCTATCCACATTCCATCGCTCACACAATGCCATCAACATAGAATCATGGTACCTCATGGGGGGCATAAGGTACACCTAATAAATACCTACCTCCTAAAAATGATCTGTGTCTGCCATTGAAAAAGCGGGGGCTAGATCTCTCAAAAATCTCAATTTTCTCCCACCCATATGTTGACTAGATCAGGTGGGTACCTATCAAAAACATCAAAATATGCTCTCTAAATCATCTAATATCTTCAATTTTACTCTAATTCATCATGCAAGTGTACTAATGTTGTTCTAGTGTGCTTTATCTAAGGCCCTATACACTTTAGAACCCTTTTGGGACACTTCATGAAGAAACATGACACTTTGGAAAAAGGTGGCACTTTGCGAACAAAAGGGACACTTTGCAAACAAAAGGGACAATTTGTGAAATAAGGGGACACTTTACGAACTTTTTTTCCAAGATCCCTAATTAACCTACATATGCATATAAATCATTCCATAATTGAAAAATCACAAAGAAAAGGTCACATAATCGACTCACCTCGTGATGATGCTCACTGTAGGCCACCTGGTCTCGCAACTCATCCAATCTCATAAGTGTGAAATCTCTTATTCTCAGCATATTTCACTATGTCCTCGACACTCTCACGCTACACAAAGGTAAATGAAAAAGTATGTAAAAATTTACATCATTTTCATTCTTTTTACTCTTTCTCATTTTCATGTAAGTACATTTGTACTTTTACCATTTTAGACCTATTAGTGTGCTTTTTATTCAAACCAACATACTGGGTGCTAGTGAACTCCATTTTTGATGTCATTTGTTGCGTTAGAATTGTGTTTCCACACCCTACATCATCAATCACCTATCATTATGTGGCATTGTACATGGAAATTCCCTTTGATATGTGTGTCCTCATTCAATGTGGCTAGAATGCTACTTTGATTCCACCTTCATAAGGTAAGCATAATCAAGGGGGGGCATACATCTACCCTCAAATTTGATTTCTAAGAATTAGAAAATAGGATTTTTTTGGAAAAATAACTAGTTTCTGTTACAAGATGTGATTCCTAACGTTGTGGTTTTGTAGATAACTACACTGTGGGCTTCATTCTCCCACCTTTGAATGAGTATCCTTTTATGAAAAAAAAGTGCATTGTTTAGAATCCTTTAGCTTACATATGCACATAGAGTCATATGGGCGGTAGAGTGGGGGCTAAATGTGTCACCAAAAACTATCCACCTTTGAAGAAAAGGGCAATTTTGTGCCTAATTTGGTCCTACTTTAAACACCCCTGCATTAATCGCCTTCCTAAAACAACATTTATAGGCCCCTAAGGCTTGTTATCTTTGACATTGAGGCCTATTTTATGTAAGGAACCATACAAGTCATGACAAACAACATCAAAATCACTTAAATATCATGAATCCCTTCTTAAAAACCCTTGTTGGGACTAAGTCGCCCAAGGTGGTGACTTAATCCTTTTTAGCGCTATTTACATTTTTGAGCAGGAAAATATCCGACTTGCTAAAAATTCTCGATGGGTGTCAGCCTCTTAGGTCAAAATAACTAACAATTAGGTATTGTTGGTTATAAATAAATTTTTTTAGATAAATTTTCACTCTCTTAGTGTACACATATAAAAATGGTCACGGTCGATCGAACCTGTTAATTAATTAAATATGAATTATTTAATTAATATTTCTTAAGTATTCTACATATAAATAAATTTAATTATTTATTTATATTGTTCATTTTTCTAATTCTTCTAATTTAATTAAATAAATTTATTTATTTAATTAATGTTACCTTCCTCTTAATTAATTAAATAGATTTTACAATCTATTTACATTAATTATCAAAGTTTAAATTCTAAATTTAAATGATTTTCTTCCCTCCACATTTAATTAAATACTTTTGATATTTAATTAAATCATTTTCCAAATTCCCACTTCTCTCACAAAAATTAAATATTCTTAATATTTAATTAAAAGGCTTTTTCCTTTTCTCATAATTAAATATTTACAATATTTAATTAAAGCCTTTTCACATTTCTCTCACACATAATTAAATATTTATTTATTTAATTATGAGAGACACCTTTCAATTTGTCTCTTCATTTTTCTGTCTCTCAGAATTCTGCCTTCTTTTCGAATTCTCGATCTCTCACCGTTCATTTCAATAGGTTTGAACTCGACCGTCGATCTTGGCCAATCGAATTCCTACCTTCAAAAATCTATAAATATAGCTCTTTCATGAGCTAAAAAGGGACCTCGAATCTCATACTTTCATGCGTAGTTATTATAGTCACATATTAAGCATTTCATAGCATTTCAATTCAATAAGCTCAATCTTGTAGATGCATATGCATTTTAATAATCTCATTCTCTCAAGTGCCATTCTATAAGCTATGTTTGCACAACTGAGAGCAAACATATTGAAGCGAATCCTTGGAGATAGAGGACAATCAAACAAATTTGAAGAAGCTGCTGTCAAGAGTTTGCATTTACTTTATTAATTTAGTTTTCTTCAATCTAATGTTGCATTGGTGTATTAGATTAGATTCAATTTAATTGACGCATTTTCTCATACACATTTTTGGCGCCCACCGTGGGGCCAAGCCCCGCATTTAACTTCTATTTTTGCAGATTTTTCTGGCAGGTGATGGACAAAAACCGCGGTTTAGCACATATGAGTCTCAGTTCAGTGCATACGAAGTCTTTTTTAGTGCATACGATGACTGTTCTGGCGCATACATGACCTGTTCTAGCGCATCTATGACCCCTTTCAGCGCATAGACACCTTGTTTTGGTGCATCCCTAGGAATTCTTTCGGCACATTTACCAGATCTTTTAGCGCATACGTGTCCTGTTTCGGCACATTCGTAACCTCTTTCAGCGCATACAGATTTTGTTTCGACGCATTCGTTTGTAAGAATTTAAATTCTGATTCTGACGCAATCCGCGGACAAAATTTTTCTGATGCTATTTTTAAACAAAATGAACCAATCCTAGGATAGTCACCAAACATATTTTCTTTTGGTTAAAATGAATCCCATGTTTTTAGTGAAGCAACATCTTCACTTAGAATAAAAAATCTTTCAATTTGGGATTTAAAATTGAACCATTATTTGCATGCTATGATTGTGGGTAATAGGTCTATGCTCTCCCCTTAACTGGGTGATCAGAATACTAGACTTACCTTTTATTTTATGCAATTTAATGCTTTATTACATCCTTTAGAAGGCCTGTCATAGTGGAAAAAAGTACTCACCCTACAGGAACGACCTAAGTGGGAACACCTAAAGCCAAGGTTTCCAACCCACTATAATCAAAAGCAAGTTGTGTATGAAAATCCAACTTGACGGTAGTAGACAGGATAACCATCCCCAAAGCCTTTGTTCTAAAGTTTGGGAGGTCTCTCGAGGGAGTATATCTATTGTCACACTGAACAGAAAGACTTACTAAGAACCTAGTGTAGAGGCCAGCTGTGTCAGTAACCAAACATCATTTTAATCACGGTGCAAGGGGAGGGAAGAATCTGCCCCCAAGACACTCACCATATAGTCACCACGGATTGTTTGCTCAAGGGATTCGGTATCCACTTCTGTCACTTTGAGTATGCACTTGGAAAAGACAAAAACACGGGCGCCCTCTAGGGGGTGATAGGGCTGTGTGAGTCGACGCGATTTCAAGCTGTGGGCTATGATTATAATGATGACCTATTTGACAAATTAAGAGTGAGTCTGATTGAACTGCTTATCTTGTTTAAAACCTGTGGAAATCTCAAGAACATACACTCGTTGTTTAGATTCTAGGATTAGCGAAACAATTGTCTGCTTCTATGCTGTGTTTTTCACATTTAAATCAGATTAAGATCATCCAAAACAAGAGAATTTTGTCAAACTGTCAAAAACATGTCGATCTTAGAACTGTTTTAGCACATCTGGTCCCTGTCTTAGCGCATTGGGTCTCTGTCTTAGCACATTGGGTCTCTGTCTTAGCGCATTAGGTCTCTATTTCAGCGTGTTTGTGCACTGTTTCAGCGCATTGGGCCTCTGTCTTAGCGCATTGGGTTTCTATCTTAGCACATTGGGTCTCTGTTTTAGCGCATTGGGTCTCTGTTTTAGCACATTGGGTCTCTGTCTTAGCGCATCTGTGCACTCTTTCAATGCATATGTGCTTTGTTTTAGTGCATTCAGCCTTTGTTTTGGCGCATCTGTCTTCCGAACTTTAGGTGTGATTTTCTGGATTTTCAGAAATCAGGGCATAGTCATCTTTCTCTTTTTTCTTTTTTTTTTACCAACTTGCAATCACATATGCTACTTATCCAAATCAAATTCTGCAATTGAGAGTCCAAACACATTTAGGCATCCACTAAATTCATCTATCTACAAAGCTAAGATCAAACTTCACAAAGTGCAAAAATCACCTTTATTTTTCAATCTTTGGTTTCATTCCCACAAACAGGATTTTCATCCTTTCACTAAGGGAATCACAAACTAAAGATTAAAAATCTCTTAAGTCATAGAATCTTCATTCTATCTTGACTTTCATCACTATTGCACTACTTTATTCCTTTGATCAAAGTTAGTAGAGTTTGAATAAAGCTTATGCCTGTTGTCACAAGATCTCAAAAGAATTTGGAAAAAGACAAAAGCGTAGCAAGTGAAATGGGTGATAATACTGAGAAGGAAGAGATTCCTTGGCATTTTTCAACAATGGAAGAAATAATAGAAGAGAAACTCCAAGAGACTGAACAAGATCCAAACTTCCATGTTCTTATGGACAAGATGATGGAACGAAACAAAGGAAAATATTTTTATAATTTAGCTATGCAAGGAGCTAAGTTACCATCAAATTTTGACATGGAGAGGTTTAAAGAAAGTCCTCAAACCCCTCTTGACGATGTTAGTATCCTTACTCAATAGGTCAAGGAACTGCAAGGGAAACTACAAGAAATGCAAGGGGGAACAACAAAGAAGTATGTTTTGGAGGAGATATGTCCTTATCCATTCGATAGAAATCTTCAAATGATTCCTATTCCAAAACATTGCGAAATCCCTAAGTTTGATAGATATAATGGGAAAACTGACCCCATTGAACATATAAGGGATTTCCGAAATATGAGTTTAGAATTTTCTCATGAAGACACCTACTTAATGCGATTGTTTCCACAAAGTTTGGGTGGACAATCCATGGAGTGGCTTTCAAAGATCACTCCCCCCATCAAAACATTTGAAGATTTGATGAATAAATTCATATCACAATACTCTTACAACATTCAACATCAAATAACTATGCTTGATATTTGTAAGATAAAATAAAAAGTAGGGGAATCTTTCACTACATTTTTGCAAAGATGGAGGAAAACATTTGCTAGATATTCTCATCTTGTTCCTAAAAAGGAAAAGAGGGAAATCTTCATCGATAGTCTTAATCAAGAAATGAGTTACAGACTCAACCTTCATTGTTCTCCATCATTTGAAAAATTGATTGAAAATGCAATCACTATTGAAGGAGCATTGATCAAGCGTGGAGTTCTAAAAATTGATAAAGAGGGTTCAAATTCGTACAACAACAACAACAATCATAATACCAACAATGACAAGTCACGATTTTGGACCCCAAATAAAAATGTTGGAAATGATGGGGTAGTGGGTGCTAACAACGTAAATTCAAAACTTGTTGTTCTTAATGTGTTAGGTGCTCAACGTAACAATAATTTTGGACTTTCTAACACCCAAGGCAATGTTTATAATCAAGGAAACACAACTAATACTCATGGAAATAATTTTGGCAATCCCAGTACGCCCAAACCATCATATTTTTCAAATCGATGGAATTTCACTCCCTTGGGTTAATCTTTGGAATCCATTCTCAAAGAATTATTGAATCAAAATGCTATTACATTGCCACCACAAAAAGACTATGAACCTTCAGTTAAACTACCATCGTGGAATGACTCACACTTCTATGATTATCATAGGTGCAAAGGTCATAAGACAAACAATTGTCATGGGTTAAAGAATATTGTTCAAGATTTGATTGATAATTGTACCATCACAGTTGGGGGGCATAATTTCAATAATGATCATCAAGCATTCAAAAACCCGCTCCCTAATTATCACAAAGGGGAATCATCGAATGATAAGGGAAAGAATGTTATTCACATCCAAGACATTATTATCAATCATATCTATACTGATGACCCTCAAATCAATGCTATCCAAATCAAAGGTAAGCCAGAATATCAAGAGGTCAATGTTACTACAAGGGGACAAGCCAAGATCATTGTCAAAGGTGGCTCATCTAAAGTAGCTATTCCCCCTCCAAGTCAATACAATTTGGTTGAGCAATTACGAAAAACATCAGCCCAAATTTCTATCTTGGAGCTCTTGAATTTATCACCTGCACATAAGGACATTCTGGAAAAGGCTCTTATTGATACAACTGTATCTCTTGATCTAGATACCAATAAATTTCAAGCCATGGTGGGACACTTGTCCTCCAACACATGTTTATCTTTTTCTGAAAGAGATGATTCATCCATAACCCATCCCATAATTCATCACTCTACTTAGAAGTCATGGTTCACAAAGCCTGCATTAGACGTGTCCTTATAGATGGGGGAGCTGGATTAAATATTTGTACTTTGAAATTGGTCCTAGCTTTGGGATATTCAACAGACTCTATAGACCCAAGGAGAAAAATTACAATCAAGGCCTATGATGATGAGGAAAGGACTTCAAAAGGACTCATCATGTTACCAATCAGAGTGGGACCTGTTGTGAAGAATACTTTTTGTCAAGTTCTCGATCGAGATCTAACCTATAACATACTATTGGGTTGTCCATGGATTCATGACATGCAAGCTGTCCCATCTACTTACCATCAATGTTTGAAGTTTCGATATGATGGACAAGAAGTAACAATACCAGCTGATCATAATAGCAGTCAAACTTGTTCTAACCTAAGAGCAACTTAGGACATGTTTGTCCCGCATAACAGAGAGGCTTTGGCCATCTCTACTCCCAAAAACAAAGAACAAGTGCAAGAAATGATAAGCAATTTTGGCAGCAAGCTAAAACTGAAAGATAAGGGGGTGGGAGAATATTCTTTATCTCTCTCTAATCTACCTCTATCTCCGAGATCCCATGGTCAACCATTGACATCCACACAATAAGCTGCAGTAGTTTTAGCCTCAACTTCAACCCCCATCACCAAGTTTAATGGGATGTTTATCAAAGGAACTGAAGAGGAAGATAGAGCTATTTTTGACTGGCTCTACAAAGATGAAGAAGAATCCGTGCAACATATCAAGTTACCCACACAACAATATGGAAAGGGTTATGCTATCATGCAACAGATGGGTTATGAAGGAAATGGCCCTCTAGGTAAAAGAAAAGAAGGTATTGTTGAACCTGTCCAATTAAAAACAATGCACCTAAAGGATAAAACTGGGTTAGGATATGTTGAGGATATTAAGGAAGAAGTAGAACACTTAACATCTAATGAGGAGTCAGCTGAAAAAATTCTACGAATGCAAGAAAATGATTCTGACATTGACTCCAATGAATATGAATGGGACACCATCTATGACGATGAATTGTGGAGAGATAAACAGGTGGATGTCATACACAAATTCTCACCTACATTCTTACAAGGAGAAAGCTCAAGACCTTCGCTTGATTGTGTCCTACAAAGTGATCAGGATTCTAGTGAGACCAATTCGATTCAAAGTGAGATAGATCATTTTGAGGAGGATACCATCGTAGATCTCCCCTATAATAATGTTGACAATAACATCATGACCCTCACAGCCAAAGACCTTACTCAATCTAATGATTCATTACCTTTGGTTCATCCCGAGCTCATTGATTGGGAACAAATCACACCCATTGATGTCCCAACTTTTCCAAATGATGAAACCATAATAAACTTTCTTTGTTCTTCCCTTCCCGAAACAAGTTCCACCAGGGAATCACCAGATCAGAGTTTTCGACAGGAAAGTGCCAAGTTTCTTAGTTATAAAATAAATAACATAAAAGAAAGACCTAATGGTGAAAACCTAACAAAGGTAGTATTAGGTCAAGAAAAAGGAAAAATGAAAGAAAGATCTAATGGTGAAAGCCTAACAAAGGTAGTATTAGATCAAGAAAATAAAAAAATAAAAAGCGTATCCAATGCTGAAAACCTTTCAAAGGCTCCAGAGGATGGGAAACTTGACACTCCTCCCAAGTACTATCAGGAAAAATCTTCCATTTTGATTGAACCAACAGAGGCACTCAATATCGGTACCACAGAAAAGCCTAAAGTGTTGCAATTGGATGCATCTCTTACAGATGAAGAAGTACCTAAATTCACAAAAAATTTCAAAGATAATCAAGTCAGTTTTGCATGGTCCTACACAGATATGTCGGGATTGGATCCAGATCTCATCACACATCATTTATCTATTACACCGGGGGCAAGTCCTGTAAAACAAAAACTTAGAAAAATGCATCCACATGTTGCGTTGTTGGTTAAAGAGGAACTAAAGAAACTTTTAGACGTCGGATTCATCCGATCCATCGATTATGCAAAATAGATTTCCAATATTGTACCTGTTTCTAAGCCAGATGGAAGGATCAAAATTTGCACAGATTTTAGGGATTTGAACAAAGCATGTCCTAAAGATGACTTTCCTTTACCAAACATTGATATGATTGTGGATTTAACTGCTAGACATGCAATGTACTCATTAATGCATGGATTCTTAGGATACAACCAAATAAAGATTTCACTAGAAGATCAGGATAAAACAGCATTCACATGTCCTTGGGGTACTTATTGCTGGAACGTAATGCCATTCGGGTTGAAAAATGCAGGAGCTACTTACCAACGAGCAATGACAATAATTTTTCATGACATGATGCATACATTTATGGAGGATTATGTTGATGATCTTCTTACCAAGTCTAACACTAGAGAAGGACACATTGATATCTTGTCTAAAATTTTCAAAAGAATGGAATGATTCAAAGTAAGACTTAATCCTAAGAAATGTGTCTTTGGAGTAAAATCCAGAAAGTTATTAGGATACATTGTGTCAGAAAAGGGAATTGAAGTGGATCTAGCTAAAGTACAGGCAATCCTTGATATGTCACCGCCAAGGAACATTAGTCAACTACGCTCTTTACAGGGACGGTTACAATCCATTCGCAGATTCATTGCTCAATTGGTGGATAAGAGTTTACCATTTACATATCTCTTGCACAAGAATGTTCCATTCAAATGGGAGAACAAATGTGAAGAAGCCTTTGAACAAATAAAGCAATATCTCATGAATCCTCCAGTATTGGATCCACCAATACAAGGTGCGCCCCTAATATTATATATTGCTGCCACAGAAGTATCTTTAGGAGCATTACTGGCACAAGAAGATTATTCAGGAAAAGAATGAGCCATTTATTACATTAGCAGAACTCTAACAAGTCACGAGCTAAATTACACCTTCATTGAAAAAGCTTGTTTAGTAGTGGTGTTCACTTCTCAAAAATTATGACACTACATGTTGACTCATACAGTAAAGCTTGTGGCTAAGATTGACCCACTCAAGTATCTTCTAAGCAAGGCAACCTTAATTGGTAGGTTGGCTAAATGGGTCATGATCTTAAGCAAGTTTGATATTCAGTATATGGATCGAAAATCTATAAAGGGACAAGTAATTGCAGATCAACTGGCAAAAGCACCAATGCTAGCAGAACACCCAATACATGTTGATTTTCCTGATGCCAATATTTTTACAGCAGATATTCAACAGTCATGGTCACTCTACTTTGATGGTTCTTATACTCAACATGGTTCAGGAGCAGGAATTCTTTTTATTACACCTCAAGGACATACGATCCCAAAATCTTATCGGCTAGTGTTTCCCTGCACAAACAACATAGCTGAGTATGAGGCATTGATAATCGAGCATGAAAATTGCAGTAGATTGAAAGATCGCAGAACTTCAGGTTTTTGGCGATTCACAACTTGTTATAAACCAAATCAATGATGAATATCACACTAAAGATGACAAGTTGATACCTTACAAAAGAATGGTGGAAGATCTCAAGAAATACTTTGTTAACATCAAGTTCATACAGATTCCTCGCATTGATAATAAAGCAGCAGACGCTATGGCTACAATCGCCTCTCTACTCCAATTGTCAGATAATCAGAGACGATATGATTTCCTGGTGGAACAATTGTTTTCTCCCACCCATGAAAATCCTGAAACACAAATCATTTGCCATCTTACCAGTTCTGACTCTTCCTTATATGGCCAAATTTACACTTACCTGAAAGATACTACTTTACCCTTAGGCTTGTCTAGGAATCAAAAATGAAATTTCATTCGTCAATCATCCCATTACACCTTAATTGCTAACATCTTATAATGGTGTGGTCTGGATGGTACCCTCCTTAGGTGTCTTGAACGTGATGAATCAGAAAAAGCCTTACAAGAGGTCCATGGTGGAATTTGTGGGACACATTCAAGTGGACTAACCTTAGCAAAGAAACTTGTAAGATTAGGATACTACTGGCCAAACATGGAGAAAGAATCATTCGCCTTTGTGAAGAAATGTGCCAAATGTCAGATTCATGGGAATCTCATTCATGCTCCTGCTCAAGAATTACAACCTTTTACCACAACATGGCCTTTCGCTCAGTGGGGATTAGATTTGGTTGGCAAGATACATCCATCATCTTCAAATGGACACAAATTTATCATTACAGCCACTGAATATTTCACTAAGTGGATTGAAGTTGTTCCTCTGACAACTGTTACGGGTAAACAAATCTCTTCATTTATCTTGAATCATATTATTTGCAGATATGGCATTCCTAGCTCCATTATAACAGATAATGGTAGACCCTTTAAAAATCAAGATGTTGATGAACTATGTGAAAGATTTCGCATCCAACACAGGTACTCCACACCTTATTATCCGTAGGGGAATGGTCAAGCTGAAGCTTCAAACAAAACAATTCTGAAAATTTTAAAGAAAACAGTGAATGAAGCAGGTCGTGATTGGCATGTTCAGTTAAATCCGGCATTATGGGCCTATAGAACAAGCATTCGCACACCGACAGGAGCTACTCCTTATGCTTTGGTCTATGGAGCAGAAGCTATTTTACCACTGGAAGTTGAGATCCCTTCACTTCGAGTATCACTCAAAGGGCTAATCAATGATGAAGACTACAGAGTATCAAGGTTACAAGAGTTGGAACTACTTGATGAACGACATCAAACTGCGGTTAATCACTTGAAGGGATACCAACAAATCATGTCTCGTAGTTACAACCACAGAGTCAAACCATGGAGTTTTCAAGTGGGTGATTTGGTCCTCAGAGAAAACCCTCGAAATCAACAAGATCGGGAAAAGAAAGGCAAGTTTGAAGCAAATTGGCTAGGCCCGTTCGTTATCATTGCAAACTATGGATCGGGGGCATATCAGTTGTCGACAGCAGAAGGGGACCTGTTTGAAGATCCGGTCAACAACATTCATTTGAAGAGGTTCTACACTTGAAAAAAAATCAAAAACAATACAAAAAGTCCTAAAAAAAATCCATTGCCTTGATGAAAACCTGGCAAACAGGCGTCTTGGTAATAGCAAAAAAATCATAAAATCAGGAAAAAGTGCAATAAAAACAAACAGTGAAAACCTGGCAAACAGGCATTGTTTGTGATTTCATTTAGCTCTCTCATCTATTAGGATTCATTCTGCATATGCATTCTCGCATCAGCATCACACACACCTCACTATCACATTCGCGTCATTTTCCTTGAAACGACAAGGATCTCATCATGGCTTGATGATTTGAGGTTTATCCATCACAACGGTTGTGTCTAGCAAGAGTCAAAGTACAAGGTCACTAGGGGGTAGTTCGCTTTTCTAGGAGGTAGTCGGCAGCATGTGTCTAGCATCGGAATGTCTAAAACAATAGTTTTTGAGCTTACATGTTTATCTTGACAGATGATTTAAAAGACAAATTGGATGAACTTAATTTGAATAAAATTAATGACAAAACCTACAAGAATAAGTTGCAAATTATTGTTTTGATATTTGATGACATCATATCTTTGGAGTGGTTCAATGATGTACTGAACTAGAATCACGAGGAAGAAGTATGATTTTTCTTTGCTTGTTGTCTGTAAGTTAATCATTAGTATTGTGCAAATTGGTCACGGGACATGCTCTACAATGTATCATTGATGACATTTCAGAATTTGCATAAGAAAACGGTTAACTTTTGTCTATTTCTGCAAGCAATACTCCGGTCATCTTGGTTCAATTATACCTCGATGCTTGTATTAAATTGCTACAGTAAACATTATGGAAGCAGTACTCAGGTCATCATTGGTGCTAACATACCCTTTGATGCTTGTACTAACTTTCAACATATCAAAACGGCTCAATGATGACAACTAAACATAGCAATAAATGGCAACAAGGAGAATGATTCATAATTTCATTTAGGGTTGCATAATTTCATTTAGGACTGCATATTTCATTTCCATCTTGAGGTTCTTTTTAAATAGATTTTTGAGGGTGGATCACATTCTTACAATATCTTTTTTCGACAATGGTTGAGTAAGACTAGACATTTGTTACATCTCATCATCTCATTATCATATTCCTTATCATATCATTTTCCATCAATATACATCATAGGCATTCATTACATTATAGGCATGATTATCATTCATCATTCATTAACATATACATCTGCATATTTCACACATTCATAAAATAAGAACTTGCATTCATTACATCATATATCATAAGATCATTACATAAGTGCATTTTTTCATCATCATCATCATACATTACACATCTCATCTAAAATCATTCACATCTTATATATTGCATTCCATACATACATCATAAAAGAAATATTATCATCATTGCATCATCATACATACATAACATATAAAAATCCAAATAAAACATCCATAACACATATATAATCAAATCACCACTGCATATCATAGATCTCATCAAAACAAATATCTAGGAATACAAGGATATCAAATGTTTCAAAAAGATATATCATACAATGGCATCAATGTGTATAATAACTGCTCATCAAGGAGAGGCATCCGGTCATGGCTCATGGCTACTGCTGCCGCCGGAGGTAGCGGGTCTCGCTGGATCTCTAATCTTGGAGGCTCTGCTCTCTCATCTGGGTGGTTGACCCACACTCCTAGACACACTCCTGGAGTGACTGCATGAGTGATTCCGAGACCGAGTACCTGATTGAGTGAAGGCTATCTATCACTCAGGTGGCACTGCCTCAAAATATCGCATCCTGTAATACTCGGCCTCCTGAGCAATCTCTAATCCCTCGGCCACAACCTCTCCAATAGAGGTGCTCTCCACCAGTAGTCTCTCGACTACCCCCTCGGCCTATATGCATCTCTCTCGGAAGCTATCCCTCTCGGCCATAAGCTATGCTATCTGTGGGTCTAGAGGTGGTGGTTGTGCTATCTATCCCTGTAATTGGCTGATGGTCATCTGGGCCTGTGCTAACTGACTCCTCAGACTGTGAACCTCAATCTGTATAGCATCCACGTATCCCTATGACGGAGCCCTGATGGTGCCGCGGTGCTGAAGTACTAGCCTGACCCACTGCTCTAGATGTCCGTGGCCTGGTACTGAAGGGAATATCAAAGAACAGTCTCTGTCTCCCACCACCAGTATCATCCCCATCATCGGAGTCGTCTGACTCCTCCTCTGTCCCCTCGGTCTCGGAGATCTCATCATCTACATCCATGGTTCCCCCACCGATATCTGCCTATACCTGCCCCTAATCCTATGGCTGCCCTGCTGCTGAATGTCCCTGTGGCTGCTGTAACCTTGCTTGGATAACTGGACCTCCTATCAATGGGGCAGGCTCATCTAGACTAGTAAACTGTGGAAAGGGATGTGTGTAGAAATATGCAACGTAGTCACCTGTCATCCCTGCACTTGTGACCTCTGGTCGTGTGGTCCAATCATCGGGCTGCAACTCAAGGTACTCCTCTCTGGCGGCCTCAATGGTCAAAACTGGCCCCCACTCTGGTATGTCTCCTCGATGCTTGACATACTGTGCTGTCCCCTGGGGCATCATCTGAACCCATCCAAATTGTCTCAGAACCCTCCGACTCAGAAATCTCTTAATGATGAAGGGGGTGCATCCAATCAAGTATCTGGGTCTCGCAACATATGGCATCTCTAGGTTGTTTGTCTCCCACAAGTCGCAATCCACATATGGTCGCTAGATGACTGTATCCAAATCATCCAGTACCCGTCGCCAGTACTCTAATTTGCCTAGCCTTAGCTAGACAAGGGGCCCTATGTATGCATAAACATATGGAAATTCGAGAGGGCGATCTCTCCTGACAATAGGCCGAGTGATGGCAAAATGCTCCCATGCGAATAATTGTAAAAGAGTCACCCCGCAGGAAAG
This sequence comes from Sequoiadendron giganteum, assembly GCA_007115665.2. Taxonomy (NCBI): domain Eukaryota; kingdom Viridiplantae; phylum Streptophyta; class Pinopsida; order Cupressales; family Cupressaceae; genus Sequoiadendron; species Sequoiadendron giganteum. Next base: position 566,475,888 of record CM021105.1, on the reverse strand, counting down.
ACTCTTCCCACCTGTATACACAACCTGATGAAGGTCATGGTACAGATGGGCTAGCATGCATGATCCCCATGCATATCTGGTATGGTGGAGAAGCATGTCCTCCAAGATCCTACCCCACCCCAATGATAGTCCTTTTGACTTGCGATCAGGACAAAGGAAACCACCGATCATCCCTGCTAAAACTGAAGGCAATGGGGCATACATCTCTGTCATCTCCTTCCAGGGAATCTCATATCCGCAAACATGAGGATCCTGGAAGACCCGTCTCAAAGCCTCTGCACCCCCAATCTCCTTGTGATCATAAATCACAAGCTCTCCAACCACAGGAATACCCAAAATCCTGTAGACATCCTCTGGCGTCACTGTAATCTCTCCTATCGGCAAATGGAAGGTGTTGTGCTCGCTGTGCCATTGCTCTGCTAAGGCAGTTAATAGTCCCCTGTTGACCCGATACTGCGGGATACTCAACAGAGCTCTCAAGCCACACTGGTCTATCACTCCCAAATCATCATGGGACAGTCGGCGAATCATCTTCCATGTCTGTAGAAATCTCTCTCTGATCTAAAGGAGACCAAAATCCTCCTTTACAAAATTATCAAGCAAGCATGAAAAATAAATCAGCAAAAGGATATCATCAATCAATCAGTACATCAAGCAAGTTGACATCACATCTAATTTGTTTTTCATATCGCATGGAAACAAATTTAACAGTCATCATGACTTAATTTGACTTTCAAACAGGAAAGCAAATCTATCATCTATTTTGTTTTTCATATCACATGGAAACAAATTCAACAGTCATCATGACTTAATCTATTTGACTTTCAATCAGGAAAGCAAATTATCATCTCTATTTTGTTTTTCATATCGCATGGAAGCAAAATTTATCAAATCTATTTGTTCTTCAAGCACGAAGGAAAATTTATCAAATCTATTCATCGATGATATTCAAATGCATAAAAATCTGTTGTCTAATCTAGCAACAATCATCAAGCATGCATCAATTTTTCTTCTAAATTGCAAATTGGCAAAAATTCATGAATGCACTAAAACAGTCAATCAATGCGCTAAAACCATGAATGCGCCACTTTATTCCATGGATGCGCTAAAATAGTCCATGGATGCGCCACTTCATGTATGCGCTAATTCATTAATCAAATGCGCTATAACAGTGCATGGATGCGCTAAATCACCTATGCGTTACTCTATCATTGTCCGCAGGCAGGTTTCATAGATGCGCCATTTTATCTATCCTATGCGCTAAATCCCCTATGCGCGATTATCTAGCCTCTATGCATGACTGTTCTATCCCTATGCACGACTTTGGCTGCGCTAAACTATATACCATATGCGCTAAAAGACCTATCACATGTGCTAAAACAAAATTTTGAAATTTGAAAAAATTCGAAAAAGCATCTAAAAACGCATAAAAATTTTACGGAGAGGTTTGGATCGACTTACCGGAGGTCCATACGTCGATGGTCTCTGATGACTGCGACCTCGCTCGAATCTGTGGCTCTCATATGAAATCGGCATCACTTTTATCCCTCTTAGAGCTCCAATTTTCTCAAAGGTTATTGTTCAAATGAAAGTGACATTTCACCTTTTTCATCTTTTAAAGGGGTAAAAATAGCATTTATTACTAGGCAAAGTGCTATTTCGAGAGTTAAATCACCATTTTTCTCCGAAATCATCTGAAAATCTTCCAAATCAATCTCCTAATCATTCTCATCACGTGATTCATCTCTCGAGGGGGCATATAGCATCATCAACAATTTTTCAAAGTCAGGGGCAAATTCTTTGAGGCAATGCATAAAACACATCACTTCAAAGCGGGGCAAAATGTACACATATAAAAATGGTCACACTCGATCGAACCTGTTAATTAATTAAATATGAATTATTTAATTAATATTTCTTAAGTCTTCTACATATAAATAAATTTAATTATTTATTTATATTGTTCATTTTTCTAATTCTTCTAATTTAAGTAAATAAATTTATTTATTTAATTAATGTTACCTTCCTCTTAATTAATTAAATAGATTTTACAATCTATTTACATTAATTATCAAAATTTAAATTCTAAATTTAAATGATTTTCTTCCCTCCACATTTAATTAAATACTTTTGATATTTAATTAAATCATTTTCCAAATTCCCACTTCTCTCACAAAAATTTAATATTTAATTAAAAGGCTTTTTCCTTTTCTCATAATTAAATATTTACAATATTTAATTAAAGCCTTTTCACATTTCTCTCACACATTAGTAAATATTTATTTATTTAATTATGAGAGACACCTTTCAATTTGTCTCTTCATTTTTCTATCTCTCAGAATTCTACCTTCTTTTTGAATTCTCGATCTCTCACCGTTCATTTCAACAGGTTTGAACTCGATCGTCGATTTTGGCCAATCGAATTCCTACCTTCAAAAATCTATAAATACAGCCCTTTCATGAGCTAAAAAGGGTCCTCGAATCTCATACTTTCATGCGTAGTTATTATAGTCGCATATTAAGCATTTCATAGCATTTCAATTCAATAAGCTCAATCTTGTAGATGCATATGCATTCATAATAATCTCATTCTCTAAAGTGCCATTCTATAAGCTATGTTTGCACAACTGAGAGCAAACATATTGAAGCGAATTCTTGGAGATAGAGGACAATGGAACGAATTTGAAGAAGCTGTTGTCAAGAGTTTGCATTTACTTTATTAATTTAGTTTTCTTCAATCTAATGTTGCATTGGTGTATTAGATTAGATTCAATTTAATTGACGTATTTTCTCATACACACTTAGAACTTTTGATCATTTTTCACAAGCAATTTCAAGAACAAAGTGTTGAACATCTTCCACAAGAAGATTCATTTCTCTTTCTACAACAAATTTGAAGCTTAGGGTAGCAAACTAGGGTTTTTGCGAGTCTTCAAGCTCACTTCTCACTCAAGATATCACATTGCAAAGGGTTGATCATGGATTTCTATGAAGAATCTTGGAGAAATATAGGTTCGGGAGGTGCAACTAGCCACCAAATCAAACCTAAACAATTGTTTTCAAAGTGATTTCATCTTCCATTGTCCCTCTATCTTCAAATTTAAGGTTTACATTCCATTTTCACTTCATTTACATTCATTTTTAATATTGTAGGGTTTATTGTATTGAAGTCTTGTATCATTCATATCTCAGTTATACATCCTATTATAACATATTGGAATAGGGTTTTTTCCATACTTTAGATCTTTGTAGTTCTAGACACACTTAGGGCTAGGGTTTATGTAGATTTATTGTCTCTTTCAAATTTTAAATACAAACTAGGGGTTTAACCAAGGAAAACCCCACATTAGAAACCAAAATATACTCTATTTTTTAGGTGATTTTGCAGTTCTAAACCTGGATTTTAGTGAGGAAGTAGAGTGCAGACTATAGGCTTCCGAGTCCACTTTCAGATTTTTTGAAAAACTGAAAGGGACTAAGTCACCAATAGTGGCGACTTAGTCCCACTACAAGATTCTGTCAAATATTTTGGTAAATTTGGGTACCTAATTGGTTGGAACAGAGCCAAGAACAGCTTGCTAGGACTAGGACTAGGTTGCCCAGTCTGGGGTAAGTGTCCCAGTGGGCATAAAAGATCTTCTAGATTCTCAAAGGCTTCTACAATCTTCACTTTGGTCCTCATCAATTTCCAGGTGCAGTTGTCTAATTTATTCTGTTATCTTTCCTTGCATAGTCTTTATTTTATCCCTTTTGCATAACATCATATGTTTTCAAACAATGTAGATTTCATTAATTTATGTTCAATTACCAAATTATTGCATTTAGAATACTTCATATAGGAATTTCAATCACAGTCAACCCTAATATTTAATGAATCCCAAGTTTTATGTACATAAAGGATACCATCTCTCTTCCAGGTGGAAACCTTAGAAGCCCTTGGGGAACCACCCTCCTTTTACCCATAAAATTTGTGGTTTAGTAGTGGTTGTCATTGATGTCAACACTTGAGGATATTTTTGTGAGATTGTTGGTAGTTGTTGTCATTGATGTCAACACTAACTATTGATTATCCTTGTTGTCAACAGTTTATGAGATTTCCACATATGTTGTTGAGTTTGTTGGTAGTGGTTAATGACAACACTTGGTGAGTTGTGTATGACTATAACTTTTTTAAGCACCTCTGATATAAGGGAGATTGTTGGCATTTTTCTTTGGTTGACAACATTTGGTTTCATAATGATATATTAAGATGAAAATTAGAAGCACTGTAAGTATTGTTGAAAGTGGAGAGATGCTACTAAGGTCTATAGTGTATCTTATGCTCTCTCCTAATATTCCTAATGAGGCATGTTCTAGAAAAAAAATTGCCCTCTACAAGTTGCTTAAGTGGCTATATTCTTTGAAGCTACATTGAATTTTGTCTAAGAGAATGCTTTGCATTCCCCTACTATCGAACATATCATCTTGCAATATGGGATTCAAATTTAGTGTTATGTGGATGTTGCAATCTCATCTTTTCAGGTCACTAGTGTTTCCAAGGAGGTTTCTGTGAATTGCAGAAGATTTGTAGTGTTTGTTTTCTAGACTAGTTCGAGAAATGCCTTGCATTTCGCTATTTTGATATCTCTAGTCCTGTAACTTGGTGAATGTGTTCTCAATATTTGTACAATATCTTAGTTCCAATTTCATGTGTTGAAGTGATTGAAAAATTGATATGTTAATGTTATACCTTTTAATTATGTATTATATGCTTCTTGAATGAAGTATTATATCCATGCTTGGTTTGTGGTGGTTTTTTGTGGCATGACAGTATGAAACAAGTCATTGAAAGTATTGTTGTATGTTCATGAAACATCCCCAGGTGAGTTTCCTGGTGTTGATTGGACTCTTTCATGCTGAAATATGTCTTGAGTTGGCTTTCAAGGTTATTTGTAGATATGTTTCCAATAGGGTTTGTTTTATTTCTTGCATTGAATGCGTGGGCGTCTATGCCAACATTCAAAGATGTGTTAAGTTAGATCTAGGTCCTAACCTATCCTAGTTTAACCTCTTTAAGAAAATTTAATTGAAAGTATATTTTTGGGCCAAGTGGTTATGCGTTTCAAAGTATCATCTAAACATTCCTTCATGTTGACTTAGATTGATGTGCACTAGCATGCAAATTATTTTGGATCACATTGGAAGATGTAATAAGTTTTATTTTGGTCCTCTCTATCCTTGGGATAGGACCACATTACTCTTTGTTGGTTGACTTGTTGAATTCATTGTTTATCTTCTTCCTGACTGGCCTAATTGAAGTTTTAAAGTGTTGTAGTGGATTTAAATGTAATATCTTTTTCAATGCAACAATGTGGATAAGTGTACAAGTGTGCAAACAAGGAAGTGTGGATTGTATTTGAATATCTTGTAGAAAGAAGTATGAATGTGTGAAAGTAAGATCAAAAGTTCTTGAGTGCCTCAATCAATAGAGTGTTATGTTGACACATATTATAATCCTTCCCTAGATCTTAGTATCTTGCTCTAAGATGACGAATCTCGTCAAGACCTTGCATCTTTCCCTTGAAGTTGTGTTAGCTTTAACTTTGCAAGTCCTTTATATCTTGCTCTAAGGAAGTGTGCCTTAGCTTGCAAGTCCCTTTTTGGTAGTGAGCCTTTATATTGTGTGTTGAATATAGGTTTGCACTAGGAATCTTTGAAGAAACTACAATATGTTAAACAACTTACATTTTAATAGACCAAATATTAGACACCGTGATATGAGTAACCGTGATGAAATTGGGCCAAGTGCATTAGGAACTAACACTCAAGTAGGTATTTACTAGGATGCACCACTATATGGAAAACTATGATTATATTGTCATGAGTTATACTAATGAACGACTCTTGAATAGAAGAAAAATCAGAAATAAAACATGCACAAAATTAAAAGTATAGATAGATAAGATTGCACTTATCATTAAGATGAGAATCAAAGAATGATAGGATTCATGATGATAACATTGTTGATGTGGCAACAATATATCTCAAAAAAAATGTAAGGATTGGAAATGATATAATCAATAATAATAAATGATTAATTGAAACTAAACAACTATTTGGTTTTAAAGTGAGTAAGGATGAAACATATGGGTCATTCCTTTAGCTGCATGTTAGATCCTTGGCTAAATTCATCCAATATTTTCATCTTTTTTATTATGTTTGGATAGCCACAGTCTTTGGGCTTCGTATTGGATGTTACAATTAGACTCAAAATGGTTTGGATGCTTGTTATTAGATTACAATCTTGAGAGTTTGAGTATATATACTAAACTGGCTCATAATAGTGAGAGGAACATGTAGGACCTAACAAAGATTTAAATATTTGAATTTTAGTTCAATTTCATGTGGCGTGGGATTAGTCTGAGACATTGTAAGATTGACCCAAGAGATGGAAATGGAAATAATAACATGCATAATGAATGTGTAGATATAGAACCAATAATATGCATATTAAATGTGTGTGTTAAAGAAAAAATTGTAATCATACAAATAATTATAAGACATATAATTCTTACCCATACAAAATTGTATTCTTTAAAAACTTATAGAAATATGTGAATAATATATGAATATGTAGATAAATAAAGATTAAATGTGTGAAAATATATGTAAATAATAATAGATGAAGAATAGAAGCAAATGAATCCTAACTTAAAATCAATTCAACTGACCACAAAAGCACACACTCAAATACAAAACAAGAATGCAGAAGAACGTGGGCAACCGTTCTAAACGCTAGAAAGAATTTGAGCTATCCCGATTTTACAGCGACACCTTGAACTTACGGTCATATACTTAACTTTTACCTGCTAAAGGAGTGAAGCAAAGTTACAAGTAGAAACGAGTATGATAGCATGACGACTGAGCATACGATTGTATGGAGACATTTCGTTGTATATGGTCTGCATGCCGTATGAACCACGATGGCTACTTGTGTGACTTTCACATTCACCCCAACATCATTGTCTAAATTTCTAAATTGATAAGCCTTTTTGTAAATTATATGGTAAGTTGGGACATAAGTTCGGAAAGAGAAAAAATTATAGCCGTTGATCTTATTTTTGAGAATGATAGGTTAGGTTTGGAGATCAGTCTGGTACGAACCAGAGTTCTCATTGAATTTGTGTCACTGACAAGATGCATAGTTAGGTTTGGGAATAGAATACATTCCGCATGATATTTTTGTCTTCATTTCTTTGTTTTAAATTGGGTGAAGCTCGTGAGGCTTCAATGGAATCTGCTAGTACTTCCAGATCTATTTGGCTATGGGCATAATTAAGACATCCGTGACATTGTTCGACTGGTCCCATATCAAGACAGGAGTAAACACAATTGTTTGTATTTATGGTTGATGTCGCTTTTCGTGATGTCCCATATCAGAACCTATGTCTGACCTCTATGAGCTCTCTTATTCACAAAAAGTAAATAATCATAAAGGTGATCTAAGTGAACTGAAGTGAAATAGTCTGAATACGATCTACGAGGTAAACCAGTCAAGTAATATATTTCATCCACATCAACATATGAAAAATAAAGATATGATGATCTCAAAATGGACTACCGAAAGTGTCACAAAATGGTGAAAAAAGCTCAATAAATTTGAGTTTCTATCCATAAAGGAATTATCAAGTTTTTTTCTTTCCAGCAAATATAGTGGATTTGGAATGTTTCTCATTACATATAGTGGACCTTTCCTAATAATAGTTGAACAAGTGAAAGATTATTGATTACTACTAGAGGAGAGAGGGTTATATATAGAACAAGTCCCGCATAGGTTGCTAACACAAGGTGTCATGTAGGTCTATCGTAATGGTCTTATATATCATAAATGGCTAGAATATTTATTAATAAGGTAGACAAAATATCTCAATCACTATCTTCCCTTACAGGATGCAAATTTATTTATGGGGAGTTTGACTCACAAGGTACCCCTTGAATATTGTCAACAAAGAGTTGGGGGTATATGGATTTGAATCATAGAAAAATAGGGGTGAAAATGAGAATAAAGGAAAATGAGGTTTGATGGACCTATTTCTCTCTATTTCATTAGGAAATGAGATCCACAGAATGAAAGGACTATCAACCTTTAAGCGAGTCAAGTCAAATTTTAAATCTACTTATTTCTTTTTCTTGCAAGGATGGGGGTCCTGATTAAACAACACATTGGGGAGAAAGATTAAAAATAGTAAACTAACTCAAAAATACAATCTACAACTTGGATCTTGAAAATAAGGCTCAATACTGATGGAATGATAAATTGAAACATGGATCAAAGAGAAGTAAGATGATGTGTACCTTTCACTAAAAGTGGTCCGCTAAAGCTGACCTAGGACTCATTCACCCAAGGGTGAATGGGTCCTTAGTTTGGGTTTGTCTACAAATTTTGGGAGCCTCTGCTATAGATCTGAATGTTCAATTTGCCTAGGTCTCATGAACGAAAAACTAGAAATACATTTTTTAATTGAATTTTTGTGATATGACAACTTTTAAGATAAATTTTGCAACTTTGACAAGGTCTCGAATTTCACTCTTCAAGAGATATTCCACCTAAATCTGCAAACACACATCAAGAGGGAAAAATGTTTTGTTTTTGTTGAATGAGATTTTGCCTTGGTCAAAACTTGTTTTGGTAATAAAACCTTGAAATGAAACAAAATAGCATGGAAGGAATGATGAATGAAAAAATCTATGTGACAACTCACCAAACCATTGAATGAGCCTTGGAATGTAGATCTCTAAATTGCATGAAATGGATTCAATGGATGTGGATCTTGATCTTGAAACTTGATTTGAAAGAATGCCTTGAATGCTTGGATGGATCATGAGCTCTACATCAACATATTAGCTCCTATAACATGCATGATGCAAGAAGACTTTGACATGATAATTGGATCTTGATTGCTGCAATAATTCTTCACTAAATCTTCTCTAGAATTCATTGAATTGCTCTTAAAATACTCTAGATTGGTTAGATCAAATTTTCTCATAAAATTGCTAACTGAAACTTAGTGAAATGACCTTATATTTATAGGTATGTAACAGTGATTTCTCAAAACTCAAATAACAAAAGATGACATGTGAATATGGATGTGAAAAATTTAATAAGGCACCACATGAACTTCGGGCTTTACAAGGCCTAACAAGTTGCATTATGCTAAGCATTTATGAACAAGGGAAATACTCCACTCACAAGAAAAATGTAATATTCTTGTTGGCCTTGAAAGGAGTGGTTCGAGCTACACATTGTCAACAAGTTGTATTATGCTAAATAATTATGAACAAAAATGCAAGTAGAGGTTTGTTCAAAGATACTTTGCTTAGTTTGTGTAAGGTCTCTTCTTAGAGAACGTTGTGCCTAACATCTCCAAGAGAGGATTGTAAGTCTAAGAATAAGAGAATCACAACTTAGGGAATGCAATACATACCATCACCACTAAGAGGAAAGTTGTATGCTAAGAAGTATTATTCTTTCAGCGGACATAAAATCCAATGACACCACGAAGAAAAGCATGCATCACAAGGAGAAAGATAATCATACAATAAAACATGAAGATATCAAAAAAATTTAAATGATAATTTGAGTTTATTCCCCCAATTTTAATAAATTGCTAGCACCATTGCTAGGATAAATTTTCTTTAAAGTATCCAATGAAGAAGACATGAGAGCTAATTGAAAAATCCTTATGCCAAGTCATATGATCTCGAATAAAGCTACATCATGAAAAAGAGGAAGGTAATGCCCCCAAAATGAGAACACATAAGGGATATATGGATTCAAGGTTAGTATATCTTTGTTACAATGTTGTTATAGAGCTCGAAAATGTCATCATTCCGCAAATACTCATAGAATAGGAAGAATGACACATAGAGAGTGAAAACAAAGAAAAATATCTTGGATCAACATGGAAGAGACCTAAATGTCTTGACGCCTTGCAACATCCCCAAAAGGGAAACATAAGACAAAAGAAAAGATAAATATTTATAAAACATAGAATATTGTAGATACAAATAGAGGAATGCACATGAAGAGAGATAAATCAAACAAAATAGTATGAAGAGGTCACATTATGCACATGCAATTACACAAATAAACATGTAAAAGAAAATAAAGAAAAAGAATAGTAAGGAACATTTGAGTCAACCTATAGTAGGTCATTCGCATCCCAGTCTTGATCAATATATATGGAAGGTGGAAAACTTGCTAAAGGGACAACATCAAGTGCCAAACTAGGACAAGGTTATCTAACCCCTTTCCCCCACTAAGTGCACAAAAATTATGAGCTAAGAAGATTGATGAGAACTAGCTCCTTGCACAATAAAGAAAATGATTTTCAATGAATGTTAAACATGTAATAGTGAGCATGCTATGATCCTACAACTATTACATGGAAAGGAGCAAAGTGCATGCTTTAAGTCAAGATGGATCCCTAGGGGATCTAAAGTTCTTCAAGAAATTTTTTAATGTATGAAAATTATCAGTGTGGCATCCAAAGAACCTATGAAAGGCACAATATGGTCTATTTTGATTAATTTAGCTTTCGGTTATATTTTCACATCTAGGTGGTAATTTGATTAATCCCCAATGTAGAAGAGTGTAAAAGGCATTCTTAGTCTTGGATATCTTTAGTAGGTCATCGAAGGAGTTATGAAGATCATATATCTCTTATAGCTGAATTTTTTTATGTGTGTGTAGTTTTACCTTCTTCTTCTTTGGTTTGATAATTGTTTGGTCATCACTTTCATCTATTAACTGCAATTCCTTTCCTTTTTTAGAAAAGGATGTGTTAGGATTATAAAAGTGATTAGAATTTGTGTTCTCTTTTCTCTTATGTACGGGAAATGTATTGGAAGCTGGTTGAGGAGGAAAATTGTTATTAAAGAGATGGACCAAGGTGCATATAGATTATATTCCTTCTTCATGCTTAAATATCTTTCATATGTTCCCTATGAGAGGAATGGCATTAGCAACAATAGGTTCAATTCTCACAAATTCTTGCAAACTCTTTAATTGTTCATTGAGCCTCCTTATAATTTCTTGCAAGACATTAGCAACCATTGTTTCAACATAATGCACATTCTTTGTAGGTAGGGAAATCATTGGAAATGAGGTATGAAGTCTACTATGATCTATAGAGGGTTGATTACCAACACTATTAGTGAAATATTTTGAGAACCCAATACACACAACTAATGGTGTATTGTGGGATGACATGAGTCTTGAACTAAATATCACAATAGTATTGCTAATAGGACACAAAGTTGTGAAGCTTATACAAGTTTAAAAAACTCAATGTATACCCAAAATGGAAAGAGGGTGAAATGCAATGCAACAACCTAGAATGTAAAGTGCAATTTAAATTTGTAAATGCAATTTTTCGATTCTAAACAAGGTAGTTTTTTTGTTATTGTATGCAAAAATCTAAAAAATGATGTCTTGTAAATACAATTTTGAAACCAAAAATTTCACGAAAAATTATCAAATGAAGCTAAATATGATCAATTCCACTTAACATAAATTATGCAAACTAAAATAGAAAACTAAAAATAGAAAACAAGAATGCAAAAATAAATGTTTTAATGCTCATAAATTCAAGAAATCACCTTGATCAGGGACTCATTTTCCTAGGGGAAACCAGTTCCTAGGTTAGGGTTTTTAAAAATGTTTTTACAAGTTTCTGATATGGTTCTACTGGTTTCCAAATTCTGATTTAAAACAATGAGTTACAATTTCAATTCTCTATGAAAATACTAGGTTAAATGCAAATACAAAATATGACCAAATGATAAACTAGGAGACCTAATTTTATGTGAAATTTTGATTCAATTTTCAAGTGTAAGTGAATGATGATGCAATGCTATGAAAATGATTTGCAAAATGACTGATTTTTTTTATTTTTCAGATTTTAAGAGATGCAAATATACAATCCTCAAACCCTAAATGAAATGCAAAATAGTTGAAGTCAAACAACCCTAAATGAGATTCAATTTAATGCAATGCAATGAAAATGAAAGGAATATCTAGATCTAGGGTGAAAATGGACTCCAAAATCAGAGAAAAAATGATGATCAAATGTTGGGTTCACCAAAAAGAAACATAGAAAAATAGGGGTGAAAAAGGGAATAAAGGAAAATGGGGTTTGATGGACCTATTTCTCTCCATTTCATTAAGAAATGAGATCCACACAATGAAAGGACTATCAACCTTTAAGTGAGTCAACTCAATGTGTGAATATATTGATTTCCTTTTTTTGCAAGGATGGGGTCCTGATTAAACAACACTTTGGAGAGAAAGATAAAAAGTAGAAAACTAACTCCAAAATGTAATTGATAACTTGGATCTTGAATATTAAGCTCAATACTAATGGAACCAAAAATTGAAATAATATTAGAGAGAGGTAAGATGATGTGTACCAATCTCAAAAAGTGTTATGTTGAAGTTGACCTATGACTCATTCACCCAAGGGTGAATGGGTCCTGAGTCAAGGTTTGTCTATAATATTCGGGAGCCTCTGCTACAGATCTGAATCCTTCAATTTTTCTAGTTTTTAGGTTGAGAAATCAAGAAATAAATTTTGTAATTGAGTTTCCGTAATACCACAAATTTTGTGATAAGTTTTGCAACTTTGACAAGTTCTCTAATTTTTCTCTTCAAGAGATCTTCAAGATTTCTCCCACCTAAATCTGCAAACACAAATCAAGAGGGAAAATTGATTTGTTTTTGGTTAATAGGGGTTTACATTGGTCACACCCCGTTTACATAATTAAACCTTGAAATGAAGAAAAATAGCATTGAAGGAATGATTAATGAACAACTCTATGTCACAACTCAAAAAACCCTTAAATGAACCTTGGAATGTAGATCTATTACTTTCATGAAATGGCTTCAATGGATGTGTATCTTGATCTTGAAACTTGATTTGAAAGAATGCCTTGAATGCTTGGATGGATCATGAACTCTACATCAACATATTAGCTCCAATAACATGCATGATGCAAGAAGATTTTGACATGATAATTAGCTCTTGATTGATGTAATAATTCTTCACTAAATTTTCTCTTGAATTCCTTGAAATTATCTTGAAATGCTCTACATCACTTAGATCAAATTTTCTCATAAAATTGCTAGGTGAAACTTAGTGAAATGACATTATATTTATAGCTATGTAACATAAATTTCTTGAAATTAAAATAACATAGGCCGAAATGTGAATATGGATTTGAATATGTTAAAATACCACCAAAAACATAATTTAAATTTATGGTCCTATGTCTAAGTGAAGACTCATTCGCCCAAATGTAAACTAATTTAGTTGTTGAATAATTGAATCTAAAAGAGAATTGCCAAGATATAGGATGGCGCTATGCTTTGGCATGCTTAGTTGTAGCCTTCGAGGCCTTAGTTACATGTATTGTTCTTTTGATACATGTTTTTATTCTCTACTAGATTGAATGGTGTGTGGCGTGTTGAGTTCGAGGAAGGGTTTTTAAAGCTTTCGAGGTGAGTAGTTTACTTGGTTTAGACTCTGGTATTTGGTTCCTTGTCATTGGTGCAATCTTATGACCAAGTGAAGAAAAGTTGGTTGTGTTGAGGGGCTTGGTGATTGAGCCCACGGTGGATTGGTAGCTAAGTGTTGGGGGTCATTAGTGAGCGGGTGATTTTTTGTCCATCATTCTCTTCTCTTTGTTGTGTGGGAGAGTGAGAGCTCCTATGTGGTGGGAAGGGGTGTGGGTGGAGTTTGTGGGGGTGGAGTGGAAATTGGTGTAGTGGGTTGGGTGTGTGCCTTCCCACGTAGTGCTAGTTGGTGATCTTTCTCTACATGCCCATCTCAGGTATTTTGATGTCTATGTCTAGGGGTGAGACGTCTAAGGAGTCTCTTGAAATGGACTTTTGGGCTATGATCGGTTCAAAATATCCAAACCATGGTATGAAGATGTTTGATAATAATTTGTTCTCTTTAGATTAAGGGATTGGTGGTGTAGGTTTGCATGGTGGATCATGGATCATGAAGATTAATAGTGGTCTTGAGCATTGCACAGAGTGACCAAAATTGGTTATTTTGTCAGAGATGATTGTTGGGAATATTGAGTACTATTCAAATCACTCGTTATATTGCAATTTTTTGGGGATGAGGGTCTCTTTGTAGTTTTTGGAGGCTTGGGCCCAGAGAACTTGGGCACTGGAGGGTGAAATGGAGATAATGTTACTAGCCAAAAATTACTTCATTGTTACTTTTAATTGTGTGGTTGATGGCATTAGGGTCTTTGAGGGAGGCCCTTACTTTCATAACCAAGTGGGCATGTTTATCAAACCTTGGCATGCAGGATTTAACCCCTTTGAGGAGCTACCAAATCGGGTTTCGGTGTGGGTTCATCTCCCTTGGTTCCCAATGGAATGCTATCAAGAGGTTTTTTTGCATTTTCTAGCCTCGATGCTTGGAAAACCAGTTGGTACTTCATCGCATAATTTGGGTAAAATGGTAGTGAATTTTACTTTCATTTGTGTTAAAATTGATCTAAGTAAGGATTTGTCTGATTTTGTAGATATTAGTGCGGGATCTTACTCTTGGGTGCAATAGTTGGATTATGAGACCCTCCCTTTCCATTGTTGCCTTTGTCATGAATACGGTCATTTGTAGCGTAGATGTCCATGATGGAGACTGGTGGAGTCTCAGCCTTCATAACCCCCTCAAAATCCCCCTGGGGCTGACAAGGGGAAGGGCCCTAGTCTTGATGAGGTGGTTGGTGCTAATGGTTTTTTCAGTTCAAGACTCGCAACAGGAACCAAGGTCAAAAGAGGAACTTAAAGGAAAGATAAGAGGGGGATACCTTTAATGGGTTTGAGGTTTTGGATGATCTTAGCCAACAAGAAGTGAATCCAGGCTTGATGAGTTTGGATCAGGGGGTTGTGGGGCCAGTTTAGGAGGGCCTTATTTCTGATAAGTCTATTGATCCACATGGAGATGTTGCTTTACTCATGAATACTAAGCAATAGTTGGTTGTCTCAGAAGGGTTGGTTCCTTTTGTTGAAGCCTCGAAAGGTGGGGGAGACTCTTCTCATACTAGGAAGATTATGGGTTCGACGGGGGCTAAGAGCAATAGGTCTTCTCCTCAGTTGGGCATTATGCAAAAGGATCTTAAGAAAAGTGGGGCAGAAAAAGATGCTAAAGGTAGAAAGAAGGATCTGGAAAAGATCAAGTTGATCGCTGAGAATTTTATGGAGTCAAGGTCAGTGAAGACTCTAGATTCTCATTTTTAGGCCCCTTGAAATGATTCTTATATCATGGAATGTTAGGGGCTTGAACAATGGACCTAGAAAAAAAGCGGTGCATGATTTGGTTAGAAATCAAGGCCCTAATGTTCTTTTTCTCCAAGAGACTATTTATCTATTGGGACTATGCTTGGTTTGGCTCCAAAGTTGTGGAGGAATGAGGAATGTAAGTGTATTGGTGCTCATGGGTCTTGTGGGGGTGTAGCTTGTTTGTGGAACCCATAGAAGATCCATCCTCTTTGGTGGTTATCTTCTAAGTTTGCTATTTCTATGATTGCTTCTAGTTTTGAGATGGGGGATGTGTTACTCCTTTCTAATATTTATGCACCTATTCAGTTCTAGGGTAAACAATTATTGTGGTATCACATTAGGCTTGTCCATAGTTTGGCTAGAAACTTTAATTCTATTTATGAGTTGGCTGAAAAGTGTGGTGGTATTGTGAGGTTGGAGCCCTCGATGTTGCTCCTGTGTGAGAGCATCGATGCTTTGAATTTAGTTGATATTAAACCCAATAATGGTCAGTACACTTGGAACAACTACAGGGTGGGAGAGTACTGTGTTGTTGAGAGATTGGATCACTTCTTGGTTTCCTATTACTGGGTTGGTGGTATGTGGTCTTCTTGTTCCAAAATCTTGGATTGGAGGGGATCCCATCATTGACCTATCAAGCTTGCTATTGAGTCAACTTGTGTTCCTCATTCTCCTTCTTTTAGATTCTAGCTCATGTGGTCGCGGGACCAGTCTCTGTTTGAGTATATGGTTGATTGGTGGAGGAGTGGTAAACCTCCTTTTGGTACGAAAATGTATACCTTTGCAAAAATTCTTCAATATATGTGAAATATCAGCTCAAGCATTGGAATCATCAATGCTTTGGGAATGTCTTCCAAGCTAAGTCAACTGCTCAGGTGGAGTTGAATAGTATCACGAGAATGATAAGGGAGGATGGGATAACTAAGGAGTTGCTTCAGTAAGAGGCTCGAGCTTTGAAATCTTTGGGGGAGTGCAAGTTGCGGGAGGAAATGTTTTGGAAACAAAAGGCTCGAATATAGTGCTTTCAGGAAGGAGATAAACATACAACTTTTTTCTTCAATTTGGTAAAATCTAGGAGGCATGGTAATTCTATCTTTGTTCTGGTGAATGGTAGGGGTGAGTGGCTTTCATCCTTTCCTAAAATCTCAAGAGAGGTGATGCAGTACTTTTCCACTCTTTTTAGGGAGGACTCGCTTGGAGGATCATCGGAGGAGGCCCAGGTTCTTTCTTGTATTCCACCTCTGGTTTCTACAGAACTGAATGAACAACTTATGAGTGAAATCACATTGGAGGAGTTGGAGGGGATTGTTTTCTAGATGAATAAAGGGAAAGCACCTGGTCCTTATGGCTTCCTGATTGAATTTTTTCAAGAATTTTGGGATATTATCAAGTTGGACCTATTGGCAGTCGTTCAAGAATCTCAGTGAAACAAGCAGATGGTACAGATGTTAAATTCTACCTTTCTTTCTCTCATTCCTAAGTGTGATGGGGCTGATAGGTTAATTAAATTTCGTCCCATCTCTCTTTGTAACGCCATTTATAAAATTATATCTAAGCTAATTTCTGATAGGTTAAAAAAGGAGGTTAACAAGCTGATATCTAACGAGAAGAGTGGTTTTATGGTGGGTAGGCAATTTCTCGATGGGATTTTTATTGCCACAGAGACCATTCATTCTCTGGCCAACTCCAAAGAAAAGGCGATGTTCATCAAGTTAGATATGGCTAAATATTATGACAAGGTCAGGTGGTCCTTCCTTTGGAAGGTTCTCAGTGCTTTTGGTTTCGAGGAAGAATGGATTCAATGGACCTTATGAGCTGCATTACTTCAATATCCTTCTATGTGCTAATTAATGTGGATCACACTGAGCTGTTTGGTGCTTCATGAGGGCTTCGTCAGGGGGATCCCCTGTCTCCTTATTTTTGTATTCCCCTAATTGAAGGCTTGGGGCAGTTGCTTAGAAGAAATGTGGAGGTTGGTCTCATCCAAGGTTGGCAGTGGGGTGCTGACTTGCCTCCATAGTCTCCCTTGCAGTTTGTTGATGACTCTACTCTGGTGGGCATGGCTACAATGAGAGAAGCTAGTAATATTCACAGAGTTTTGGATGTTTATCTAATTGCCTCGGGTGAGTTGATTAATGAATTCAAGTCTTCCATCTGTATTTTCAATACCCTGGGCCCCATTCAGCAAAGAATTTCTCATACTTTGAGATTTTATATTGGAACTTTCCCCTTGACCTATCTTGGTATCCCCATCTCAATTGGTAGACTACCCAAGGAGTCTTGGCAGAATATTTTGGATAATTTTCAAGCAAAATTTAATCACTGGACTCATCGATGGTTGTCCTTTACTGGGTGTGTTTAGTTAATCTTGTTTGTGGTGCAAGCATTGCCCATTTACAGATGCATGCTCCAGGCTGCCCAGTGAGTTTTGTTAAGGAGTTTGATTTGGTTACTAGACATTTTTTATGGGTTGGGTGTTTGGTGTCTTCCAAATGGAGTTTGGTCAGATGGGAGGTTTTTTATAGTCCAAAGTAGTATGGAGGGCTTGGATTATGGTAGTCAACTTTGACTAGTGTGGCTCTAGCTGCGAAGCTATATTGGAGATGGTGTATTGAAAAGTATAAGATTTGGGCTAGATTCTTTTTCGAAAGTATTTCTCGGGCATCCCTTTGTTTGATCTCCCTCAATATCCCCTTGAGGGGAAAGGATCGGTGATTTGGGATAATCTCAAGAAAGGATCTACTCTTATTAAGGAGGGCTTATTTTCGATCTGTAGAAAGGGGATTGGAGTCTTTTTCTAGTCTAATTCTTAGGATGGATCTCCTCCCATAATCTCTCAATTTCTTAACTTTTTGAATCTTTCCCAACAATTTCTTGAGGCTGGTTGGTCATGGGTAGTAACTTTAAATCCTCTCTTCTAGTGGGCTGTTGGAGATGGTAAGATGGAAGTCTCATGATGCTTGGCCGAATGCTGGTTTACAAGAGGATTGTGCTAACTTGCAAGGTATCCTTTCCAATGAATAGTCTAGTTCTCTTCATGATGAATATGTACTAGCTTGGTCTTCTAATCCTAAGGGTGTCTATACCATCACTTCTAGATATCAGGTGTTATTGTCTAATAGGGGGGTTGGGGAGGAAGTGTAGTGGTAGAAGAGGGCTTGGAACAAGTTCTCCTAGTGAAAGTGTAACTACTTTGTCTGGATGCTGGCTTGGAATAAGTGTTTGACCTGGGGTAATATTCAGAAGAGAGGTTTCTAGGGCTCTTCTATCTGTTTTTTGCATGCGGATGCCGAGGAGGACTCTACTCACTTGTTTTTCCATTGTCCTTTCACTAGCAGCTTTGGCACTTTTTGTGGGGTGTTTCACAGAGACCTTGTGTCCATGATTCCTCCTTGATTGAATTTTGGAATGGTTTGGGTAGGCCTCCCTCTTTGGCTTCCTTCTTGCAAGATGTGTGGTTTGTGGGGCCTATCTTCATGCTTTGGAAGATTTGGTTAGAATGGAATCAACATATCTTTTGTGGAGAGAAGAAGTTTCTACATCAGGTGTGGTAGAGAGTCTTGGGCATGATTCAAGAGATTGTTGAGGCTAAGTATGATGTGATTTTCCATTGGAAAGAAGGGACACTGAGGTGGTGGAGAGATTGGGAATTCAGGGGTTATCCATGACTTCTTCATGTGTGAGGAGAGGATGAAAGGTTAAGATGGGTAGTTGGAAGCTCCCTCCTAATGGTGTTCAAAATATTAATACTGATGGAACGTTAAGGGGAAATCTTGGGCCTGCTAGTATAGAGGGGATTGGCAAGGATTCTTTAGGTGTGGTGATCTTCTTCTCGATACACGAGGGGACACACACTATCAACATTGTGGAAGGGATGGCTATTCTTTGTGCTTTGGAGAGGGCTCATGCTTTGTGGTGGAGAAAGATCATATGTGAGTCTGACTCCCAGGTCTTGATCAATTTTCTCATTGAGCAAAAAGTGGTGGGTGTTAGTTGGCAGTTGGCTATGATTGTGTAACAAATTTTGTAGGTTAGTTCATTGCTGGAAATGGTGACCTTTGTTCATATTTCAAGGGAGTGGAATAGGGCTGCTGACTACTTGGTGAAATGTGCTTCTAAAAATTTAGGTGGCTGGAGAATCAAGGAGTGGGAGTTGGTTCCTCAGGTGCTTTGCCATGATTTAGAGATAATTCTTGCTGAAGATAGGGATGGATATGGAGTTGGATGATTTTATTCTTACATAATTGATGGTTTTGGGGACTTCAACCCTTTTATTTCTTTGTAATTTTCCTTTCCGAATTTTAATAAATTTTTAACCCCTTTTTATATAAAAAAAGACCCATTCACCCATGGGAGAATGGGTCCTAGGTCACTTACCTAGGACACACATTGCTTAATGAGAAGTTTTATGTTTAGGAATTAATAAGTGTTGAGTTTCCTCTTTGGAAAATGCAATTAATTAGGATTGGATTTGAATTAAATGGGCCAATTAAAGCAAATTAACCTCAATTAATTAAGGGATCCCTAGATAAATGTGAAGTGTAAAGAGGTGAACTCTAGACTCCTAAAGATAAGGAACAATTAAGTCCATTTTAATTAGTAGGGCCCTAAACTTAATGTGAATATATAAAATACATATCACAACACTAAATTAAGACATAATTAAGTTCATTTTAATATTAATTCCTAATTAGGTGTGAAAATTTAAAGGGATACATTTTCTACACTACAAGAAAATTCCCTATACCTCTTACAACAAATTTTATTAAAAATCAAAACAATATTTATAAATTTATAAAAATGTTACTAAATATTAATGTGACATAGCTAAGGTATGAAGTACATTGGTCATGACATACAAAATATTAAAATATTTTTCTTGAACACCATGTAGTTTAAATGGTATGCACCTCGAAGAATGTGTAGGATAGAAAAAATGTAGAGTTTCCTAAAACGAAATTCCCTAAATTATCAATTTTCAACTTGTGCTAGTGATTTATGTGTTATCAAGTATAACATTTAGTACTCAAAATTTTACTTGGATGCTCCAACTTAATAGTAGCCTATCAAACCTAAGCATGCAAAAACAATCACCAATGATAACTCATCTTCTAGAAACAAATTTTGGTGAGAAGGAAAGTGAATATTGACTATCTTGACCATTTTGTATGTGATCATGTAGCCAAAAAGGTCATACAATATATCAAAAATAAATCCACACCCAAATCTCAAGGAAAAATAAGATCTCTCACATTTTTTTAAACTTAGGAAAGATGGCAAGGCTAGGACACCATGACTCTGATATTATTTAGGATTTTATAATAAGAAATAAAGCAACTAAGGTCTAATTCCATAGTGATATCCATAATTTTACTCAATAGTGGATAATAAGGTGAACAATGCTACTTCCTATTAATTGAATGACAAAAGACTAATGAAAGATATAAAGGAAAGTGGATAGCTAGATACAATATTTCAAGTTATCAAATTTTCTCATTGTTCTAGAATTGCATGAATATCCATAATGTGAGTGTGAGAAGAAATAAATATAGGTGAATTTATTTGTATTAAATGTAATAGAGGAAAAATTTTGTATGTAAAGAGACACCATTTATTCTAATCACCATTATAAAGCAAAAATAAGCCTAATTGTGAAAGCAAGGTTAGATGAAATAAAATACATAATAAATTAAAAAATAAAAATAAAAAACCTACACCAATGTAAGTCCATCAAAATGGGACAAAAGTTATATGAAAAGTCACGACCTTTTCTTTAACTAGTTAAATTTAATTTTTGATAAGGAATTCAGGATAACTACAATTAACACATGAAAATGTGTTAAGAACAAGAAATAGAGTAATTTAAATCTCATGTATGTAGTGCATACCTATTCCTAGAATGTGGAGTTAGTGGGAATATTGTATTATGTCTATACATTGAGATGCTAGATGATCAAATTTTGGCATTATTGTTTATGTTTCAAACGATCCACTATTTTCACTATGGTTGTTTTATTTTTCTGCTTGGTGTGAATTGCACTAAAGTGAATATGTAGTCTTTTGTCAAGTCCCTTGAAAGGGGATGAGTATATTTCATTATAATGTTGTTCTTGAGATGCATGTGTGATGCAGGCTTGCCCGAGTGATTATTCTAATGTTTTGGTTCATGAATATGTATGAATAATGATGTTGTAATTAAATTCTATCATGAACTGTATAAGGGTATGTGCAGGATCATGATGGGCCAAAAAGTGGTGATATGTAAGTGATATGATGGTCTATGTGGCTGACGACTTTTTTTTTACTCAAAATTGATTAAATGAAAAAGGTTTTTAAAAGAGATTCTCAGCTTTCCACCAATATAAATTATTCTTTACTTTGAATTTAATAAATTATTATTATTCATTTTCTATTTGAATTATGACTAAAGTCCTGATTGATAGGTTGATTGAAAAACATCTATAACTTTCAAATGGTATGACAATTTTTGAATTAGAAACATGCGTCACATTCTATACTTCACATACTATAGGATTAAAAAAAAATTGAATTTCATGAATTTTTGACCAAGTTAAGGTGATTAGACATACAAGTTTTTATATTTTTTTAAAGTTGCAATAAAAAAATCATAATTAATTATTTATTTGGGAAAAAAATACTAAAAAATATGCATCACATCAGGACATGAGTCCTCTACTTATATATAAAATATTATCATTTTATTGTGGTTAGGGTGGTCAAAGAGACACCCACTTCTTATTTTTTCTTTGAAATTTAAGTACTATTGCATTGAAATTTCAAATTTTCACTAAATAGATTTTTTATTTTTTTAAATAAACCTAGTATTTTCGAAACTACATTCATTTTTCTATAGATTCTATTATAATTTTTTTTTGAAATAATATAAATAACTTATTCAAACTTTTATGTCAAGTTGTCTAACTCTAATTTTTCTGAATTTTATCGCCACTTAAGAGCCTATTTTTTCCATGATGATCTTGCACATACCCATAATTTAAATATAATAAATTTATGGATATGATATTGTACACTATTGGGTGATTATGGGATGCTTCATATATTTATATATATGTGGAGTAGGTGCATTTGATGTGTATTTTGAGTGGTTATAGGTGTACTAGATGTTTCTTCACCTAGCTCCATAGGTCTGAGTATACCTTGATGGTGATTATAAGAAGATGTCACATTGACCATTAATTTTTTTTGCTTACCTCTCGTACTTGATTTGAGTGTGAGTTCCTAGTTATTTTAATCATTTTGACCTAGATACTACCATTTGTATGATTATTGATATAGTGCCCCTTTTGTAGACATCTAGTGATTATGTGGCTGATATCATGTTAAATTTCTTATTTTGCTAAACTTAATTTAGTTATATGCTTATATAGACTTAAGTCATAAAATTTAGTGTGGAATAGTAAATTGGATTGAATATTTAAATGTTTAATTTGGGCTTAGGTAAAATTAGAGTTATATGAAATTATTTGGAAAGAAAAAAATATTCTACTATTTTATTTTCAAAAATAAAAAGGTTGAAATAGGAAAAAAGGGTTTTCTTTTTTATCTTTTGTTTTTTGAAGATTTTTTTGAAGGTAAAAATTGTCTTCTCTCACATTTTTTTCTTCCTATTGGGAGGGAAATTGTGACTCAAATTGAGTGAGGTTTGTGGTAATTTTTTAGGAATGGGTCTGTTCTTGTGCATGGAAATGAATTTTCTCTCTTGCGGTATTTGTGGAGTTCGTCATATTTCAACTTTTTTCAATTGATAGGTATGTTTTTAATATCTCCTCAATTTTTTATTTTATTTTGAATGTTTGGAATAGGTTTGGCGAAGTGCCAATAGCTTCTACTATATTTTCTATTTCTTATTTTAATTTAAAATTAATTTTTGAAGAATTTTGTGATTTGTTTCCAAAAACATTGCAATGCCAAAAAAATTGAGAAATTGATGAAAGTAATTTTTGAGAGTGTGAAATGGTTGTTGGGTACCTTTAGCACCAAAGGATATTTAAATATTTTATATTTTTGAAGTTTTTAAAATTGTGAAAAATTGAAGTTGTAACGTAGACTTGCTAGGATTAATGCTATAATTGCACAAATTAAGATGATCAACTCTAATCTAACAAATAATCTAAATCAAAACAAAAAAGAACGAAGTAAATGAACATGAATAAATTAAAAAAATAATTGAAAATATCTCACCGAATATGCGTCCACTCCTTCGAATTATCTCGATTGCCCTTCTCCATTTTGTTGTTTCAGTATTTGTGCCCTCAGGTTTTTAGTATTGATGCAAGCATAACTGTTTTGAATGTCTAAGAAAAATATTGAAGATTAAGTTTCTTCCCAAAAGTATTGATTTCGGGAGGAGGAGTAATGATAATGAGAGGCCATTTTATAGATTTTGGGTTTTCGAATGATCGGCTCAGATTCAAAAGAGAGATCGACGAATGAGATTGATGAATGTCATGCAATGTGAGTTCTGTGTTAGTTAGAACTAGAAAAGACTGCGAGATAAAGGTTAAATTAGAACGATAACTTAATCTTGTGTCAAGACTGTTCGAAAATGAAAGAACAAGAGTTCTAGATTAAATAAACAATTTAATCTTCAGTTAAGAGTCTTCGAAAATAGAAGAAATAGACTTTGAATGTCAAAGACAAAGTTAGAACTTGAAGAATAATTCATTCGAATGCATACAAGAATTAATTAATTAAATAAAGATATTTAATTAATAAACACATTCATATGAGTTAGAACTAGTTAACTGACAAGTTGTGACAAAGAGTCTTCTCGCAGAGACGATTAGATGTTGAATCCGAAGATAATTGGAGAACTAAAAATAGATCTTGAGTCAGAAGGTGAGTGAATGATTAGTCAACTGATTGATAGAAGAATGTGACATAAATAATTTAAATATGGATTAAATGTTAATTTAATTCAACATTTGAAAATGAAGATTTAATTAAATCAATAACGTAATTTATTTAATTGACTCTTGAAAAGGGTTAAATGAATAATTAAATAATAAATATTTAATTATAGTTGAAATATGACAAAAGGGGGTAATTAAATAATAAATTATTTAATTAAGAAGGATAATTAATTAGTTAGCGACATAATTAAATAAATATGATTTATTTAATTAATCAAGTTGAATAAATGTCATTATGAATTAATTAAAACGGGTATTTAATTAATAGAGGAAATATGTGTTTAGAAAAGGTAATTAAATAATAAACATTATTTAATCATGACCATGGATAATAGAAAATTATGTTGAAAGTGGTACTCGTAGGCCTAGACCAATTTTTCGTTATCTACAGAAGCTATTTTAATGATGGCTCAGATAAATTTCTAATTTTTGGTTAATTGGGAAAGGGAGAAATTTAAATTTTTAGATGAAACATGATGTTTTAGAATGTTTGGATGAATGTGTACTTTGTGGAATTATAAATAAATTCCATTTGATTGATGTTGTAAAATTTTGGCATAAGATTTTATTTGTATTATTTTTTATGCCTTGTTCAAATGTGGAATGGTAGTGAGTTTTAGATTGGTCATTGAGTGACCTCATTTTTTGTGTTTGTAGCCTACCTCATCTC
The DNA here is from genome assembly GCA_007115665.2 of Sequoiadendron giganteum. Classification (NCBI taxonomy): domain Eukaryota; kingdom Viridiplantae; phylum Streptophyta; class Pinopsida; order Cupressales; family Cupressaceae; genus Sequoiadendron; species Sequoiadendron giganteum. The sequence continues at coordinate 566,450,927 of CM021105.1, read as the reverse complement.
ATGTGAGAGATATTATGTTATTCCATAGGGGTATTATTGAGACCATGGTTATGGGTCTTGCTACTTTCTCGTTTGGAGTTCATTATTTATGTTGGAGTATTAAATCTTACTAAATTTCATATTGGGAAAGTGATTCCTTATTACATTCTTGAATTCCATGTATACTTCATGTCTTCTCTGAGTGGAAGCCTATCTCTCATTATTCTTGTGTGAGTGTGATTGGGCCATGTGACTATCTCTTATTATGGCAAGATTGAACATTTTCGTTTCATATAATTCGGTGGCATGAAAAACACCATTAGGGTTTGGAGGATCAAGAATCAAAGGTGACATTAGAATTACCTTATCTTTCTATTATTTATGTTTTATAGTTACTTCAATTAAATTTTATATGGTTATTCAATGACATTTAAGTCCTTTCATATGTATTTTAAAATAACCTCTCTTTTGGACACAAATTATATCTTAATGAAATGTTAGGGATTATTCTTAATTATGTGTCTCGATGTTGGTATTGAGCATGACCATAAGTGAATGGATATATTTTTATGCATTGAGAACTTAAAATTAACTTAGGAAAATTTATTTTGGGTTTAAAATGACCTTAGTAGCTTGGTTTCCCAGTTGCGTGGCCTAGTACTATACCTAGGCTATCTTGTTTCACCTTGAATTGACCCACCTTGCATGGAAACTATTTAAGTATACTTGGGCAGCCTAGCTAGTAGTGGTTGATCTAGTTTTGTGTTTTAAAAATTAAAAAAAATTGTTAACTTTTGTCAAACAACCTAGTTCCATGTTCAGATGACCTTATTCCCTATACAAAAATAAAAATTTGAATGATACCTACCATAATTATCTAATGGTTTTCCTAGCCTAAATCCTTATTCAAATAAGTTTTAAGCCTCATACTTTTCTCATGATAATCATTTTAATTATTTGAACCTTCAAAACCTAGTCAAAACATCTTTCTTTTAGAACTTGGTCATTCCTCTCGGTTTTGGGGCCTCGTATGGGAAAACCATATAAATAGAAGTTTTTCCTCATGATATTGGGGGTCTATTGGTATTCTCTTCATATTCTTATGTTTTTTCATTAAGGACTTGTGATATATATTGCATCAGTTTGTGTACATTCTATTGAAGATTCACAATCAAGTCAAAGTTAGGGCTAGGGAGATTGTACACCTAGTCTTATGAAGAATTGGGAAGGTTGCAATCCTATATGGTTGGTCTTTCAAGTGTTAATCAAAATTCCTTTCAGGTCATGGTGTGTTGTGTAGTAGTATCCTTCCACTTGTATAATGTCACATTATAAAATGACATCTTGGGAAGTGTGTGGTTTTTTGGAAGTGATCTGATGTTATTCCGATTAGTGGAGAGTTTATGACTCTTGATTAGGAATCCATTGGTGAAGGTTTTCTCTTATTTTAGATTTTTTGAGTGTCTTTGCATTTGGAATTGATATGATGATTCCCTCATTTTATTGTAATGTTATATTTTCAGAGAAGATGATTATGGGTTTATAACCGTTCATCATGTAAGAATGTTTATATCTCTCTCATATTTTTATCGTAGTGTATTTATCTCACATGTGGTTAGTCTTCTACTATTTCCACTATTCTTATACAATGGTAAGTTCATCTTGTTGTTGTTGTTGTTTTCATCGTGTCGATGTGTTTCACTTGACACTTGTGTTCAAGTTGTACAAGTGTGGCATGTTGATGAATTTTTAGTGTTGTTGTTTTTTGAAAAAGAATTTTTTTATATCAAGTTTTTCCTTGTGCTCCAAGAAAGGTATTAAATCTCATTTATAATCCATGATTTTTTAAAGAAATTTTTTAAGATTGATAGAATTGAAATATTTGTTAACATCGTCCTAATTTTATCACTAGAATATAATATTGCATTTGATGTTCACACCAATTATTTAAGTATCTTTAAAACATAATAGGTGGAAATCTAACTAAGAAATGAAATACACATTCTATATTTCTTTTTAGTATTTATTACGATTTCTTAAAGTGAGAGCGTCATAAAATAGAGTCACCATGTATGCAGATCAAATAAATTTTATAAAAATAACTGAAAATACTTGGTTTTCTAATATGAATAGAATGTGTCCAAGGTAAACGTAAGCCTAAAAACTTGGATATGTTATTTATTCTTGGGTGAGTTCTTGGATGTGGTTAAAGAATTGATAGAATCATATGTTGATTTCTATTTGAGAGATTCCAAACTAGAGGAACATTCACTTACGATGATTTAAGAACATCCACATATGGAAAATATCCTTGAGAGGGTGGAGTTTATACCTTTTTGTAAGGGATATGAATTGTTGAGTTTGGATCTTATTTTGAAGGGCTACGATGCATTAACTTACATGGTAAGCTAATAAGGAATTGATGTAATGATGAAATCAAATGATGAATACCTAATATTAGCTTAAGTTTTTGATGATTTAAGATGAAAAAAATAGAATCTTGGAGTGAGTGCTAGTGAATGAAAGACATTAAATCTTGTGGTGATTTATCAATATTACCTTAATTTTAATGAAGGGTCAATATATAAAAAAGATTATTTCAACTTTTCATGTTGAGTTAGAGATAATTTTTTAATTTTTTTATTAAATTAGATGAAATGGGGAATGTGTGTGCTAACATTATCCCAATTGAGTAAATAGGTATTTGTATAATTAATTAGTAAGGGAGAATTTTATGTCAAGTTAATTAAATAAATACATTTTTTTAATTAATTAGTGAAGGGAAGTATTCAGATTAATTAAATAAATATTATTTATGAAATTAAATAGTTAATCAAAGATAACCTACTTAATTAAGTGATTTATTTATTTAATTATTCAAGAAGTGATGTAGGATTAGTAATGGTAATATATGATATTGTTAACTTAAAATTTGGAAGTGAATTCTAAATGTTTGCATTATGCATGTTGTTGGATGATATTTTTGACTAAGAGAAGTAATGTTGTTTCATAGAGAGTAAATATACACATATTGATGAGATAAAACTAGTGGGACGATGCTACAATCATTTGGAAGAAATGGATTTAGAAAGGAGGTTAGAAATAGACAAATAAGAAAGGGGGTTGAAAATGGTTATGTACATAAATGTTGAGATTCATATAAAATATGAAATTAACTCAATAAATGGATTCAACGTTTGAATGGATTTCTAAATGTAAATGGCCATCATGTGTATGGATAAATTTCAATATGTTAAGAAATCTAACTTTGTTATAGACTAGATATTATACACCATGATATGAGTGACCATGATGAGATTGGGCCAAATCCATTAGGAACTGATACATAAGTAGGTATCTCGTAGGATGCACCATAATATGGAAAACCATGATTATATTGTCATGAGGTACCTCAAGAAATGACTCAAAAATAGAAGAAATATAAGAAATATAAATGTAAGAAAGAAAACATGCATAAAATATTATGAGTAAAGATAAAATAGGATTGTTCCTTTCATTAAGATGAAAATCAAAGAGTGATTGGACTAATGAATAGCTAGACACTTTGGGGATTGTATTGGATGTCACAATTAGATTCAAAATGGTTTTGATGCTAGTTATTAGATTACAATCTTAGAGTTTGAGTATATATACCAAATTGACTCATAATGGCGAGAAGAACATGTAGGAGCTAGGAAATTTTTTAAATATTTGAATTTTAGTTCAATTTCATGTGTTGTGGGATCAATCCCACACACTATAAGATTGACCCAAGAGAAGCAAATGAGAATAATAACATGCATAATGAATGTGTACATATAGAGCCAATAATATGCATAATAAATGTATGTGTGAGAAAGAATTTTATAATCATACAAATAATTTTAAGATATATAATTTTTACTCATAGAAAAAACATCTTCTATAATTTTTTTTCTATAAATTTATAGAAATATATGAAGATTGAATGTGTGAAAATATATATAAATAATAGTAGGTGAAGAATAGAACGAATGAATCCTACTTTGAAATCAATTCAACTCAACGGAAAAGCACACACAAAAATACAAAACAAGAATTCAGAAGAACATACGCAACCGTTATAAATGCTAGAAACAATGTGGTATACACCAATTTTACAGCGACACCTTGAGCTTTCTTCAAGCACGACGTTTTCATATACTCAACTTTACCTGCTCAAGGAGTGAAGCAAACTTACGATTAGAAACGAGTATGATAGCACAACTACTGAGCATACGATTGTGTGGAGACCTTTCGTTGTACATGGCCTGCATGCCGTATAAACCACGATGGTTAATTGTGTGACTTTCACACTCACGCCATCATCATTGTCTAAATTTCTAAATTGATAGAGACATTTTGTAAATTATATGGTAGGTTGGGAGATAAGTTCGGAAAGAGAGAAAAAGTTATGGGCGTTGATCTTACTTTTGTGAATGATATGTTAGGTTTGGAGATCAGTCTGGTCTGAACCTGAGTTCTCATTGAATTTGCATCACTGACAAGATGGATAGTGAGGTTTTGGAATAAAATACGTTCCGCATGATATTTTTGTCTTCATTTCTTTGTTTTAAATTGGGTGAAGCTCTTGAGGTTTTAATGGGATCTGCTAGTACTTCCAGATCTATTTGGATATGGGCATAACTAAGCCATCCGTGACATTGTTCGACTGGTCCCATTTCAAGATAGGAATAAACACAGAGTAGTTTGTATTTATGTTTGATGTCGCCTTTCCTGATGTATACCTTTCAAGACATCAAGACCCGTGCATTCTAGACTTCTGTTTAACCTCTATCAGCTCTCCTATTCATAGTAGCTAAGTATTAAATACTCCAAGTTATTATTCTAGCAACTTGAAATCCACACAATAATACCTTGTCTCAAATGTGTACAAAATATCTCATAATTAGATAATTCACATGTAGTAGTTAATTTTTTTGGATTCATTTGTGTGAATTTATTTGCATCAATGTTTTGGATCACACTCTGTGAAGATGAGAAAATAGTTGAATGAAATTATGTCATTTTTAAATAAAAATACGAAAGTTTTAACATTAAAAATTAGGATTAGAAGAATTTAAACCAAAATGTGTGTTTGAGTTAATATTGATTTTACTCTAAGTTTAAAAAATGAATTTTCTTTTGAAATATGTATATCCATGTAGCATTTCATTTCATTTTTTGTTCATATTATAAGAATTATTATTTTTATATTAAAAGAAACTTAAATTCAGGTTTATTTATTATGTTGTTATTTGTCAACGCATATTCATTTTTATATTTTTTCAATTAATTTTTTTTCTAACTTTACATATTTTTTACTTATCGTGTCTGTTCATCCACTTGTTTATAGATATTCCATACTCACAACAATTCTATCACCTTTTTTGTCATATACCAATTCCATGTGCGTGGAAGTAATCTTGATCCTATAGATTTGAACCATAAAATTTCAAATTTCAAATTCAAATTTTGGTCAACTCTTACCCATTGATTTCCTAACATGACTTAACTAAACATTTATTTTATTTTATAAAAAGGGGTAATTTTTTTATTAAAAGAGAAGCACTCAATTACAATAGGGGGAGCAAATAACCCCAAAATTTTGTACTAATATCAGAGTTAGGCCCAAAAGAAGAGACACTAGCAAGCAAAAGATCACCACACTAACCATCCTCTTGAAACACCAGAGGGCATACATCCAAACTAACTCTACACAACTAACCTTATTGGTCCTCATGAAGAAATTGAGCCAGTTGTTGACTTTTTTGTTGATCTAGCTAACACCAGTTCCAAACAAACCACTCCTCCAAATTCTTTGAAGCCCATTCAGCAAGACAAGCAACCACTTTGTTCCTGTTGAAATGCACAAGACAACTAAGAGGGGAGGGCTGAATCAGTTGTATCAAATCACTTTAATTCTAACCTTAATAAATTCCACTTTAACTCAGTCTATTATTAAGTGTAAACATGAAATGAAAATAACAGAAAGAAAACACCAGAGACACCAAATTTACATGGAAAACCCAATGAGGGAAAAACTACGGTGGGGATTAGCTCATAATATAGTAATAATGCAATACCAAGTACAAAGGCTCACTGCCTAGATAGAAAGGCTCATTGCCAACAATAGGACTCACTACCTAGAAGGAGGCTCACTGCCTACAAAAAGGGAAAAGATAAATAAAGATCCACCACAAACATTCCACACACTCGCAACTTGATCAAAAGATTGTAGATACCATCAACTCATTGTTTTTAGGAATCTAACACATCAAAGTAGTGTTTCCTTAATTCGCTCTTGCACACTCTTCTTTTCGCACTTGTTCGTACACTTCACTTGCTTGCTTGATTCATCTACAATTCGTAACATCTTGATTTGCTTTTATACCATCTTCAACCCTAGAAATATTCTCCAAGGTAGGCTAAACATTCATGAATTTAAAAATTCAAATTAGGTTGGGTAATCCACATTCCCGCGGTGGATAAGAATGAGAGAAGGCCAATTACACATTTAATTAGGACCCAAACAACATCTTGGATCAATCACACACTTTCTTAATTCGATGCAAAATATTTATGTAACATGTAGACACTAGGTCAGCTAAACCTAATAAAAAGACCAATGATCTTTGAAGTACATAGATATCCAACAATATGATCACATGTAGATCACTCAACATGCTTCACCAGACATTTTTCCATCTCCAAGAAACCTTCAGGTACATCCTCAACAACTGTAACAATCCTCATTCATAGAATGTTCTTCAACTGTCAAACCAAACAACTAGCAACACACAAGAGCTCTAGAGCAGGTCTTCCAGAGCGCCAAATCATAAGAACGTTTGTCAGAACACATAAACCGTCAATATGAATCATCTCCCAGATCCACATGATCTAAAACCAAAAACCAAAAGCCAAAAGATTGTGGAGCCATAACATTTCTCCCAGTCCATAAACAAATAGTTATGTTAAACCAGTTCACGCACCGGTGAACACATCTTCCGCTTTCCATCGAACCAAAAGCTAAAACTTGGGATATACTATCCATTGAAGCTCATAAACATAGCTAAAAATCCATATAGGAATAGGATCAACATAGAAGAAATGAAAAGCACAATACTAGAGTGCATTCTAAACACACTTCAATACTGCCTTCATTATTTCTCAAACACAACTATAGTAGATAAGTATAGCCCCATGTACTCTAAGAACTTCTACAGTATCTCAACTATACAAGTAGCATCTGTAATCAACCTAAACTATGTTGACATCAATGACAACAATAATGACAACACCCCCAAACAAATCCATACTTGCAACAAACTCCCCCTTTGTCATTGATGGCAACACATGATGTGAAAAAACATCGAAGACAATATACACAATCTCTTGCTTCTTCTTTTCTTTTTAGATTAGACAACCTGCACAAGGGTATGTGCAGGATCATGATGGGCCAAGAAGTGGCGATATGTAAGTGATATGATGGCGCATGTGGCTGACGAATTTTTTTTTACCCAAAATTGATGAAACGAAAAGGGTTTTTAAAGGAGATTGCCAGCTTTCCACCAATATAAATTATGTTTTACTTTGAATTTAATAAATAATTATTATTCATTTTCTATTTGAATTATAACTAAATTCCTGATTGATAGGATGATTAAAAAACATCTATAGCTTTCAAATGCTATCACATTTTTTGAATCTGAAACATGTGTCACATTCCATGCTTCGCATACTATAGGATTAAAAAAAAAACAAATTGAATTTCATGAATTTTTGACCAAGTTAAGGTGGTTATACATACAATTTTTAATATTTTTTAAAAGTTGTAATAAAAAATCATAATTAATTATTTACTTGGAAAGAGAATAAAAAAAAATATGCATCACAATGGGACGTAAATCCTCTACTTATATCTAAAATCTTATAAAAAAATATTATCATTTTATTGTGGTTAGGGTGGTCAAACAGACACTTACCTCTTATTTTTTCCTTGAAATTTATGTACTACTACATTGAAATTTCAAATTTTCACCAAATAGATTTTTAAAAAAAAAAAACTTAGTAGTTTAGAAACTACATTCAATTTTCTATAGATTCTATTCTTAAATATTTTTGAAATAATATAGATAACTTATTCAAATTTTTACGTCAAGTTGCCTAACTCTAATTTTCTAAATTTTCATTAGTGCATAAGGGACTATTTTTTCCATGATGATCCTGCACATACCCACAAGCATAACATTTTCACAGGACTTTCTCTCCCCCTTTGACATCAATGGCAAAGTAAATTTTTGCATGAAAACTCTTTCCATATAATGCTTTGTTCACTCCCCCTTTAGGAGTGCATCCACATCACAACTGTAACAGTTCCATTCCTGAGGAATATGCACAAAGGAAATAGAGTCAAAATTATAGGCCAAATTAAGAATCTATTTAGCAATCACACCCAATCGCCATGAAGAATTCTGGAAATCTTGATTATTTAGCAAAGAAATAAGAATCAAAAATCCATTTCACAAATCACCTTCTTCCAACCCAACACACCAGCTCTCCCCAATGCCTAAGAATAGCCTAGGCTTCCATTTTATTATTAGACTGCACTGTCATATAAATGGAGAAAAATTTGAGCACAACCCCTACTATCATGATCCACTCCACCAATACTAGCAACCCCCAGATTACCATAAGAAAAACCATCCATGTTAATTTTATAAAATCCCTCAGGGGGCAGACTCCACTTGTCCACCTGACTCATCTTCCTCGACACCTTCAGCTTGGACCCAAGATGAGCATGAGCCTCTGAAGGCCATATAAAGCTCCAAAACAGCGGAAATACTAGATTCAATTGAGGAAATAAGTTCCACTAGAACAAACATAGCCTCTAAAGTCTCCTTAAGAATACTTTTAACCTTAGACTAGATCTGAAGAGCATTTTTTCCTTTGGTCCTAGAAAATTTGTCTATTTCTCTCCAACCAAATCTTTTAGATAATTAGGGAGGGACCCAAATCCCAAGCTGCCACTAGGAAGGGTGTAGAATCTGAAGGGATGCCCAAGTTCTCCCAAAGATAATGTAAAGATGAAGCCTATAAAAATGGTTTCTTCCACAACTTCCACCACATTTGTTCGAAGAATTAAGAAGATCACATCTCTTGATATAGTTTTTGTTGTCATTGATGTCACCATGATATATGAGTGGCAACTGCAAGGTTCAAAGTTATGTTGATCCAATTTTTTGAACTAGTAATGCAGATCCGTCCTCCGATATTTTTCTTCAGATTTCGGCTCTAGTGATAATTGTTACTCCAAATTTTTTGAAATGTTTTTTGGTCGATGAAAGCATGCATGGATAGGATCTTGTGCGTACTAATGCTTGTGTTTGTCACTAGAATTATTTTTTTGTTTACATTTATGTTATTAGGTCTATCACTGACCGACCTAATAAGTGAATGAAGGTGCAATGGATTAAATCTTGTTTGTGCAATCCATGCCAACATGTAGTAGTGTGCCACATGTTTTTCTTTAGATTAGATTTTTTGTTTACTTCGAGATGACCTAATTGTTACTTATGGGTAAATCATATATATATATACAAGATTTCCTTGGAGATAGATGCATGAAGGTTTTGTGTATGCAAATGTTGGTGGATTAAGTGCGGATGCGAAAAGAGCGAACTGTGATCTGCTGGCATGAAAAATTCTTGAGCTTCAAAGGAACTGAACCTGCACTCTGAGGTGTATTTACTTCAGTTCATTCTTTGGTTGTAAGCCATTTTGTTACTATACATTTTGTAGGTAGTGAGCCTCCCCTTTTTAGACAGTGAGTCCTGACAGTGAGCCACCCTTTTGTAATATCTTATAACTGGTTATACTATATTGTGAGCTAATCCTCACCATGGTTTTTCCCATTTTGGGTTTTCCACGTAAAAATATTGGTGTTCTTATGTTATGTGCTTCATGTTCAATTAATGATTTTTCTCATCTTAATTATCATATGCATTGGACTAATTGGATGTTATTTGTTCAATAAGTTTAAGAAGATACTAATTCACCACCCCCCCCCCCTCAGTATCTTGGATATTCAACAACATCCTCCAAATATCTAACAAGAAAAAGAACTAAAAGAAGATATGGTTAGAGCTTTCTTCACTGTTCCAACAAAGAAAACAAATGATACACAATAAAAATATCTTTTCCCAATGTTCTCCCAAGTGAGACATTTATTTAGACTTAATAACCACATGTAAAGAAATTACACTCTCGCCATCCATTTTTATTCTAAATTTATTTCCCCCAAGGATTCAGTCTCAATTCCTCCTATTGACTATACAAACTAGCATAACTCTACACCAGCATGTACTTAATTTTGGGCAAACCCACAAAAGCGGTTTACAATTCAAATGAGGAAGGAAAATTTGAAAAAAATGACCCCATGGAAAAAAATTACATTTTGAGGGTTCGAATGAACTAGATGGTTTGAACAAACCAAAAAAGGGTTCGAGCGAGCCCATTAATTGCATGTACAGACAAAATTCACATAAAAACCCCTTTTGGGAAGGGGGTTTGTTCGAACTTGGGTTCGAGTGAACCCAAGTCCACTCGAACCCCCTGGTTTGAGCGAACCCCCCATTTCCCTGATGTTTGAAAAAATTCACAAAAAAACATAAATTTTTGCAATTCGAAGCTCAGTTTGAACATGAAAATGGCAGGGGCTTCACAAACCCAACTGGAATCAGGTAGTCCTTAGAACGAGCTATCCAAAAAATAAAATTTTAATATGTATTTGTTTTTAAAGTTTTAATAAACATAGGTTTTTCACCTAAAATGAAGCTCTTTGTTCTACACATGTGGAAAAATAGCAGATTATTAAAAAATAATTGAAAAATATGAGTGTACCAGATATCGAAGTAGTTGATCCAACAAAAAAAATTGAATTTCGATATATACAAAAACCGTTATGCATTATATGGTTGCGCTATGTCTAAATTGTAATTCGTTTTACTTTGAAACTTGATTAAAGAAAAAATATTCAATAAAAATTTATCTAACCAAGTTGAAGCACTAGATTTCGTAGTTACAAATCTAAATTCGAAAGAATTATAATTTTATCCTTCATGGAAAAGAAATTATGTGTTATACAGTGAGCGTCACTTTTTAAAAATGTTGTTTTATGAAAAAAAAACTAATTTTCAAGGGAGATGGAAAATAAGTGCATTTTGATTCCAAAAATTTTGAAAAAAAAATATTTTAGAATCTACACACAAAATTTCATGAAACTCTAGTTTGCATCATCTTCAAATTCCTCACGGTTTAGCCGCAATAGGTGCGTGAAAGTGAAGATTTAGTTTTAAAAAATTATTTCAAAGTCCAGTTTGGCCAAAAATTGTAAACCACTATTGTGGGATCACCCCTTTACACTCATTACACCAGGCCAACACATCCCTATCCTCAAAATAACACCAAGGATGCTCAAGAAGAGTGAAAGCCAAGGACTTTTGTGCCTCCTAAGATCCCCCTCTAGGCCAGTTAACAAAATGAATCCACTGATACACCAAAGAGATCCCCAACAATGAAGAGAATTTAAATCTCTCTGCATTCGACCAACCAAGGTCCACAAAAATCTTGCTTAAAGCTCAAAGATGAGGATGAGATGAAAGAATCAGTGGATGACCATCCCAAGAATTAGACCAAGAGTAAGCTCAATCACCTTTATTACTAATCCAAAAAATATTATCCTTAATAAGCGTGGCATCCCTTTTTATAGTACTCCATATCATCGAGCCTTTACTAGTTGATACCATGCGTGGGATATCGTCATTGAAAACACCACCAAGATACTTAAAATTCAAAATGCGAGTTGAGAACTGATGAAAAAGAGTGCACGACCTCTAGTATAATTTAGCAATAAGATCAAGACTATTGTTTCTAGAATGCCTTAGACCTAAGAAACCACACTCCTTAGGTTTACATACCTCGTCCCAACTTACCAAGCTCCACTTTTGATGCATAAGATTTTTATCCCATAAGAATTTCCTAGCCATAGATTCATATTAGTTAAGGAAACATTTAGGAGTAGATAAAACCAAGATCCTATACAATGGGAGAGCCTATAAAATAAAAGTTAATAGGGTTAGCCTTCCAACAAAATATAGCCACTAAAAAGTCTAGTGATTGACCTTTGATCAAAATTTGTCTAGGATCTTCTACCAATCCCTCTTGTTCAAGGTGCTAGCATAGAGGGGAGTACCCAAATAATCCATAGGAAGGCTTCCAATCTTAAAATGAAGTATGTGTGCAATTTTTTTCTAAATGAGTTTGGGAGTATTGGAAAAAATGATACTAGACTTGCCCTCATTATTCTTTTGACTAGAAGTAGACAAATAAATATCAAGATGCTTCTTGAAATTAACTATGTCATCAATTCTAACCAATCCCATAAACACAATAACATAAAAAAACTGGAGGTGAGTCTAAGAGGCTAATCCCTAGTTCAATCTCTAGCCTTTGATAAGGCTAATATCCTTATAGCACCTCAACAATCTACTTAGACCTTCAACTAGCAAAATAAAGAGATATAGAGAATGAGGTTCACCTTGCCTAAGACCCCTCAAAGTTGAGAAGGTAGGAGTGGGTGATCCATTAATCAAAATAGAGAAGGATGATGAAGTCACACAACTCATAACCCAAGATATCCAGCCTAGATCAAAACCAAAGGCCACAAGAATACACTAGAGAAAAGGCCACTTGACTCTGTCATAGGCTTTAGACATATCCAAGTTTGTGAACATGGCTTTCTCCTTGGAAGAGGACATAGAGTGCACAACTTCCATTTCCACCAAAATCTAGTCCAAAATATAACAACCTTTGACAAAACCCCCTTGTTCCAAAGAGATCAAGGATGGAAAACAATTTTTCAACCTTTCAATGATCAACATAGTAATGATATTATAAGTCGCATTACACAAGGCAAGAGGAAGAAAGAAATCTAAGGAATTTAACCCTTAATTTTTAGGAATAACAGTAAGGAAGGTAGAGATAATTTCTTTTATCATTCTCTTATTAGTTTGGGACTCTCGAACCACCTCTAATAAATCAGATTTAAGGATGTGCTATAACTCCTAGAAAAACTCTATCGAGAAGTGATTCAAGACCAGAGCCTTACCTTTCTTCATTTGAAAAACAATGGTCTCCAAATTCTTCAAATAAATAGGTCTTAAGAGTTCATGCTATTCATATCCCTGGAGACCACTAAAGGAATGCATTCAAGAATAGTGTCCTCCTCAACCAACACCACCAGAATATCCTCTATGAAAAGGGAAGAGTAGACACTGACCACCTCTACAAAAATGGCTTGAGAAGAAGAGATATGATCCCTCTAGGCTGAAATAAGAGAGGTAATTAAATTACCATATCTTCAATCTTTAACAAAGATATGAAAAAAGGTTGCATTCTTGTCCCCTTCCTAAAGACAAACAATACAAGATTTTTGTTTCGAAAAAATCTCTTCTCAAAACTCCCATTCCAGAAAATCTTGAGAGAGTCTAGTCTCTTCTTCAAGTCTAGTCCTAGGGGTTGATTATAAACTAATGAGGGGTTCACCACCAAGCTAGGTCTTGGAAAGATAAATGTAATGCAAGGTGTAATTCTTAAACCTAATTTGATGCAATCTTTAATAACTAGATGACTTAAAAATGCATGAAAAAGTTGAACCAAAAGGTGAGATCTAAGAAGTATGCACCTAGAAACCTAAAGAATGCAGGAATAAGCTCTGAAACACTAAAAATACTAAAATTTAGAATACTGGGATGCATACGTTAGTCTGGGTGAATCAGTCCCAAATTTGGATTTTTACACAGGAACATGTTTATGGAAAAAGGGTATCTGAATCTGCAAAAATATTGAAAAACACATGTAGTGGGACTCATTGACCACTTCTGGCGAATTAGTCTCATTCCAATTTTTCGTGCATTAAAAGTTCAAATCTGGACATGAACACCTACTCTTTTCTCCAAAATTGATTTTCGGGTCTAATACTACCGATTTCGGACTTGTAGGTGAGTTTTTGTGAAGATGACAACCTTGTGATAGATTGAAAAATTCTCTCAACATTTCAACCCAATATTCAAAGGGTCTTCAGGTCCTCAAAGCATCTAGATTTTCAATCACATAAAGGGAGAGATAAATAGTGTTGATTGTTAGGGAATAGGGGTTTGCCTTGGTCAAACCCCTTATAGGTAATTAAACCAAATGATGAGGTAATGAAATGAAGGCATGAAACATGAAAGAAAGGACATGAATCATTGACAATAATACCTTGAATTATGCCTTGTAAATGATGTCTTGTAAATCTGCAACTGAACGTGAAATGGCCATGAAGAATGTAGATCTCGATCTTAACAACTGGTGCAGAACAATGCTTGGTCTTGGATCTTCAGTGCTACATCACGACAATATCTCAATAAAATTTTTGATGCTTGAAAACATTGACATGATGATGGTGATGGAACCTCTAAATTTTTGGTTCAATTCCAAAAACTCTATAAAATTTAGCTAGTTTCAATGTGTCTGGACTTAAGGTTTTGCCCACTATTCTTGCATGGGGATTTTTTTGTGAGGATATCTCTATATTGAAGCCCTAAGTCTCTACCCTGGTCGATGTCATGTTATATTAATGACCTTCTATATCCCATCTCAGTTCATGTTAAAACATCTTATGTCATTAAGCTCATAAAATTACCAACCCCTTGTGACTAGGTCATAAACATATTTTATTTTATAAAGGTTAAGCAATTGACCTTGTTTGGCATTTAAATCCTTTGAAAACTATGTTTTAACATCCTGTAAGGCCTTCCAAATGTTGTCCTAGATGGACCCCTTTCATAAAACAACTTGCAAGTGCACATGCTAAATGATCCCGCTTAAGTCCCACTGATTTCTTCTACTTATCACTCATCACATATAGTTTTATAAAAATAGATTCAGATTGGCAATGACCAATGGCTAGTGTTTCCTTTTTTTCGTGTATCGCATATGGATTTGAGATCTTTTGATTCATAACAGCAATATGAAATTCTTGAGTTTCTCTTTGCATCGCTGGAGATTTGAATATCGCTAATTTCTCTTGAGTTTTAAATTCTAGATTGGCGATGAGAAATGTCCTTAGAGTTCTTTGTTTTTCTTCTCATAGCTCATTGAAAATAGTTGTGCACTTGTCTTGATCAGATTAGTGATGAGCGATGGGATCTCTAGTCAATATGTGTTGCCACTATTTTTAAAGTGGTTAATGAGAGATATGGTTATGGCTATTGATTTCAAAGGAGGATGCACATGGCCTGATTTGGTTCCATCACATAGTTTATCCGTCACTGATATGGTCTAGAGTTTGAAGAATGAATCAGTGATAAACGATGGAAAGGGAATGAGATCAAGGATGGGCCTTTAATTCAAAGACTGAGATCTCATCGCATGGATATTTGCATCACTATTAGGACTTGTATAAGGTGACATGTATCAGTGATGCGTGATGTGAGATGAAGATATCCAAAAAGGACAGTGATCCAATGGTTGAGATTCCATCGTGTTAGTTCTCTTGTTGATTGAACCCTAGATGGTTGGGACAAATCTACAATGGGTGATCGAATGTTTCAAGAATTGTTCTTTTATTTGTTGGATCTTTGTACCTTGTTGATGTGAATGAAAGAGCATGGTCGAGGGTGGTAATGCGTGATAATTGTCAAATTTAGATGACTAATGAAGTTTGGAGTAAATGTGTCGAGATGGTATCACCATTTTTGAGGCACAGGTTGTAAAGGCCAGAAACGATGCTTGAAGATCACCATTGATGATGTTTTAAATCCAAAGATATTGATGGTCCAGATTCAAAGTTGATTGACTAAGTTGTCATCTCACTTTCGCAAGGCTCTCCTTGATCATTAATGGCTACACGCTCTTGATTTTTCTACTTTAAATGGATTTCTTGTTGATTTATCTCACCATTTACAACTATCAAGAATTGTGAAGTGTGAGCTAGAGTGGTGTGGTGTGTGAGTCTTTTGTTTTCAATTGTAGACATATTGAAGTATCTATCCCTAGTATGCTAGTTTTCATATGAGATCTATTTTGATTCATGTATTAGTTGGTGTGAGAGTTTCATTTTTTGGGATAGTATGTTTTAATTGTTTGTAATTGTCACTGGGTCTGGTTGAGATTGTCTTGGTCTCAGAGTTTTCTATTTTTCAAAAGGGATTTTCTAGTGCATCTCTTCATAATTGGTGGTTTTCTAGTTTTTTCCTATGTCTTGAAAGAATGGGTAAGTCAGGTGTGTCTATTCAACCAACAAGGAGGTCCAAGAGGCTTAGTGTGTTTGAAATTCAAGAGGACATATTTGTTATTGAGCATGAGGTACCCGGAACTTCTACACCATCAAAGGGAAAGAACAAAGCTCGTCGAAGAAATAAGAAAGATTGTGTCAAGAGAACCTACAATTTGAGGAGCCAGGTTATTTCAAAAGAACTGGTCAAGTTTAAGGGGAAGGATATGGTTAAGCCTTAAAAGAAAGAAAGGAAAATGAATATAAGTATCACAAGGATTATCTAGGGAGGCACAACTCTCCCATTGAAGTTTTAGACAACCCTTTGGGTGATGCAGGAGATACTGAACCAGAGTATGGGCATTATTTGCTTTCTCTACTACCATATGAGTATTTTGATGAGGGAGGAGTAGTTGCTCCTCTTGTTTCATCATGAACACGGAGTGGGCAAGCATACTTTGATGCACTGACGAATCAAAGTAGCATCTCGACCCTGTTTTTGTTTTTTATGACACCATTTCCACTACATTAGGATTGTCCTCTTCAGCATGTGTGTCACTTCTTGTCTTTGGTGGTGATGTGGAAATTTTTTTGGCTGGTGTAAAGAAGAAGTGTTGGAATCCTGGTGTAGGAGCACCTATGGGTCCAATTGGCCTAGTATTTTTGGGTTTTGGATTTGTGATGGAATAAGGTCCTAAGGACCATCTCAATTTTTTTTTAATAGGTCTCCTAGGTTTCTTGTTGAGTTTTGATCTTGGTGATCAACTTCTTTGTACAAACAAGGTCTCCATCCTCACTTTGTAAGTCTGGTGCACCTTGGAAAATTAAGAAATAAGGATGCCATGATGTAAATAGACACATAAGGGGAGTAACCTTGATCATTGGAGGGTCTTGGATTCCTTTCACACATTTTGAAGGCATCTTTGTAGTCGAGTTGGTGCAAGTTGCACAAAATGCCTTAACTAAGCATTTAGGGGCCAAATATGAGGTTTTAATGTTCCCAAAGAGAAACTAATTAAAAATTCAGTTGCAAGACATTGGAGGGAGTTGGTGAGATGTAAAATATGCTTCTCTTGGTTGAGGAAATATTTTTATAATGATTGGAATGATTTTTCAATAAAACGTTTGCTAGTTTTCTATCTTTTTCTAAAGAAATTGTTGATCCCATACTTGGTATAGACTGTACATTTACTTTCATGCTCCAAGCCTGTAATTTTTTGAAAGGGGATTGAGTAATCTTACTTTTTGTGCTTGAGTGGTGATTTTTCATCAGAGAATAAGGGATATATCCGATTTTCTCTACCGGGTGGTCTGAAAACCCTTAAAATTAGGGTTTTGAGTGAAAAATGTTTATTTCTCCCATTGCCACATTGTAAAATTGCTCAATCTTAGTGGGATGGAAGATATAGGTGTGTACTATCATGTGCTTAATGATTTGGAGAACAAAAGGTTGTGTGGAGGAAGTGGTGCATGGTTTTGTCTTGACATCTCTATGTGGCAAGCCTTGTTGACAAGCAAAAAGTTGAGTTTTTCTCGATTTGAAGAAATCTATCTAGATGGCACTTACGGTTATTGGTAACATGTGTAAACAACCTATAGGATTCTGATTTTAAGCTTTGGAGTGAAGGGGAGAGCCTAGATAGCCAAGACCCAACTGTAGGTCTTCCAATTAGGCCTCTTGGAGCAGTGGTAGAATAGGCCATAGTGAACTTTGCACTGATTGTCAAGGGGAAAGGTCTTGAGGCCTTGTGGGAGTCCATTTTGTGTGCTTGAATCTAGTGGTTTGATGTCATAACAGTCACCCATGTGAATTTTAAATTTAATGTCCTATCGTGCAAGGGCTACAATCCTTTAGAGGAAAAGAGGCCTAAGTCATTATAGTGATGAATGTGTGATGTATCTTAAGTGCAAGAAGGGGTGTTGAACCTTGGTTTGGTCCATTTAGAGATAGTCAAAGTGTCCTAAGTTTGGAAAGTGACCTGAGTTTATGAACCCTAGGTGTGTTGGGTTTCATCCTTGAAGGAATAATGGAGTTTATGACTCCTCATAAGATTATTTGAGAGAAGCATTGTGTGAAGTGTCTTTCCCATTTGTGGTTGAGTCTTTTCCTTCCCTACCACTCTACATAAAATCTATATCCTCAACGATAAATATTCCTTTTCTAGGAAGTGTGTAAGTTCTTTCCTCTGGTACTAGTGGAGAATCTTCTTTGGTCTACATGGGCGTGGGATTTTAGTGATGTTGCATCAACGAATGATGCCTTTTGGAATGTTGGATCATCTTCTTCAATCGACTACACGGAATTTGTTTTCTTTTGCTTCCCCTTGTTCTAAAATTATTAATTGTAACCGTCTGGGGAATCTCTAAAATTAGGGTGAAATTTTCCCTCAAATGCAAATGTAATTGTAATTCGGCCCATTTATTGTTTCACCCATGTCTTTATAAGTGGGATTCAAGTGCCTATTATGAAGAGGTTGGGTAGTGAGTTATTCTAGGATTTAGTCACATAGGGATTGTGAAGCATTTTTTCCTTAATCATTTTTTATTTTCGGCTTTTATATAATTTTGGCTTCAGATATGTCCATGCTCAAAGAAAAAGTTGTTCAGAGAAGGCGCATAATGAACCATGTGGTGGTTGTGTGGCTTTTATTTATTGCTTTCTTTTTGGGAGTGAAGCGATGACAAATGTCATCTCGAGAGGATTTTTGTCTAAGACTATCTTGATAACGCTAAAACTCTTCGCCCGCTCGACATGTCATATCTTTGTTTCAAATGGTTTGCACTTTTAAAGAGTGATCTTTTGGGAGTTTGTCAAATCATGCTAGGTTTTCTTTGTTTTCAAGGTGGAAATCTTTAGTCAACGTCATCAATCCATGTGATTGGTTAACAAGAATTTTTCCAGGTTATTTTCTAGGATCTCCTTTTTTTTAGATAACGATCATTCCTAAATATCCAAGGGACATTAATGCAGCAATTGAGAATTGATGAGAAATGATTTTCGTGACCTAATTAAATATTTACAATCAGATCATGAGCTATCAGGTGCAAAAATTTGGCAGTAATTACTTCTGGGTGGTGGCAACATTTCTCTCTCTTTTCAATTATAAATAGGAGGTAACAACAAAATGAAAGGGTTCCTAAATTTTTCCCTTTTGGAAAGAAATTCTTTATTTTTTCTTAATTATAGAATTTTTGTTATTAGATGTTGGAAAAATAGTGCTTCTCTCTAGCATGTTATATTGTTTTAACTCAAACTATTGTTGGATTAGCATTTGACCTTTGTTTTAAAGTTCATTTCATATTTAAGTACGATTTGTTTGGAGGAATTTTTGAAATTATGCATGATATGGCATTTTTCAAGTTCCTTCTTTATGTTTTCATTCAAAATAAAATATTGTGTTAATCTTAATTCGAATAGTTTGATTAGTTGATTTCCTTGTTGTAAGTTTATATGATAAAGTAATAGCCTGTAGAAATTCGATCATGTCCTTGAACTTCTCTATTTTTTTTAAGGGTTATTGTTTCTTCATGTTATGTTGTATTAAGAGGAAGGATTTATGCAACTTTCTAAATGTTTTTATGTTAACTTTTGAAGCTTTTATGCTTGATCAGACCTTAATGAACACTTCCAGTGGGGAGATTTGAAAGACTACATTGTACTTGTATTTAGCCTATGTTGCTTGTTCTCTTCCCAAAAATGAAGGGTTGTGGCATTATGTGTAATATATCATTCATAGAAAGGAATTTGGATTTTGAAATGTTGTAAAACTGTTGGCACATCACCATTTTTCATGTTTTATATTTACATTTTCTTCTACCCCTTTTCCAAAACTCAGAGAAGAGTTGGCTTTCTATAAAAATCCTCGAGGTATTCAGTGAGGTGCAAATTGGTCCCCCAATTACTGAATTTCCCATAAGGCTATCAGAAAGGCACAAGCTTTGATGATCAATAGTTCTTTTTCTAGCACGCCCAGTGAGATGTGTAGTTTTGCGAACATGTAATTAGAAGTCAAAAATATTTCATAAATTAGGCCAAGAAAAGAAGCTAGAAATTTCATGCCCAAAATCCAAAAAAGAGCATCCTCAAGAGGCCATTTTCGGTACTCCTAGTTACCCTCTTCGGTACCTAGGAGAAGAAGGCTTATAGGTTCTATATCGCTTGTAAGGAGTAATAGAGCGAAAGTTAAGAGCTCAGAATCTAGAGTCATATCTACTCCGCTTGGAGGCCAAATTTTCCAAATAAGAATACCAATATACCCAATTCATATGAATCTCTTCTCGATGGCTCATGTACCCACCCTTGCTCCTAGAAATTTTGTAACCTGAGATAGTGGTAGTCTACTACAACCACTTACTCCCCAAGATGTGTGGCCAGCCATACTCGCTGATGCCCTCAAGGCTATTACAAAATTTTTTAGAGAAGATTTCAAAACCCCCTCTGAACACCTCCAAGATATAGCAGAGGTATGTAGAGTGCATAACATAGCAAAAGAGAATATCGCTCTGAGGCTGTTGGCCACCTCCTTTAAAGGAAAAGCTCAAGATTGGTATCGATCTTTGGATTTTGGTTCTATCCTCTCTTAGGATCAGCTCGAAGAAAGGTTGTTCAAATGATTCTCAGAGAAGGGAGATCACTCTTCCTTACTACACCAACTAATAGCTATCAAAAGAGCCCCGCAAGAGGCCACAAGTGACTTCAACACCAGGTTTCATAAAACTTGGCAAAGAATCCCTATGACTACCCAATCTCCAACTGCAATGGTGTTTATTTTCTACGTAAAGGATTTCAACTCAGACATCGCAGTTATGATCACCTCTATGGGAGGGGATATCCTACCAGACGCATACGAGTTGGTTGCGCGCACAAAGAACAATTTGATTGATGTTGGAAGGCTTCCACTGCAACCTCTGATGCCTGTATTCACAAAAATATTTGGTGGTCCTCGAGAAGAAGCTACTCCAAGCACTCCCACTACACAATCGATGACTTTGGCCACACCACAATCCATGTATGTGTATCCCATTGTGCAACCGACCATGTCAGTTTCTTCCTCTTTAGCAACAGACATCAATGATATGAAAAGCCTCAAGCAGTCTCTCACTAACAACTTAGTTCTCATCTAGAAGCAACAAGCAAAACCTCTGAAGCAAGCCACTCAAACCTATTAGGGAGGAAGGCTATCCTATCAGCAGAACACATACCAAGGACCCTCAAGAGGTGGAGGTCAGCAAATGGTTTCCACAAACTAGATAGTTCCAATCACCATGCCATTATAGATAGTCAAGGACAACTAGAGTAAAGAGTTAATTCCAAGCCAGAACAACTTGGAAGAAGATGATCTAATGTATGGTGATTCCCATGCAACGATAGTCACATGCGCTGAAATTGCCCGAGCAGAAATATGCAAAGGAAGATAGTGGAAGTCACTTTTGTGGGTTCACCCTTTAATATTATTTTTCCAATTAAATTTCTTTAATTAAAATAACATTTTATTTCTATAATCTTCTGTCTATTCTCTTCCATATTACACTAACGCAAATAATAATATATATCTAAATATGTACACACAAAAATATATATAAATTATATATATATCCATTAAATGCAATAAACATAATATTATATTATACATATATAAAATTAAATCATGATATTATTCTAAATCCAATTGAGATGTATATAATAACAATAAGAACGGAATCATGATATTAGCGAATACCAATCAGTAAAAACCATGTTAACATTAAAAGTGGATTCATACAATAAGATATTACCAATATTCGATTCCTATTGAGGAGTATCAAATTTAAAATGCACGGGCTATGGAAACATGTTGCGTAGGCTACAGAAGAGACGTAGGAGAGAAAGGGGCAAAATCGAACACCAACCATAAATTGTATTCATCGAATTTAAAACACGACAAGTATCGAATGAAACCCAAATTATAACCATCGAAGCAAATCACTGACCATGATATGAAGTTGCCATAAATAGTAAGGAATAAAAACGTAGGAATGAAAATCGTAGTGTACTATATCTATTAAAACATAGAGCATTGACTGCCAAGCATAAACTATGGCCATCAAAAAGAAATCGTAGCACAAGCATCGATCACCAAGCATAAAGTACGACTTTCGATATGAAATCGAAGCCTTCAGTATTGAGTACAAAATGCAGAGGTGAAAACACAATGCACGATAACAAATGAAATTTCATCTAAGGTGATTTGTAGGAGAAAGTCGCCAACCTAGCATGCAAGGAAAAAACTACAAAATAAGAGAAAAATGTCGATGACAATCAGTGCAGAGAGATGCACAACAATATTTAGCGAATAGGCTTTAGAAAATTTCAAGCAAATGCAGTGAACAGGTGAAGGTAGATTTTATCTCATCGAATGCAGTGGTTGGAAGATATACACAAATTGGTTTTATTAAAACATTCAAGAAGCAATCGGCAGATGTAAATAAATGATTTCTTAGGAATGCGATGATCACAGGATATGCATAAAATATATTTTCACTAAGATTGTAAACAAAATGATTAAATCTTTAAACAATCAAATAATAGTATTATTGTAAGAAGAACGAAGACTCATCTGTAAATTCATTTTCTCCAAATTGATTTGATACAATACTTTCATTCGCCTATCCTTCTACATTGCAAGAATCAATGAGGAAATGAAATAATCTTACATAAATTTTCTTCCCAAAACCTTGAATTAATTTTCTCCTAGAATCCTCATTTTCCAAAACAACAACCATATGTGAAATTTTGCTGACCAATTACTCCCTTCTCCAAAAAACCCCATGAAAAATATCCCTGAAAGGAAAATATTTACAAGGAGAAAGTTGTTCGCTTTTCGAAAACCAAAATCCAATAAAATCTCACAAAATCCCCATAAAACATTAAGTTTCTTTTTCGAAAATTTGTTCGATGTTGTAAATGAGTTGCATGAAAAATCTTTCTATTTATCATATTATTTTTGCTACTTATTAATCATAACTTTCCACCATAATTTGATTTGATTTTATTTTAATATTAAATTACACATTTAATTTACTATAAACTATGATTATTATTAAATATATTTATATAGGAGTACAGGGGATTGGAGGAAGAATGAGGAACCGAGAAAGTCGGAGTGTTCCTTTTTTTGGAAACGGTAATTTTTTAAAAAAATCTTCCCGTTTTGTGTTGCCCTCAGTCTTCAATGGAACAGATCGGGCAAGGGAGGGTGCTTTTTTACCTATGTCAGAGGAATCATCTCGTAGATCTTCATTTGGGGTGTTCAAGAAACCCTTTTTACTGATGAAATAGGGGTTTTCACATCAATCAAATGGATCTCAAAGCTTCTCCCAAGGTTTTTAGCATTCTATTGGGGATCATCGCCCTCACCCAGGGTTCAAAAAAACTCTTAATAAGCAAAAGAAGCTACCTTTTGAAATTTTTGGGGATGAATATGTTGAGTACTCTCGTTCATGGGCTAATGTGGTTTCTAAGCATCATAATCCAACATATTTTCCAAATAGTATCCGGTTACCTGGAGCTCTCTTCAATCCAAATGAAGGAATTCACTTCAGTTCAAGTATAGGTGGTCGTTGACATTATATTAAAAATCATAAGGAAAATTTCTCTGATGATTGCAATGTGCCTAAAAATACTTCTGAGAAATATAGTTCTATGGTGGGTACACCTGCAACTTTTTCAAATAACATTGCTTGGAAGCATGACGATTGCTATCAAGTTCTTCATTTGCAATTGTTAAATGAACAAAGGCTTAAGGTAAACCATTTTCCTTCAGATGCTCTAGTTAATCATTCGTCTAGGGCTATGAAACATGGGCACACATGAGGAGGTAAGTAGTGGTTCTGTAAAGATCATCCTTCTCACAAATCTGTGAAAGAAAATGTAAAACAATCTATAGATAAGACTCGGGTTCAACTTACCTTGCCAGAGGATGTATTGAATGCACAATTACAAGATTTTAAGGATCATGCACTAATTTGTGTGTTCTCGAATTTCCTTCCTTCTCTCAAAATTTGAAAAGATTTATTATTCTTTTAGTGGGATGGGGCTAACCATATTTTCTATATAGATAAAGGGAATGGTTTTTTCATTGTGTTTTTCTCTACAATTTGCAAAGGTATTTGATCTTAAAGGTTAAGTCATGGTTTTTTGAGGGATTTGGGTTATTCATTCAAGCATGGGTCCCAAATTTTGATCCTTTTTTTGTTGTAATGCAATTTGTTCATTTCTAGATTTAATTACATTCGCTTCCATTAGAATATAGGAAACTACATATAGTGGAAACCATTGCTAATAATTTGGGGATTTTTGTATGTCATGATATGGATTTCTTCATAAATCCACACAAACCTATTAGGGTTTATTTTCTTCTAAGCACTATAAAGGATATTTTGTCTTTATTAAATATACATTCTAAGTTTGGAACTTGGAAGAAGGAAATCCTAATCAAGAACACTAATAATGTCTATACATGTTGCCACTTGGTGGGACATTCAGTACAACAATGTATAGATAATCAACAAACCAATGATTATGGGGTTTCACAGACTACTCAAATTCAACCAAAGGTTGATACAAATATGGGGGAAAATATTTTCAAAGAAAGTGCATCTTTTTTAGGGGACTTATCTCTTAATAAAATGAAAATTCTTGATATAAGCTAGGCTAAAAAGGATAGGAAGGGTAAGTATGTAGTGTTAGATTCTTTTCAGTCTGAAATGGGGTTTTCCACCATTCTATCAAATTCCATGGGTGTCAATTTTCTATCACAAGATCTAGATAATTCTAATTGTAGTCTTTCTTAGAAGGAAGTAATTGAACATACTTCTTATAATAG
This sequence comes from Sequoiadendron giganteum, assembly GCA_007115665.2. Lineage (NCBI taxonomy): Eukaryota > Viridiplantae > Streptophyta > Pinopsida > Cupressales > Cupressaceae > Sequoiadendron > Sequoiadendron giganteum. Next base: position 566,425,751 of record CM021105.1, on the reverse strand, counting down.
ACTTTCAAAAAATGAAAGGATCTTAAAGTTTCTAGTGAATTTACCAAAGGGTTGGTGGACTAAAATAGAGATATCACCTTTTCAAAGGTCTCTATGTCTATATACACCAAACAACTATATTGAGCATGAGCATCAATTAGAAGCAATAACTTTAAATTTGATATGGGGAAAGACTTTGTTCTCTAATAGTCAAAGAGAAATTCCCAAAGCTTGTAGCTCCCAATTAATACCTCATAGAAAAAAAAAAAATTATTTTGCTTGTACAGATCCAAGAGTGATTAGTTTTGATTCCCAAATCTTGCATGAGTTGGATGAACATGGAAATTTAGAAAATTGAGTAGACCATATTGTGAATATGGTAGGTTCAGATTTAGTGAATGAAATTATAGAGGAAGTAAATAAGGATGATGGGGAGGTGATGTTAGGAAAACTTCAAATATATTTTGAAAAAGTTACAAAAGAAACTAAAGTTCAAACTCTAATGAGTGAACACTCATATGTTAAGGAAAGCAATGAATAATATGATACTAGTTTTGATTTCTAAAAACATTTATCTATCAGTCAAACACCTCTTTCATCTTTAGCAATTAAATCTCCAAGAGAGGAAGGAAGTCAAATGCAACAAAGATGCAAGAGGAGATTGCTTCTAGGATTCAATTAACCTTAGATGGTAACATAAAGAAAATATTGAGGAGAGTTGGTTTCTCTCCTTGATCACTATGAAGATCCTCTCTTGGAATGTTAGGGGCTTAAATTCCCCTAACAAAAGAGCCCAAATTAAAGAACAAATAAATTCTTCAGGGGCTGATCTAGTTATATTACAAGAGACCAATTTATCTAAGGAAACTTATGAAAATATAATTACCAAGTGAACTATGTGGAAGTCTTGTCAAGCTATTGCTGGGGGAGCATCTGGAGGACTATTAACTTTATGGAATACAAAAATTGTATAGATGGGAACTAATTCTAATAATTCACATTGGAAATTATTACCTGTTACTCATTTTGATTTAACTTTCTTGTTACTCAATGTTTATGCACCAAATTCAACATTAGGTAAGCAAAATCTTTGGAAAGTGCTTGAGCTAATATTTGACCAATCAAGAGTATAATTGTACTTGGAGGAGATTTTAATGCAATTTTGTATCCTCATGAAAAGAGAGGTGAAATTTTTCCACCTCCTAAGACAGTGGAATATTTTAGTAATTTTTCACATAATACTGCACTTGTTGATGTAAAACTAGAAAAAGGAATGTACACATGGACAAACAAGAGGAGAGACTTTCTACAAATAACTATCAGATTAGATAGATTTTTAATATCTTCAAATTGGGTAGTAGATAAGTATGTGCAAATGTCTAAAATTTTACCATGGACAAGTTCAGATCGTTTTCCTACTTGCTTAAGTCTTACAACCACTAATTCTCCTCAAAAGTGGAGATCTTCCTTTAAGTTTTAATCAATGTGGTTCAAACATAGTGATTTCATGCCTTTATTGAAAATATGGTGGTTGGAAGCACCATATGAGCATGGTTCCATCATGTATACGTTTTGCAAGAAAATGCATTTTCTGAAAGGTAAAATAAAATAGTGGAATATTCATGTGTTTAAAAATATTTTTCATCAAAAAGAGCTGATTTCCATGCAAGGGTATGTGTAGGATCATGATGGGCCAAAAAGTGGCGATATGATGGGTATGTGGCTGATGACTTTTATTTTTACCTAAAATTGATGAAACAAAAAGGGTTTTTAAAATATATTCTCAACTTTCCACCAATATAAATTATGCTTTACTTTGAGTTTAATAAATAATTATTATTCATTTTCTATTTGAATTACGAATAAAGTCCTGATTGATTGGCTGATTGAAAAACATCTATAGCTTTTAAACGGTATCACATTTTTTGAATCCAAAACATGTGTCACATTCTATTCTTTGCATAATAAAGGATTCAAAAAAAGAAAATTGAATTTCGTGAAGTTTTGACCAAGTTAAGGTGATCAGACATACGAGTTTTTATATTTTTAAAAAGTTGTAATAGAAAATTCATAATTAATTATTTACTTGGAAAAAAATTACAGAAAAATATGCATCACATCGAGATATGAGTCACTACTTATATCTAAAATATTTATAAAAAAAATAATCATTTTATTGTGGTTAGGGTGGTCAGACAGACACCTACTTCTTATTTTTTCCCTGAAATTTAAGTACTACTGCATTGAAATTTCAAATTTTCACCAAATAGATTTTTTTTTTTGAAAATAAACCTAGTAGGTTAGAAAATAAATTCAATTTTCTATAAATTCTATTCTTACATATTTTTGAAATATTATAGATAACTTATTCAAATTTTTACGTCACATTGCCTAACTCTGATTTTTCTGAATTTTTTGCCACTTAAGAGCCTGTTTTTTCCATGATGATCCTGCACATAGCCGCAATTGGCTGATGTAAATGAGTAGATTATAAGTCAAGGGTTGACTATGCAATATTTTGATTTACAGAAAAGTCTTAAACTGGAATGGGAAGAACTAGTTTTGGGTGAGGAGTTGTATTAGTGTCAAAAATCTCATGAATTGTGACTTAAAGAAGGTGATAAGAATACCAAAAAAAATCACATGTCAGCTCAGGTTAAGAAAGCTAAGAATACAGTGTTTCAAATTCAAGAAAGTGCATCAAGAAAGTGGTTAAACAATGAAGTGGACATATATAATGAAGGGATTAAATTCTTTTCTAACTTATTATCTGCACCAGTACAACAATTAGATCAGATTGGAATTGGAAGAGAATACATATTGTAAGAAATTCCAACACTTTGACTGAGAAAGATAATGTACATATCAATAAACCTTTCACCTTGGATGAAGTGAAAGCAGTTGTCTTCTCACTCAAGCCTGATAATGCTTTAGGACTAGATGGTTTCACAACAATATTTTTCCAAAAATGTTCGGAGTTCATAGGAAATGATCTTCTTAAGGCCTTGGAAGAGTCTAGTAAATCTTGTTCCATGCTTAAGTAGTTTAATTTAATGTTCATTGCATTAATTCCAAAGGTAAAAGATCTAAAGTATTTCTTAGAATTTTGACCTATATCTCTTTGTAACACAGTTTACAAGATATTTACCAAAGCAATCTATCTTCGATTGTTCCCCATCATTCCTAAATTAATTTCAAAAGGACAAGGTAATTTTTTTCCCAGTAGGGAGACAACGAAGGGTGATTTAGTGGAACATAAGGTATTGCATCCAATTTCACTGCATAAGATATCTTTATTTATCATCAAGCTTGACATGATGAAAGCTTATGATAAAGTGGATTGGACTTTTCTAATTCAAGTATTAAAGAAATTTGGTTTTAATAATAAATGGTGTAAATGGGTCTTATCATGCTTAAAAGGTACAAAAATATAAGTTCTAATTAATGGTATAGCATCAAGATTTTTTAGTTCAAGTCAAGGTGTGATGCAAGGTGATCCTTTATCTCCTTTTTTGTTCATAATATTGGTTGAAGCTCTTAGAAGGACAACTTAAAAATCACATTTTAAAGGCTTGTGGAAGGGTATTTCAATACCTTCCATTAATGTATCAGTAACACATTCTTTGTTTGTGGATGACACATTATTGTTTGGCTCAGCTAAGATTTAAGAGGCTAAGCACATTAAGGCTGTTTTAGATAAATATTCACTTGCATTTGATCAAAAAATAAATATAGAAAAATTAAAGATCTGTACTATTAATATCCAATCGAGATTGTAAAAGAAAATTGTCAATAATATTAAATTTCAAACAATAGAATTTCCTTTTAAGTACCTTGGGATATCGTTACTCTTTGGTGCAAATCAAGTTTCTTATTGGGATAAAATCGTTCAAAGTATTCTGATAAGGATTGCATCATGGATGAGAAGGTGGTTGTCATTATCTAGAGGTATATTTTGATAAAATATGTCCTTGCTTCCATCCTAAATTCTTACATGGTAATACTAAAAGCACCAAAGTCTATGATATTGGTCATTGAAAAATTAATTAGGGAATTTCCATTGAAGGGTAACATGGACAGCAAGAAGAAGATCTCACTTATTTCATTGGGAAATATTTGTGAAGATAAAATAAAGGGTGGTGTTGGGATTCATAAATTATCAGAAAGAAATCAAGTGTTAGGTGAAAAATTAGTTTGTTATATGTATGCTAAGCCACATGTGAAATGGTGCAAGCTTGGGCAAGAAAATTACTTAGATAGCACATATCCAAAGAGAATATTTACAATAGAAAACCCACCACAAGGTTCTACAATGTGGAATTTCTTGGTTGCATGTAGAAAAGTAATCATCTTGTACCTTACTTGGGGAGTTCAATCTAGAAAACAAGAATTTTTTTGGATAGATTCTTGAGGAGGTCATTCTCCTTTGAACACTATACATAATTTGAAAGATTATTTTGAGAGCATATATGAGTGTATTGGGAAAGTAAAACTAAAAGATGTTTCAAATATTGCTTCTTTAGATGTTCAAAAATTGGAATTCAGGAACATTTTAATTGAAAGGGATGTTTATGTGTCAGGAGGGGAGGATAAGTTGTTATGGGATCCATCAAAATATGGTATCTACATAGTTAAAATGGGTTACAAGGAAATAATGTGTCAAAGGAGAAGTATCAAGCCTCAAAGAGCTTTGTCTTTTTGTTAGGGTTCATCATATTTTCCAAAAGTGAGATATTTTTCATGGTTGGCTATTAAAGGGAGAATACTTACAAGTGATAGACTTGCTAAAATTGGGATAGAAAATCAATTTACATGTGTCCTTTGTGATAGTGAGCCGAAAGAAATGAATCATTTATTTGTTCATTGTCCTTTTGCATCTCAATGTTGGTCCTTTATTAAAAATAAACTAAGTTAGTATGCTCCATTACCAAACAATTTATGGTACCCTTTTTCAAGTTGGCTAGTATTTTATAAATCAACATTGTTTGCATCCATTTGGAGAGTCATTCCCTTTATCATATTGTGGTCCATTTGGTGGGAATGCAACAGAAGGATTTTTAGGAAAGAAAAATTGAAGATAGAAAAAGTGCTAGAGAAATTAGAAGCTTCAATAATAGAGATTACAAAATCATATGTTCAGAAAGCCAAAAGCATTAGGTCTCTATTAACTGATTGGGATTCAAAGGTATTGAAGAAATGGAGTAATATTGTCGTTCCATTTAAAGGAAGCTTACATTAGAATCCAAGTCGGAAGGTATACAAAAGTTAAATATCTTAGAAACCATCTACAAAAGGCTTCTTCAAGTTGAACTTTGATGGTGCATTACATGGAAATCTAGGTGTTTTAGGGGCGGGGGTTGTAATAAAAGATCATAAAGGGATTCTAATATCAGCCAGATCAATAAAACATTCGAGAGGAATAAATAATCTTGCAGAGGTGCAAGCTTTACTTCTTGGGGTGCAACCAGCATATGATATGAAAATTAAAGACTTGGAAATTGAAGGTGACTCACTAATCATTGTGAATGCCTATAAATAAAGAATATTTTTTGTTGGCAAATCAAATATGTTTTCCAAATGGTATGGAAAATGTTGCCTAAGTTCAAAAATGTGCAAATTAAACACACTTATAGGGAAGGAAATAAAGTTGTTGACAGATTTGCAAATATTGGGTGTGATCAAAACTAGAATGTACAATTATATGGTATTAGTATGCTCCGCATTACTTAGGATCTGGTTGAGGTTATCAAAAGGGAAAGTGTTGGATTCTAAATAATTGAAATTTTGGTTATAGTGAAATTGTTAAACCATGATTTCTTTTACAAAGATTACAGTTGGAATAATATTATTTTAGGAGAAAGTGAGGTTGTTAAGAAGTTGCAAAGTCCTTTTTTATGGTATTCAAATGATGAGTGGTGGATTACATCAACATAAATTGAAGATTCAAATGTTCCAGGTATTTGTTGTTTGGTTAAGGTGAATAGTATAAAATCGGTTTGGAGTAGAGGTACGAGAAGTACATACTACATATCAACATATCATCTTCCACATGTTTAAAACTATTTTTCACATGTAAGTGGTGAAAGATAGGCAACCAATTACAAAAGAAATTCTATGTGGGTACTTTCAACCAGTCATCCGTATTGAAACCAACATGTATGAATCATATAGGTGGAAAAATCAACAAGAAGTTATGCACTATTCGAAATATAAATTGTAAGTTGCAACCATTTTATTAACATGTTTTTTGTTTTGCAAGATTATGAGTTTAAAAAGGATTCCATTTCAAGAGATGCCAAGTGGGCTGAAAAGGATGCCATATCTTAGCATCTCAACCGATGAGTGTCAAATCTTTCATGCTTCATTTTATGTAAACTATACAAGTTTATTTGCATCCCAAAGCTTTTGTCTGAGGCCAAATATTTTCCAAAATTTCAAAAAATGCCAAAGTGTACATCTATAATCATAAATGTGTGATGAGCTAAATCAAATGACATCATCACAATTTTATCCATCTCAGATAGCATAAGCTGTCAGGATATATTATGTTTTTTCTAACAAAAGTTGGCATTTGTGTAGGAAACTTATGCAAGGAAATGAAGATATTTGAATATGCTTATCTCCAAATAAGTCTCAAGCATTAAAATTGATGTCAAGGATAAGTGGATTTCAAAGAAAACTCTTCAATTCTGAATTTAATGGTAAATCCACAACTATATGATGAGCACATCTAAACATTCCTTCATCTTGGAAGGTCTGAAATGTCAAAATGTGACAAAAAGCATCTCAAAAAAATGTAGCTTTGTTGGCTAATCCTTGAGGATTTGGTTGACAAGTTGGTGCATTCCTTCAGTTGCGTACTTCAAGCATATCAAAAAATAGTCAAAACTTAAGGTGAAAGTAACAGGGTAAAGAGAAAACCTCTTTTGTCCTCACGTCAAAGTTGGTGCTCAAGCTTTCCAAATTGTTTGCATCTTCTCTTGATATTTCAAATAAGAATTATTGCAAGAGTTTCAAGCCAGTTTCCATGAAGCTATCTTTCTTGACAGTTTTAGTTTTTGCTTATGTAATGTCTATGATTCCATGTCGTACTCTCTGTGATTTTTTATTGATTCCTTGATAGCCATATATTGGTGTGGGAAACTTTGTTCACATTTCTACATCCTAGGTCAACTGTGTTTGTCTTTAAATCACATTAGAAGGACTTTCTTCATACTATTTTAGGTTTTGGGCTCTTATTAGTGGTTGGTGGGTGTATCTATAATGGAATTTCTTCCAAGAAATCATCGTGCACCTTTTCAAGTGCAACCGTGGGAAATGCCCTTCTCCAAAGGGCTAGGAAAACAACAATTGTCTTAATTTTTCAATACAGACTCTATACCTATTTTTAAATGTGTGAAGGACATAATTGGAGATGACATATTGTAGCGATCAACATAGAGAATTATTTTTCTCTCCAACTTGGTATCAATATTTGCTTCCAATGTGATGGATCTAAACCTGAACCATTAGGATATTGAGAAGATAGAAAATGCAGTTATTAAATAGGTTTTCTTGCAAGAAAACACACTTCTCACAAGTATTCAAAAATATGACTTTTGGCTTAGAGAAGCTTAGATTGGAGGTGTCTTTCCTAGACACTATTTGCACCACAAAATGAGTTTCAGAAACATATATACTGGTATAAGGTTGGCACTAGAATTTAATTCCTCGAGTTACTTATATAGGGAGCTAAACAAATATCAAATTGGATTGGGTAATAAGATGGTAAGAAGCTTCAAAACCAAATATCATGCAATTTCATTCCTTCTTACACATCATTTTCACCAAGCAACTTTACTCAGTCATCCAAAGTAGCCACAACAAGGAGATATTCAAACTAAAGAATCAAATGCAGCTCTTGGGCCATCAAATGCTAAGCCTCTCATGCAAAGGTTTCAACCAATCCTCCCTAACATGAACATAACTGTAGATTCTAAAACATCTCCTCCACCTAATCAGATTATGTGGAAGGAAGGAAAAGAAGACAAATGTTCAATACAAAAGGCATGAAGTATACAGTTAAAATTTATTGTTTTTTGTAAAGCCACCAGATCATGTGCAGAGAATGAAAAGAGGATAGTTGCTAAATATAAATGGTTGGAAGTAAAGAGTTAAAATGTATTGCTCTTTATAAAAGTCAATTGTTTTTGTTATTTTTGTTAGTTGACATATGCATACTTTCCCATATTTAGCAATAAATTTGTCATCCAATAGGAGGAGTTGATCAGCTATTGGCACAACAATTCGTTTTATTCAAAATGTATCAGTTGACATTTTGTAAAACTACTAAGAAATAATGTAGCCTTTATTATTATATAATATAAATCGTCAGTTGAACAACCTTTTATCAAAAAATTTAAAATAAATATATTTATATTTATTTATCAAAATACTTTTTTCTTAATAATTTATTTTAATGCATCAATTAATCAAAAACAACATTTATCAAACAATTTTAATTTAAATAAATCAAATTCCAAACAATTAACTAACCCCTAACGAGGGTCAAAAAGAAAGACCAACTGATCAAAAACAACACTGACACATTGACAAGGTATCTAACTAGATACTCATCTTCTCTGAGGATGATGGCTAGGGTAGGGGACCAAGTTTTATCTTTGATCAGTTGTTCCATTGGGTTTAAGGCATGCTCATACTTGCCAATTTAGGTGGAGTCGATGCCTAGTACCTACAACCTACAACACAAAAAATGGTCGTACATATGCATCACATACCTTGTGAAAGGCAATCAAAACATTGTAGGGTTCTCACAAGTGAGAAATGTGTCATCCATCCCTTCACACCTAAATAGCATTTAAAAGAACCATATAATATGTCAAATAGCATCTTGTAACATCAATAATCACAAACCATTCCAAAATAAGGTAACACATGAGATTTCCAACATATTCATAAAAATGTCATAATCATCATCAAAATAATTGAAGACTAATTAACATCTAACATCACTATTTTGTTGGTCATTGGAATATCCATAATCATATATTAATATGATAACCATGTGTATAAACACATGTGATATGTCTTGGCCTAGGACATCACACATAGTCATGAGAATGACCTATTTACATATCATAATTAAACATTAATACTTCATCAAATATCCTTAAATAAAAACTTTAAACAATAAACATAACCTATATAAACCTAGCATCTTAACAAGTCTTGATTATTACATCATCTAACATTGTAATGGACTGTAAAAAATGTCATTATAAAAAAATTTAACCACAAGCAAAGAGTACCTGAGACATAAAATGAATCCACGAGAATTTGACATAAACATCATAAAAAGGTGAATCATGGAGGGGAACTACACCTTGTTATAAATTCCTTAAAATTTGAGACTTGAAGATGTAGTATGTATTGAATAATTCTATGACATTTATGAGCTAAGGATTGGTACCTTACCCAAGGAATTGAAGCCTCATGATTTTGATCAAATAATTGGTTGGATAATAATTACTAAGGAGGCCAATTATGACCACATACAAAAATTGAGATCTCGAAAAGATAGTGGTGGTCACCCTGTCGATGAGGATCAAATACCTATCCATGTAATGGATAGGGATGTTTCAAAGGATAAACATCTATCTAGTGGTGTAAATGAAGACATTGGTAGATTTACAGGTATTGCTAATGTACCTTCAGAAATTGATAATCTAGGTAGTGAAAATGAGAGCTTTGATTATTCTTATGAGGAATATGAATCTATTTGTGAAAATGATCTAGAGGCATTCCTCAAACCTGAAGGGTGCAACAACATCAATACCCATGAGGTTTTTTCCTTACCAATGAATGAACAAAATACATGTAAATAATTATTGGAATACAATTTGGTTATACGAGAACTGGAAAGTGCTAGTAACATGGTTAGTGATGAATTTGAAGATAAGACTATGTGTGTTCAACATTTTGAGACTAATCATGACACTAATAATGATGAGAGTAGTGTTACCAACCAACAAGATGAAGCCTCAATTATTTATGGCTGTCCATATAAAAGAAAAATAGAATCTGTTAGTGTCTTAGTAGAGATGGTTAGGGTTGTATTTGACAAGGATTGTATCAAGAAGTAAATGGGTGAAGAGACAAGTATGGTTTCTAGTGAGAAACATTCAAATGGTAACAAAATTTTTATACTAGAGCCAGTGCATTCATCAATTGAGGAAACATTTTGGCACTTTGTTATTGACCTTATAACTCCTAAAATATTTAGCTCATCCTATGAGACATCCTACTTTGAGATGGTTGTTGACACAAGGGGTAAATTGAACCACATTAATGAAGCTAAAATGGAAATATTTTTGGATTCTTAGGATGGTTTGGATAATGCTTTTTGTGGGGGTATCCACGACCAAAATGAGAGAAATATTTCTATGGGATCTAATGAATCAATTTCCCAAGAAAGTAGAGCATATGGTAGCATAACTAGTTTATGTTGCTCTGACGAATGTGAACATCATTTTGAAAAAAAATAATGTATATGAACACTTATTTTTCATTACACAAAGTGAGTGTGTGCTTTGTGTGGGGAAGGAATCAAATTGTTATGACCCTGCAATACTAGAAATAAAATTGCAATATCACTCTAAAGGATTAGAGTATGTACCCCTAGATGGAATTGCTAAAAGGAGTATGTATGGGGGATTTCAATTTAAAGAGAAAAATGAATTTGATGTCAGCTTATATGATGATAGTGATAAGATGGATTATGAATGCTTCACTTTTCCTGTCCAATTGGTTTAGACACATAAAATTGGCCTAGACCTCAGAACTCAATTTTCTCCATAATTCTTCTAAAACATAATTAAAACATTTGATTATGTCCTATCCGAATTCAACTATTAATTAAATAACTCTTAATTATTTAGTTAATTCATATCTTTTATTCTTCTTGACTGTTTAAATAAATAAATCATATTTATTTTATTTAAATATGGCACTAATGTCTAAAATTCCCCTTTAATTAAATAAATCATTAAATTTATTTCATTAATCCATTATTCCCTCTTGATTATTTAAATAAATAAATTTCATTTACTTATTTAAATCCATCTCTAATACTAATGTCTTATCCTAATTAAATGAATCCCCCATAATTTATTTCATTATTGGCCCACTTCTTCCATAATCAAATAATTAAAATTAGTTATTTAATTATCCCATTTAATTCTCCTCAAAATTTATATAAAAATCATTTATTTAAAGTTTTCTCTTTCCAAGTAAATAATTTTAAATTATTATTTATTGTCACATGACCCCACCTTTTTGAATTAAATTAATTTTTCATTCAAAATAGTATTTCCCTCCATAAATCAAGTAATTTCTAAAATTATTTGATTTTCTAACTCCCTCTTTTTATGTGCCAATCTTATCTCCCTATCACATGTGTTCTTATCCCTTGATTTGATTTTCTCAAATTAAATCTTGGCCACTCATTTTGAATTCACCCTAATGTTTCCCTAACCCTAATTGTGGGTTGTCATATTGAATCTTGTCCATTGATTTTAGGGCATTTGTCAATCTTCAATCTTGGCCCTTCATCCAAAATTGCATTTTCTATAGAAAGGCAATTTTGCTCTCATTTTGACATCTTTTTTCTCTTAAGCTTTTGGAATACTTGCATACTTCTTGTCATTTTGCTAACCTTTTTATTTTGTAGATTTTTGTATTGCATGTAGAACTTAGTTCTTACTTGCATTTCTTCTGAATCCTTCGATATTTTCTTAGATCTTGGTCATAGTCATTGTTTCTCTCACAAAATATGAGGGCACATATCATATTGTAGCAAATAGAGAAGGTGTAATGGAGGTCAATCATAGAGGTTGAAGATCTTGGATAAACACTTTCCTTTTATTTTCATGTTTTGTCCTTTGTGCTTCATTACTTACTTTGGGTTTGACTTTTTTATGATCTAATCATGCTAACCTCAAATTACCCTTAGTTACAGTTGGATGGGAATTTGGTGGAATATGGTTGTAAGTTGATTCAGATAGAATGCTACACTCATCATGTGTTCTAGTCAATGCTTGACTATGGTTCTCAACCAGATATGAATGATAATGATAATAATAAATTGAAACATATGTCCATAATGGTTGATTTCATGAGAATTCTCTCAACCTTGGCATGGTATAAACAATGGACAATAAGGTTTTTCACAATGGGAAGTACAAGTCCTAAGTTTGGGGGCTTGGGGCCACCAAATAAAGTTGAAGTCTAATAGAATTGCAGAATGTAGATTGAAAGCTTGCATATTAGAGGAGGCTTGAATAAAAATGGAGATTGGATCTCTTGGTATAGCCTTATAAATTATGTAAATATTGTACATATGTGGTTTTCTTTGCTCTGGTTTTCTTGCCCAGTCATTGGTTTTTGATCCTTTGTGCTTGATCTGCTTCACCCAAGATTTTGGAATCTTGCTCTATTCCTAAGGAATAGATGTCCCCAACTAGAGCCACTAATGGAACATCTAAATTTTTTGTTCTATTCCAAAAACTGTAAAATTCAACCAATTTCCATGTGTCTAGACTTAGGGTTTTTCCCACTATTCTTGCCTTGGGATTTTTTTGTCAGGATCTCTCTATTGAAGCCCTAAGTCTCTTCCTTGTTTGATGTTATGTTCTATCATTCACCTTCTATATCCCATCCCCGATCATGTTAAAACATCTTATGTCATTGAGATCGTAAAATTATCATCCCCTTGTGCCTAGGTCATAAACATATTTTATTTTATAAAGGTTAAGCAATTGACCTTGTTTGGACTTTACATCCTTTGAAAAATATGTTTTAATATCCTTTGAGGCCTTTTATAAGTTTTCCTAGATGGACCCCTTTCTTAAAACAACTTGCGGGTAAGTGCTAAATGATTGCACTTAAGTCTTGTCGACCGCTTCCACTTATCGCTCATCGCGGATACTTTTATGAATATAGATTCAGATTGGCGATGAACGATGGATGGTGTTTCCTATGTTTCATGTATAGTGGATGGCTTTGATAACTTTTGATTCATAACAATGATATATGCAATGCTTGAGTTTCTCTTTGCATCGTCGGAGGTTCGGCTATCACTAATTTCTTTTGAGATTTGAGTTTTGGATTGGCAATGAGTGATGTCCTTAGAGTTCTTTATGTTTCTTTTTATAGTTCATAATGGATAGTTGTGTGCTTATCTTGATCAGATTAGCGATGAGGAATGGGGTCTCTAGTCAATATTTTTCATCTCTATTTTGAAAGGAGTGATATTTTTGTGATCGTTGATTTCAAGGGGGGATGCATGTGGCCTGATTTGGTTCCATCACATATTTTATCCTTCACTGATATGGTCTAGAGTTCAAAGCATGAATCAACGATACACTACTAAAAGGGAATGAGATAAAGGATGGGCCTTTAATTCAATGCCTAATATCTCATTGTGTGGATATTCACATCGCTATTAGGAATTGTGAAAGTTGAAATGTATTAGAGATGCACGATGTGAGATGAAGATTTCCAATAAGGACAATGATCCAATGGTTGAGATTCCATTGTGTCAGTTCTCTTGTAACTGATTGAACCCTAAAGGTTTGGGATAGATCTCTGATGGGATATGGGAAGTTTGAATGATTTTTCTTTCATTTGCTCGCTCTTTGTACTTTAGTGATGTAAATGAAAGAGCACAGGCTAGGGTGGCAATGTGTGATAATTTTCAGATTTAGATGACTAATGAAGTTTGGAGTAAACCTAACAACTTTCAAAGATGGTATCATTGTTTTTGAGGCACAGGTTGTAAAGGATAGAAATGACTCTTGAAGATTTCCATTGATGATGTTTTAAATTAAAAGAGATTGGCATACCAGATTCAAAGTTGACTGGCTAAGTTGTCAGCTCGCTCGCACGAGGCTCTCCTTGATCATTAATGGTTACACGCTCCTATTTTTTCCTACTTAATGTGGATTGCTTGCCAATTTATCTCACCATTTGCAGCTATCAATAATTGTAAGGAGTTAGCTAGAGTGGGGTGGCGTGTCATTCTTCGGTTTTCAATTGCAGATGTATTGAAGTATCTATCCCTAGTAAGTTGGTTTTCATATGAGCTCTATTTTGAGTCATGCATTAGTTGGTGTCAAAGTTTAATTTTTTGGGATAGTGTATTTTAATTGTTTGTAATTGTCACTGGGTTTGGTTGAGATTGTTTGGATCTCAAAGTTTTCTAATCTACAATAGGGCTTTGGCCAGTGTGACTCTTTATAATTGGTGATTTTCTTCTTTTCCCTTATGTCTTGAAAGAATGGGTTAGTTAGATGTGTCTATTCAACCAATTAGGAGGTCCAGGAGGCTTAGTGTGTTTGAATTTCAAGAGGACATATACATTATTGAGAATGAGGTACTCTAGAACTTCTACACCATCAAAGGGAAAGAACAAATCCCATGGAAAAAAAAGGAAAGATTATTTCAAGAGAACCTACAATATGAGGAGGTGGGTTGTTTCAGAAGAACTGGTAAAGTTTAAGGAGAAGAAGTTGGTTAATCCTAAGAAGAAATAAAGGAAAATGAATAAGTATCAAAAGGATTATTTGGGGAGGCACAACTCTCCCATTGAAGTTTTAGATAGCCCTTCGAGTGATGGAGGATATATTGACCCAGAGTATGGCCATAAGTCACTTTCTCTGGTGCCATATGAGGATTTTTATGATGGAGGAGTAGTTGCTCCTCTAGTTTCAATGTGAACACAAAGTAGGAAAGCATACTCTGATGCTGATGAATTAGAGTAGCATCTCGACCCTATTTTTTTTTTTGGTGACACTATTTCCACTTCATCAGGATCATTGTCTTTAGCATGTGTGTCACATTTTTTCTTTTCTACTGATGTGGATTTTTTTGGTTGGTGTAAAGGAGAAGTGTTGGACTCCATATCCTCGACAATAAATATGCCTTTTCTAGGAAGTGTGTAATTTTTTTCCTTTTCTATTGGTGGAGAATCTTCTTAATTCTATGTGGACGAGGGATTTTGGTGATGTTGCATCAATGAATGACACCTTTTGGAAGGTTTCCTCATCTTCTTCAACTGATTGCATTGATTTTGTTGTCTTTTACTTCCTCTTGTTATGAAGAGGTTAGGTAGTGAGTTATTTTGAGATTTAATAACACAGAGATTAAAAGGGTTATCGATTAGTCTAGTGATATTTTTTAAGTTCAAGTCTTTCGATACACATATGTAACTTTAATGGTAATATTAGAAATATAGAATAGTAAGAGCACAAGTTCAACACCATTTTACTCTCCTATGTACTAATTTAAAAAATTATGAATAATTATATAATGAAGGTTATCTTATTTGTCTATCAATTTTCGATGGATGTGTGGCTCTATTCTTGTTTATTAATTCAAATAATTAATGTAGATTCTTGAATATGGATGTAATTTTGTATTAAATTGAGTGCTAGGATGCTAGTAATTAAAGGTTAAGGAACAATGTTGAAATACTATAATGCACCATTTTAGAGCTTCATATAATGTTAGGTGTGAAAATTAATGTCATGTTATGTTGGTATTGATCTATTGATTTTTTTCCAAGGATGAGGCACTGGACTAAGTTAGGTAGTTATGTTGTACTATGTTGACTAACTCGACCATTACCCATTCATTAAATCATTAAATCAAAGTATATCAAAAGGGTTAAAAGTTATGATGTTCTTCCATTCGCATGCCTTAGGGGTGAATTATATTTAAGAAGCAACTAACTTCTCTGATATAGTTACCAATTGAGAATCTATATGTGAATCATCTGTGTATATTATAATGTTATTGATAAAAATTCTATAATAGTATTATTATGAAAACATTGTTAGGGATCAAGCTCTCGGGTTTTATAGAGCCCGAAGTGAAGAAGTGAGGGCCTCTAAACCCTTATGTGTTGGCCAATCCTTACCCTTGCTAACAATTGAATTATAGTAGATTCATAGGTAAGTTGTAAGATCAATTTTGGTTCTAAAAAAATAGCCAACAAATGGATCTTGAATTGCTACAACAACTGATGAATAATTTTGCGATTGAATGCCTTCTAAATGATCTTGATGCTCTCTAGATGATCTTATGAATTCTTGGAATGCTTAACTCTCGAGTGCTTGACTTGATATTATGAAATGAAAAAATTATTTGAGACCTCATTTATATAGGAAATCAATACAATATCCCATAAAATAGATCCCACAGGTCGACATTCATAAAATTTGAACTTTATACCCAAATTTTCACGCTCAAAACTAAAAAAGGAGCTAGATGGGAATCGTTTACCACTTGTGGCATATGGGTCTCACTTGGTGGGACTCATATTCCCAATGTGGCGTATGGGTCCCACAGGGCCTTTTTAGAGAGAGAAAGTGTGAGGGAGTGTGTAAATTAAGTTGATATGTTCATCTTGTCAAGATTTTGATTGAAATATGCCTTGGGATACACAATATAGGGTGTTAGGGGCATCTTAATGATTATTTTAAACCCATAAATGGAAGAAGGTACAAAATCCAATGGGAAAGTGTAAATAATGACACTCTACAACATTAAATTAAGGAAAGTTTGGGTCCATTTAGCTAAAAAGGGTCCTGAATCCAATGTGAAAGTGTTCAACACATTACAACACTAGATTAGGTCGATTTAGTTTACAAGCCTCCTAAATTTAATGTGAAGACCTGTGAATAAATACACTTTACAACACTAAATTAATGAAAAGTTAGGTTTATTTATCTTACAAGGGCCCAAAACCTAATGTGGATGTGTAAAACATGCCACAACACTAGACCAAGGTGATATCAAGTCCAATTTATCATTAATTATTCCTATATTAAGTGTGAAAATGTGAACGACGATATTTTTTTACACTACATTTATCCCCCACTTTAATGAGAGGATGGACTTGATTCAAACTCACACTAAATTATACATTCAATAGGGGTCCAATCGTACCAATGCAGATGGTCTAGGATGAACAAAATCAAAGGAGTGGTCAAGCCCCTAGGATCCAAGATCCTACATCAACCAGACATAAGTATGAAAGGACAAGCACAAGATGTATGATATGCAACAAAATAAGATATGAAAACATGCAATTTCAATGACTAAAAGAAAGAAAAAGAAAAAGAACAAGCAAAAATAAAAATATGTGGATCAAGCTTCGATCGTTTGTACAAAAAATGTACGTTCACTCTAAGGCAACAAAAAATGGACAATATGCGCTCACACACACACACACACAAGTGGCTAAGGGAAAGTCATGCCTCAGATCAGCTTCCCATCCAAAAATACCAAAGTTATACCTCTTGATAACTTTGATAAGGAACAACGCAAAAATGACCTTCAAGCTTCATGAGACAAGAAAAAATGCATTTGATTTGAGCTCATGAACGACAATCGCAACCTTCCATACGAAATCATTTTTTATAGTTTCCGTAAGGATTTGTTTTGGATTTTTTGCAGGTACAGGTACAGAGTGACACAATCACAACCTTCTAAGATGCAAAATCTCTATCATGACACATATTCTTTCTGGAATGACGCATTTTCTTTGACAAACCGCATATGCTAAGACAAATGACACATCTGATCTGATGAGCCACATCTGCAATCCCAAGTGACACATCTGATTTTTGAGCCGCATTTCCTTTACATAGTGATGCATTTGCCTATTGCACTTCCAGCATTCAACCCCGAGACGCATTTACTCCATTGCGACACATTCGCTTGGGTAAATTTTGTTTTTCGGATTTTTTTGTATTTTTTTCACATTTCATTTTGCATTGTAGGTTAGGGTTTTTTGGATTACTAATCTGTTTGTTACAACATGTGGCAAGTTGGAGTCTAACCCTTGTTTGTGTTTTATTTTCACAATCCTAATCAAACAAACAACTCTACAATCTTGCATTACATTTCATCAGTTAAAATAAACATGCATGCACATTCATGAGATTAAAAATAACACAATCATGTATTACAACTCATTGGCTTAAAATTAACTTGCATTTTCTCATAACATTGGTTTAAAATAAACAATTGTTTTCCTCACACTAAGTTGGGTTTTAAAAT
This sequence comes from Sequoiadendron giganteum, assembly GCA_007115665.2. Taxonomy (NCBI): domain Eukaryota; kingdom Viridiplantae; phylum Streptophyta; class Pinopsida; order Cupressales; family Cupressaceae; genus Sequoiadendron; species Sequoiadendron giganteum. The sequence continues at coordinate 566,407,649 of CM021105.1, read as the reverse complement.
GAACAAGTGTCTTATGTGTCTTGTGGTTTAGTGATACTCTCTTAAGTGTGTATGCAATTATCTTGCACTTTGTGCGATCTTAAGAAACAAAAACACTAAGAGATTGATACTTTATCCCCCCTCACATTTCATTTTGGGTTTAAAATGAACAAATCTTGCTAGTGTGAGCTAAGTACATTGTGTGTGCTCTCTCTTTGTTTATGCAAGCAAAGATTGATTGAAGTACAAATGTACTTACTTGATATTGTTTATCCTTAGAAGGCATTCCTGGTGGGAAAAAGTAATCACCCCAGGGAACAACCCAACTAGTAATATGCTAAATCCAAGCGACTTCTAGCCGGTATATAAGTGTGGGTACTTGAGGAAAGTTCAAGTATCATGAGGATTGTTCTAACAAGAAGGGCAACAATGGTCTCTTGCCACATGGATGGTCCCCCAAAAATGGAATGTCCATACTAGAACCCTTGTTATAGTAGTCCAAAACCTTTATCTATTCTTTGGTGAAACAATGGTCATTGCCAAGGCATCCACATTCTCGCAGTTTTTAGTAGAGATGATCAGCCTGCCATGGGAGTTTTATGGCAGTTGGAAGCTTGGTTGACCTGAGAAGTGAGTACACTGTGAGGGGGAGCCAGTGTGTCCAAGCTACTAAATTCATCTGCTAAGAATAAGTGTGGTTGGAGTAAATTTTGTGTGGAATCCAAAAGAATATAGTCCTTCAAACCATAGGGTTGTACTTGTCTTCTGTGTGCTAGTTTTTACAAATTTCCAAGATAATGTGTTTGCCAAATATTTTTCAGACAAAATGAAAAAATAAAAATCCTTTCTAGATCTGGAACAAAACCTAAAGGTATGATAATGCAAATTCTAAGGATTCTAGCATCATTTCATTAGCATTCCTTATTTCAAAAACATAGTCTCATATCGCTTGCATTTGGTCATCCTCCATCCTCCCTCATTTGAGAAAAACTTTTATGGTTGAAACAAGACTACAACGAAAAAGAAGAATGGACTCTTTTGGACAAGGCAACAGTCTTTACAATTTCCCTAATGACATGAATGCAAATACCAACATGGGGAATTTTTTCATCAATCCATTCAGTGAAATGACCATTCCATCTTCTTCATGCAATCCTTTTGAACAGTTCATTGTTAGAGACCAAAATGGACAAGTATTTCAGGAAGATATACAAGTTGTTACACAAAATACTCAAGTAGCCTCCTTTGTGGAAGAGTTAGTCTTGCAAGATTTAGATAGATACCTAGCCATGCTCCTTTACCAAGGGACTAGGTTACCAAAAGGATTTGACATCAACACCATAAGAGCAGCATCTCTCGATCCTACCAATCAAACAAGCCAATCACATGATGAAAACAATACTTCCATGGGAACTACCACATAAATTGTCAACAAAACCATTAATGACACCTCTATTGGTGCTACCACCACCCATACTAGAACCAATACATCCAATGTGGTCAGCACAACATCTATTGGGGGATCATCAACCCTAACAAACACCACATCACATTCAATCCCTCAACAAATATCCATAGTTTCCTCACAAACTATTGGATCAACATTTGGGACTTCATCAAGTACAATGGGCACCAACACATCAAACCTCTTGGGAGCCTCATCTAGCTCTATGGGGACATCAAAAAACCTTTTATTTGGTTTAGCTACTAATACAATGGAAACAAATGAAGAGTTGTCATTCAAGGACCTCAATTAAATGTCCCTAATTCATCATAAATCAACACCAACATTCCCTTGAGATGGAATACCAACATTCCACAAGGCAACACCTATCAATTTGGATAAGGCACCCAACATATGACTCCATTTGGTCACCAACATGCTCAAGGACATCAAATTCCACAAATTCAATCTAACACGGCTAGAACGCACATTCCCACATATGCATCACAAGTCCATACATATCAACAAATCCCTAATCAAAAAATTCATTACTAAAAAATTCCAAATCAAAATACCTAATTTTCTCATCAACAACACATTCTAAATCAGAAAAAATCATCACAACAAGTGGGAAATCAAGCCATACCTATCACCAACATGTGTGATCCTACAAACAACGCAATTGTGGAAGCACTCACACTCAAACTTGTTGCCCTTGAAACATAAGTGGAAACCTTACATGTCATATGACCTATGTCCATATCCGTTTGACATAACCTTGTACATGCCACCATTCCCTCTAGGATATGTGGTGTCGTACTTCCCCAAATATAAAGGCAAAACCAATTCCATTAAACACATAAGAGAATTCAGTACAAGATGCATGGACATTGCCTATGAGCACACTTATCTAATGAGACTCTTCTCTAGAAGTTTCATAGGGCACACATTGGAGTGGTTCACACAATTCCCTAAAGGAATTAAATCATAGGTTGAATTGGCCAACAAGTTTTTTGAAAATAATGCCTATAACATTGGTACAGACATTGAAATTGCCTCCTTATGCAAACTCACTCAAGAGAACATAGGTGAGACTTTTATCCCATTATTTCAAAGATGGAGAACCCTAGCAAGCCGATGTCCTATGGAGATAGCCGAAAAGGAGAAAGTCACCATGTTTGTACAAAATTTCCTTGGACCGCTAAGATATGGCTTACAAGTCCGTTGTTGCACCACCTTTATTGACCTTGTTGAAAAAGGTGATCAACTTGAAAAATCCTTAATTGCCAAAGGTGAACTTAAGTATGGTGAAAAAACAATCAACACTACCACAAACACCAACCCAAGTGCTTCCAATGAAAAAAATAAATATTGGGTTAAAAATAAACACATCACCAATGATGGAGTGGTCAATGCAAAAAAATTCAATGCAACAGGTCCTATGCTCACAATTAAAGGAGTCCAAACTCAAAATGCACTTGTGACTACACCAACACTTACTGCTAATGTCATTCAAAACAATCCTGATCAATCAAATCAAAGGCAACCATGTCAAACAAGGCAATTTCAAAAATGAACATACACTCCCTTGGGTGTACCCATCAAAGTTGTCCTAAAGAAACTTATCCAAAATGGTGTCATAACTTTGGAAGAACCTAAACCATATGACCCTAGTCAATTCAAGCCATCATGGTGGGATGATAATGCATTTTGTGATTACCACTGTGTCAAAGGGCATAAAACTTCTTCTTTTCATCAATTAAGAAATATTGTACAAGATCTTATTGAAAACCATACCATTGAGCTTGGTGGTCAAGCATTTGTGTCTAATTCAAATCATACAATTCATAAGAACCCATTGCAAGATCATGGTTCAAGTAACCCCTCATCGTCTAACACAAAGAATAATAATAATCAAGCAAGTTATGCCCATGATGCCTTCAACTATTTCAGTGGTACTATAATTAATAACCTTTGAGTTGCTGATGAAGACAAATGTGTCAATACCATTACTATTAAAAAGACTTCGGAATGCAATTTCACTACACATGAAGAAAAGGTCACCATCCAAGGCCCCTCTACTCGTCAGCCCAAGATTACCATACCTAGTCCATCTATCAAGAAGACAACACCCAATCTAGAATTTAACCTTATCGAGAAATTGAACAAAACACCAACCCAAATTTCCATCCTTGAATTGCTTTGCATTTTGCCCGCACATAAGGCCATATTGGATAAAGTCTTGAAAGAGTCCTCCATTCCAAATGATATTGATGTCAACCATTTTGAAATTTTGGTTAGGTATTTGACTTCGCCTCATCACATTACCTTTTTAGACCCTGACTATTCCTCACCCAAACCATCTCATAATGATGCCTTGCATATCATGGTGTTCATCCATAAGCATAAGGTTAGACAAATCCTAGTAGATGGTGGAGCAGGATTGAACATCTGCTCTCTAAAATTGGTTAAAGCTCTTGGCTTCTCTGATGCTTGTGTGGATGCTACCAAGAGTATTGTGATAAAAGTGTATGATGATGAAGAACACTCTTCTAAAGGCATCATCACACTTCCAATTTGTGTGGGACCAGTTATCATAGATACCACATGTCAAGTCTCAAATCATGATCTACCTTACAATATCTTACTTGGTTGCCAATGGATTCATGCCTTAAAGGCCATTCCTTCCACCTACCACCAATGTTTGAAGTTCCCCTTTCATGACACTGAAATTACTATACCAAGAGATCCTGATCCATTTCAATATTGTACCAACCTAAGAGCCACTTCTGAGCACCAAGTTCCTATCAATCGAGAGGCTTCAACATCCACTTCTTCTAAATACATTGATCAATCCACACTCACCAAGGCATCAATATCCACTTCATCAACTTCCACCACACCATCCTCATCGGCCTCCATACCAAGTAGTGACCTTAAGATATAGGACATTGGCTATGGGGAATTCAAATTGAATACAACTTACTATATCACAAAATACCCAAGCCGCCTAAAGTCTATGGTCAACCTTGTTTCACAGTAGATCCTAAGAAGATTTTCAAGGTTCTTCCAAAAAGAGTATTTACACTATGGGGATACATGAATGATGAGGACATCCCAGACTTATCTACTTGGATCTAGAAAGACCCAAAGGAATTACCCCCACTACTAGTACATATCTATGGAAAAGGCTATGACATATGCAAAGCACATGGTTTTGATGGAGCTAGTGGCCTTGGACCAAACAACACTAGAAGGAGAGAGCCTATCATTATTTCTAAGAGACCAAAGTATCTAGGGCTAGGGTATGACTAAATCAGAACTGATGATCAATGTACCAATGTACTTTCGAGTAAGGACGTAACGGCTCCTGAAAGTGTCGAGACAAGTGAAGACTCCCATATTGAAACCAACTCTCATGAATGGGAATGGGGATCTGATAAAACCCTAAGTGACTATGACATTGATGAATTATTCCTAGAGCCTAGCCAATTCTCTTTTGAGGAAAGATATAGAAAAATGTATAACATTGATCCTATAGATAGCCATTCTAAACATAAAGAATGGGTAAGCATCTCTTGGGACCTAACTGAGCATAAACTATCACATACAACATCTAAGTTGCCCCGCCCCATTCCCAAACCCACCCATGAACTTGAAATTCCTAAAAATTTTGTCCATGCCTTTGAACTACCATCTAGTGATCATGATTCTGGTCCATTTGTCCCATATTATGATGTGGAATACAACTCATTTGAATCTAATGATGGTCCTTGGATCAAATCTGATTGGGAAATTGAGGACGAAAATTTTTTCCTCACACTTGAGGCTTAAATTTGCATGCTTTCCATGCCCTCCCTGTCCTTCACCAATAGTGATGATGGGATTTCCCTTGTCTACCCATACCTCATTGACTGGGACCAACAAGGACTACCCACTATGGATACCTTCCAAAATGACAACACCATTGTAGAATTCATGGGACTCCACAATGGCATACCAAGTGGTGATCACAAGGCAAGATTTTCCATTGATCTAGATTGTACAGCATATTTCAGGGAGACTGTGTAATCCTTGAGTCACAAAAACATAAAAAATTAAACAAAAAAAGAAATTTCTTTAGGTGAAAACCATAAGGCACCTTCTGATAGTACAATAGTAAAAATAAAGGACGTATCCAAAGGTAAAAACCTCCTTGAGGCACGTAAGGATGGAGGATTGGACTTTCTTCCCATAACACAAGAAAAATCAGAAATTCTTGTTGAAGACACCATAGAAGTTAATATAGCTACACCAAAGGACTCCAAAATGGTTCTCTTTGTTGTGTCACTGACAAAAGAAGAAAAAACTAAATTCCAATAGTTATTCTCAAAAAGAAAGGTTCACTTTGCATGGTCATATGTCGGGATGCCAGGACTAGATCCAGAATTGGTATTGCACCATCTTCCTTTAATTCTAGGTATCAAAGTAGTCAAAAGGAAATTGTGAAAGATGCATCCATAGATTGCACTACTCGTGAAGGTTGAACTTAATAAATTACTGGATGCCAGATTTATAAGATCAATAAACTATGTTGACTAGATTTCCAACCTTTTCCCCATCACCAAGCCAAATGGATAGATCTGCATTTCTACAAATTTTAGAGATTTAAATAAGGAATGTCCAAAAGATGACTTTCCATTGCCGAACATAGACATTATTGTTGATCTCATAGCGATGTATGAGATGTTGTCTCTTATGGATGGTTTCTCAGGGTACAATCAAATTGAAATCACCCCTAAAGATCAACATAAAATAGCCTTTACTTTCCCTTGGGGAATATACTGCTGGAACGTCATGCCCTTTGGTCTAAAGAATGTAGGTGCCACATACCAACAAGCCATGACAACGATATTCCATGATCTCATGCACACACTAATGGAAGATTATGTGGATGACCTTTTGGAAAAATAATTAACACGGAAAGATCATCTCAGAGTCCTAGACAAAATCTTTAGGCGGCTGGAAGAATACAAAGTCTGTTTGAACCCGAAGAAATGTGTTTTTTGGGTTACTTCAAAAAAAATGTTGGGTTACATAGTTTCTCGATGAGGCATAGAGGTTGATCTCGCAAAAGTAAAAGAAATATTAGACATGCCTCCACCCAAAGGAATCAATGAGCTAAGGACACTTCATGGTAGATTACAATCTATCTTATGCTTCATTGCACAACTAGTAGACAAATGTCAACAATTTCAGTACCTGTTGCACCAAAGTATCCACTTTGTGTGGACAGATAAATGTCAAGCGACCTTCCAATAAATCAAAGAATATTTATTGACACCACCTGTCCTAATGCCTCCAATTGAAGGAAAACCTTTGATTCTGTATGTCTCTGCAACTACCAACGTATTGGGGGAATTGTTGACACAAAATGACTATGAAGAAAAAGAAAGGGCTATATACTACATCAGTCACACATTGGTTTGATATGAGCTAAACTACACATCCATTTAATGTGCATGTCTTGCTGTTGTATTTTTAGCATAGAAGTTAAGACATTACATGCTCAACCACCAAACATAATTGGTAGCAAAGATTGATCCTTTAAAGTATCTTCTTAGTCGGGCAACATCGACAGGTCGGTTAGCAAAATGGGTAATGATCTTGAGTGAATACAACATACAATATGTTGAATGCAAGGTAATAGAAGGACAATTTATAGCCGATCAACTTGTAGATGCACCTATACAAGGACTCATCCTTTGATAGCTGATTTTCTTGACGAATCCATCTTTCATGCGAAACCTTCATCACTGTGGAAGCTGTATTCTTATGGGTCTCACAATGGTCATGGCTTAGGAGTAGGCATCATGTTCCTCACACTACAAGGGAACTCCATTACTAAGGCATTTTGAATTGCCTTCCCTTGTACTAATAACATTGTAGAATATGAAGCACTTGTCACAGGACTCCGAATGGCCATAAAATGGAAAATCAAGACACTTTTAGTTTTCAGAGATTCTCATTTGGTCATCAACCAGGTCACTGATGAGTATGAAACAAAGGATGAAAATTTAATGCCCTACAAACACATGGTTGATAGTTTTCACTCATACTTCCACCGTCTAGCATTTGAATAGATCCCTAGAACACAAAACAAGGTAGCTGACGCAATGGTAACTATTGGATCTCTTTTAGACATCCCCAATATGTGTCACAATTTGAGTTCTTAGTGAAGCAATTGTTGGTTCCTTCATATGATGTTCTAGAGACATAAATGGTTTACAAGCTTGTTGGTCCTAGTTCACCTTGGCATTAGGACATCTATGATTATCTTAAGTCGCAGACCCTTCCACCCAACCTATCCTATAATTATAGAAAATCCTTCATTCGAAAAGTCACCCGATATAGCATTGTTGGTGATACCTTATACCATCGTAGCTTTGAAAACACCCTTCTTCATTTTCTCGACATTGATGAAGCCCAAAAAACTTTACGAGAGTTACATGAGGGTATATGCGGATCTCATTCAAGTGGCCCGACCTTAGCTAGGAAAGTTAACAGACTTGGGTATTACTGGACGACAATAGAAAAAGATGCTCTTCAGTTTGTCAGAACATGTCAAAAATGTCAGGTGCACAATAATCTAATCCATTCACCAGCACAGAAGTTGAGACTGATCACTTCTCCTCGGCCCTTTGCACAATGGGGACTCGACCTCATGGGTAAAATCCATCCATCCTCCTCCAATGGCCATAAATACATTATCACCACCACTGAGTATTTAACTAAGTGGATTGAAGCTGTCCCCCTCACCTACATTACCAGTAAGAAGATTTCCAAGTTTATCCTTAATTACATCATCTATTAGTATGGTGTACCATAGTCCATCATCACAGAAAATGGTCATCCATTCAAAAATCAAGATGTTTGTGAGCTTTGTGAATTCTTCCACATTCAACACCATTTCTTCATGCCATACTATCTGCAAGGCAATGTTCAAGACGAGGCATCCAATAAAACAATTCTTTGAATTATTAAGAAGGTTGTCAATGATGTTGGTCATGATTGGCATCTACAACTCAATCTCACCTTGTGGGCCTACTGTACAAGCATCCGCACACCCACTCGAGCCACTCCATTTTTCCTGGTTTATGGATCTGAAGCCATATTGCCCATCGAGGTCAAAATTCCTTCTCTTTGAGTCTCCTTGAAGGGAATGATCAATGATGAAGATTACAGAAAATATTGCCTGTATGAGCTAGAAATGTTGCAAGAAAGAAGAAAAAATGCCTTGAACCACTTAGAGGCATATCAAAATCACCTCTACAGGAGCTATAATAAAAGAGTAATGGTCAGAAATTTTGAAATGGACAATTTGGTCCTCATGCAAAATCCAAGGAATTAGGTTGATCGAGAGAAACCTGGCAAGTTTGAGCCCAATTGGTTGGGTCCTTACATCATCACTGCTACATTTAGTTTTGGTTCTTATCAATTAGCCATGCCTAATGGGGAACAATTGATGGAGCCTATCAATATTCTACATCTACATAAGTTCTATACATAGCATTAGAGAGCTTGGCTAAAACCTTAAAAATACAAAAAAAAATGAAAAATGGAAAAAAATCGTCACCTTGATGAAAACATAGCAAATAGGCATCTTGGTGACATAGATTTTTTTTCAAAAAATAAAAAAATAAAAAAATGACAAAAATAGTAAAGAGAAATAAATTCGTCCAATAGTGAAAACTTGGTAAACAAGCGCTTTGGATAAGTACCATGGTGAAAACCTAACAAACAGGCACTATGTGTAGTCAGTCTTTGCTTTGTCATCTACTATCATTCCATCTGCCTTCAATCTAGAATCCATAACCACAACATCCTGACGCATTCGTGACATTTGTCATAAGTCCTGTCATTTTCCTCCATGGCTAGCATTGGTTGACATCACGCCTTGTATATCCTTGCCTTTTGTCGTTCATACGACCCTTTCCATGTAGCTCTACTCGAATAATCCTTGACTTGTCTAGGGGCAAGACCTTTATAATTTGACTACAGTGGGTATCGCACATGGTCGTGAAATTCGTAAAAATTATTGGAAAATCCTAAAAATTAGAAAAATTCTTGAGAAAATCCTAAAAATCAGAAAATGTCCTGAAAAAAGACCTAAAAATTGAAAAATATCTTGAAGAAAATACAAAAACATTCAGAAAACGTCAAAAATTTCAAAAAAACATCAAGTCTGTCATGTCATTTGAATCAGTTATGACATTCAATATTTGTCCTAGTCCAAACTACATTGTCTCTATGCATTTGCTACATAGGCAAGGTTCATCTTTGAACCCCTAAGACATTAGGTCCGTCCTTCTAGGTTTGTCAACATAAAAATCATGACTCAATCTTCTGTCCTATAGACAAAGCCATTGGTCATGTTTAACTACGAGGTCTCTGAGTGCATGACGTAGGCAAGGTAATCAATCTATGGGACCCTGAGGCCTCACTAGGTCAGTCCATTAGGGCTCATGGTACTACACTTTAACACACATCGAGTATCTTCAAGTCAAGCAAATCATTCATCAATCCTAAAATAGACAATTTGTCGACAAACCTTAAATAGTCTCTTCAATCGACATCTCAGTCAAACTTTACATGTCAGCACTGGCATGTGGTCAAATATGTCATCTAATCAAGGCAAATCAATGTATCAAAATATTGGTTCTTCTTCAAATGTGTCCTTCTGAAGAATAACTCTTGTCACTTATTTATGCTTTTTGATGTGTCCTTCCTAAGCATTGTCATCATCATCTAGAATTTCAATGGATTCTCCTTCCATTTGAGAATCAATCCTCTTGACATCAACATCGTTTATGATGTGTCCTTCCTGAATCTGACACCACTTGAAATTTGGCAACCTCGACATCGTCAACCTTGGCATCTCGACATCAAAACATTTGACATTTGAACACTTAAAAAAACATTTGGAAAACACTTGGAAAACACTATCTATCTTTTTGATGGTCATCATGATATTAGTTCCTTGCATTAGAGGAGCCATGACATATCATGATGATCGTCCTTGTCCTTTTTGATCATCCTACTACTAGTTCCTCGAGGATGTCCTGACATCAGGATTTAGAGGAGCAACGACGCAGTACGATGATTTTATTGTCTTTGATTGGCTGTCATGTGGCTAGTTTCTCGAGGATGTCCTAATTTCAAGATTTAGAGAAGCAACGAAATTTCATGACTAGTCTTTTATGTTTTTGGTTGGTTATGACAAAATGACTAGGGGCAATTATGTTCCTCGTATGAGTCATGATCATCCTTGTCTTCGACAACTTGTCCTATGTGATGGTTCAACCATGCAGACTATTGATCTATGTCATATCATAGTGTTTGTTGGCCATTATGATAATCTACCTAATGATGATTAGAGTAACGAATATTAGTACTATAGAAAATGTTTAAGGATTATTCTTTCGCCCTAACATGCATTTTTCTTTTCTCCACACTAATATCCATCTTCTCTTGCATCTGGTCCCTTCTTTTCTCTCATCCTTCAATGATATCCTGTGACATACAAAAATATAATTTCATACATGATCATATAAACATTGCATTAGCACATTTCACATTTACATGACATATATGTTTATGATGCATACATAAAAACATCATTTCCATTAACATAACATATAAAAAGCATAACCATTCATATACTAGTGCATACATCAATGTCATAATAACATCATGGACCATAATCCATATATAAATAAACATATCCATAAATGCATCCATAATCATAAAGCATGGTATTCATGAGTCACATCATATATCTGATCATACGTCAATGCATCCATCTCATCATATAGAATATCATTATCATTAGCATATAAAATAGGATCATCATGGCATACAATCATAAAGTAACCATCATAAATGCATCATCATAAATTACATCACATCACATCATATAAAGCATAAAAAAATCATAAATGCATAACATCATAACATGACACATGCAGTTCGCATCAAAATCATCTCATATATATCATAAAAAAACCATGTCACAGGAAAAAGTCTAGAGGTATCCCAAAAATGGAGCTCGTGGGCTCAAAAGTCAATATATAAAGTGTCTCATCATAAAAATTAAATAACATGCTCTAAGTTGTGCCATCTCCATCCCATGGAGGTGAGGAGTGCGGTGACTGACGCTCACTCATGAGCTCAACTGTAACCTAAATTGTTGAAGTGGCATGACTCTAGAACACTGATGGATCGATCACCAGATGAGGTTGGCTATGCTAACTATGTTGATTGTGCTAGCTATGGTTGGAACTGTGCCCTAATGAACTCTTGTGGATCTGACGTGACCTATGTCTAGATGACTGCCCTGATGATATAGACCCACCTACACTACTATGAGTCATGTTGTTGTTGTGTGTCTGACTACCACTGCCTATCCTACTGTATGACTAGGACAACACAAGATCCTATCTCTTAGGTGGTACTACCTACTCATAGAGTACCCTATATTTTCCTCTTCTCTCACTCATTCTAGCCAAATCCTAGGCCATGTCCCCTGTGGGTTTTGTGTATAACTCAGCAAACTCCCTCACCCACCTTGTTGGGAAAATTGTGTCTCAACTTCCAGTTTGAAGCGTTAGATTTCAGACTTGGCAAAAATTATTTCTTTCTGCCTTTACCGCCATACCATGCCTGGCTTATTTCTACCTTTGCCGCTTGACTGCGGCAGTTTGACTGGACCCTAGCAATACCACGGTGATAGGCTTGGCGATTACCACCTTACCACGCATGGTGAGTTTACTCACCACGGTGGTCATGGTAGGCGATTTGCTACCTGCCTCACCAATCACCGCCTTACCACGATCTGCGAAGGCCTTCACCGCACTAGCTACGGTGAAGCCACTAGCGATGAGCGTGGCGGTTACCGCCCCACTGTGGATGGTGAGGTTGCTCACCATGGTGGCCATGGTGTGACCGCCAGTGATGAGCCTAGCAGTGCCCCACCACAAACGGTGAGTTGTCTCACCATGGTGGCCGTGGTGTGACCGCCAACGATGAGCCTGGTGGTTACTGCTCCACCGCGGACAGTGAGCTTGCTCACCACAATGGCTGCGGTAAGATCGCCAACGGTCTGGCCGGCAGTCACCGCCCTACCGTGGGGTGGCCTAGTGGCCTCCGTGGTAGCCTGGTTTAACCACCAACGGTCCCCTAGACAGTTTACTGTTATACCACGGTCGGGTCGATTGGACTCGGCGGTAGTGCGGTAGATGGTGAGGTGAGCTCGGACGAGCTCACCGCCATACCGCAGTAGGATGAATTGGACTCGATGATGGCATGGTGGAGACAAGGAGAGCTTAGATGAGCTCAGACTGGGTTTGACCAAGTTGGACTCGGAGTCAAAGAGTGCCCAGTGAATGGCAGATGGACACATGGTAGGTTGACAGCAGTTTGATTGGCTAAGGCCAATGTAGTAAATGACAGTTAATGCAAACTTGTTCAACTGATGACAGGAACCGATTAAGGAAATGAAATAAATGCCTGGGCGGCCTGATGCAAAAGAAAATTAGATCAGATCGATTGCGTGATTGGGTGATCGGTGCTTGAACCTATGTCTAGGATTGGTTGGAACATTTAATTGGGATGTATGAATTTGTAAGTGAGATACATTATTATATTTGTATACCAAAAGGTGATGGTTAGGTTGCAAGTCAATGTAAGAGATATTTTTTATTGTATACTTAAGAGGAAGTATTGTAACAGTGAATGATAATAATCAAAGTGTTGTTCTGAGCTGATCAAAGAGTAAAGACTGAAGAATTTGTATGTAATCCTTTATTGTTGTAATACAAATTGCCTTTGCTTGGTGTGGTGGGTTTTTTACCTGAAATGGTTTTCCCACATAAATACTTGTGTCATCTATGAATGCTTAATATTTTGTTATCTCATTTATGTTTTTTATATTCATTTCAATAGTTTTGGAAGCTATTAGAACTCATTTTTTCTCTTCTCCTCTATTGTATTAGTGTTAAGGGTATGTATTCCACACTGTTGGGTCATTAGATCCATCCCTATTTTCCCTTCACACCTCTCTCCCTCCTACTGTCAGATCACTACTTGATCCCTCTCCACCCATACCATCTCAAGGTCTATTGATAATGCCTTTTTTCTGAAATAGGGCAACATCAAGTCTTCTCTAGAGGTCTACCAGCCTCTGGTCCACTATGGCATCCCAAGGAAAAATTGGTGGCCTATCACCCTAATCCTCCCCATCTATCATCCTCTCCTTGAGTTGTCTCTCTTCCTCATCCATCTCTCTATCAATGTCCAACTCCTCCTTATCATCACCAGTATCCTCCTCACCCCCAACTGCCTCCTCCTCTCCCCCAATGTCCAAGGCATGATTGTCTACAAAAATTTCCTCCTCGATCTACATCTCTCCCTCTGGTTGTGGGTATGTGCAGGATCATGATGGGCCAAAAAGTGGCGATATGTAAGCCATATGATGGCCCATGTGGCTGACAACTTTTTTTTTACCCAAAATTGATGAAACGAAAAGGGTTTTTAGAGGAGATTCTCATCTTTCTACCAATATAAATTATACTTTACTTTGAATTTAATAAAAACTTATTATTCATTTTCTATTCGAATTACGAATAATGTCCTAATTGATAGGCTGATTGAAAAACATCTATAACTTTCAAATGGTATCACATTTTTTGAATCCAAAACATGTGTCACATTCTATGGGTCGCATACTATAGGATTAAAAAAAAATTAATTAATTTCATGAATTTTTGAACAAGTTAAGGTGGTTAGACAGACGAGCTTTTATATTTTTAAAAATTTGAAATAAAAAATTCATAATTAATTATTTACTTGCAAAAAAATTATTAAAAAATATTCATCACATTGGGACATGAGTCCTCTACTTATATCTAAAATCTTATAAAAAAATATTATCATTTTATTGTGGTTACGGTGGTCAGATAGACACCTAATTCTTATTTTTACCCTAAAATTCAAATACTACTGCATTGAAATTTCAAATTTTCACCAAATAGATTTTAAAATAAAAAATAAAGTTCTAGTAGTTTAGAAACTACATTCAATTTCCTATAGATTCTATTTTTACTTTTTTTCGAAATAATATAGATAACTTATTCAAATTTTAATGTCAAGTTGTCTAACTCTGATTTTCTGTCTTTTTATTGCCACTTAAGGGCCTATTTTTTCCATGATGATCCTGCACATACCCTTGTACCTCAGCCTCTGCCCTAACCTCACCCTCTTGTTCGCCCTCCTCCTATAGTTGCACATGTTCCTCCCTCTCCTCCTCCTCTGGCACCTCTGGGATAACATCCAAGGCTGCTCTCTCCACTTGTTGTCTCACTCTCCTGTTGTGGCTCCCTCTGTCCCCTCCTCTCGTCCTCAACCCGCCACCCCTGCCATCTCCTTCGTATCCTCTATCATCTCCACCTCCCCTCCCCTCATCTCCTTGGCCTCCATCTCAGCCTCTGCCTCTACATCTCTCACCTCCTTGATGATCCTGTGGTATAACTGATCTGTGATCCATAGGTGCTAGCCCATCGGGATCTATCAAGGGAATCGATCTATGAGTTTGCTACCACAGGTCAAAATTTGTAGTCATCCCTGGATGTTTCGGTTCCCCACTCCAACCCCATGGATGCACTACCAACCCATCTATTTTCCTACTCTACAAATGGCACTGATATGGTAGGACCCCATGCAGGCTCTCGCGACGACCGTGCATACTCTGCGATCTCCATCGACACACTTTTCTACTCCCCAAACTGAAAAAGCACCCGTTGCAATAGGTACATCTTTATAATAAGCTACGACTACATAGTGCAACCAATCAAATATCAGAACTTCTTATAAAATGACAAATGGTCACCCTCTCTGGCCCACTGCACACAATCCTTGTATGACCTCCAGACAAATGAAGTCATTATGTCAATCCTGTGTCACTAGTATCTTGTGTCCCCCACTTGGGTCTGATAAAGAGAACCCACATACAAGTACACATATTGCATCCCCTCTGCTAATTGTGGCCTCTAAATAGGTGGCTGAAAGACAGGAATATGCTCCCAAGATTAGATCATCAGTAGTGTTGTGCCACAACTAATACTGCTCCCACCTTTGTATGCTACCTCATGTAGTTGATGATAAAGCATACCCAGTAGACAAGGCTCCCATGCAAAGACTGCCCTCTCTCGCCACATCTGTACTAATACATCTCCCCATCCAATTGGGAACCCATGTCCCCGGTAATCTGAAATCAGGACCCCTGCAATCAAAGTGCATAACATCACATCCCACCATGGGGTATGCTCCACTAGGTACTCCTGCCGAATCTCATATCTCGCAAAACCAAGGCCTACACCATCATCTATCTTGTATAACCCTGTCATGGCCTACACACCGTAGTGTGGATCATAAACCACCCGCTCTCCTCTAATCAAAATATGTAGAATCTGATAGACATCCTCTAAAGTAATAGTAGCCTCCCTCGTCGACAAGTGGAAAGAGTAGGTCTTAGAGTGCCATCTCTCGACCAGTGCTATCAGCAGCCCCCTATTAACCTGAATAATGGGCATAAATATGATGTAGTACAAACCTAGTCTCATCAATCATCTGTACTCGCGGTCTGTCAAATGATCCTGGAATGCATAAGTCGATGGTCTGAACTCGCACATGTAGATCCGTGGTAGTCATTTATGCGCATGCAGAAATGAGCATTAGCACATTAATACATATCATTATTACCATCTATCTAACTAAGCATCAACAAAAAGTTAGTCTAAAATTAGGTCAACTCTGGTCAAAGTCAAATACGTCGCGTTGACTTCATTTGTATCACGATTTGGAATTTGCGTCATTTCGTACATCAACTGCATCTCACTATGGCACTTACATCATTTTCACTCACAAATGTGTTATTTTTAGTTGGTTGCATCATTCAATAATCAAATGAGTCATTGTCAAAAAAATATGTCGCTAGGCTTCGTGCATGCATCACAATCTTGCGAATGCATCACAATACTTGTCATTTGCGTTGCAAAACGATGAATGCGTCTCGATCTTTGTCGAATGCATTGCGTTGAATTGGAAACCTAATTGGACAGTTATATTTGCATCGCAATGCATCAAATGTGTTGAATGTGACTGCAAACGCAACTAATGTGAATGCATATGTGTCACAGCGCATTCGTTGACCTCCCTAAAAACCCTAAAAAAACACATAAAACGAAAATAACAAAATGGGTGAGGTACATATCGTGGGGTCCACACCCTCTGGCTGTTTGAAGGTCCTCATGATGTATCTGCAATTCTTGGTAATAGGAATCAGGTCATCTTCATACACAGTCTCCTTGCTCTGAGCTCACTAAGTTTGCAAGTGTGAAAGTAAAAATGAATTGACTTTTACCCATTTTCAACCTATTTATAGGGTCAAAGTGGGATTTTCTTCACAATTTTATTATTGGAGGCTCTTTTGACCACCTTTGACCAAGCTTTACATTGCCTTAGAGTCATTCGATTTCGAAACCGCTTGCGCCATTGGTTTTCTTCTCATCAAAGGGTATGTGCAGGATCATGATGGGCTAAAATGTGGCGATATGGTGGGTATGTGTAGGGTATGTGGCTGACAACTTTTTTTTTGCCCAAAATTAATGAAACGAAAAGGGTTTTTAAAGGATATTCTCAACTTTCCACCAATATAAATTATGCTTTACTTTGAATTTAATAAATAATAATTTTTCATTTTCTATTTGAATTACAACTAAAGTCTTGATTGATAGGTTGATTGAAAAAAATCTATAGCTTTCAAACGGTATCACATTTTTTTAATCCAAAACATGCATCACATTCTATGATTCACATACTATAGGATTAAAAAAAATTAAAAAAAATTCATGAAGTTTTGACCAAGTTAAGGTGGTTAGACATACAAGTTTTTATATTTTTAAAAAGTTGTATTAAAAAAATCATAATTAATTATTTACTTGGAAAAAAATTACAAAAAAATATGCATCACATCAGGACATGAGTCCTCTACTTATAACTAAAATATTATAAAAAAATATTATCATTTTATTGTGGTTAGGGTGGTCAAACAGACACCTACTTCTTATTTTTTCCCTAAAATTTAAGTGCCACTACATTGAAATTTCAATTTTTCACCAAATAGATTTAAAAAAAAAAATATAAAACTAGTAGTTTAGAAACTACAATCAATTTGTTACAAATTATATTGTTACATATTTTTGAAATAATATAGATAATTTATTCAAATTTTTACGTCAAGTTGCCTAACTCTGTTTTTTCTGAATTTTTTGCCACTTAAGGGCCAATTTTTTCCATGATGATCCTGCACATACCCCAAATTAGCTTATTGGGACACTTTTCAAAATTTTCCGAACCTGAGCCAAAATTCACAAAATTTTCCGTGGGGGCATAGGCACTTTGTACCTGCACTAGGGCATGTTTCTGATTTGTTTTCTTTTCCATAACATGATAAACTACATTATGACAAGGAGGGGGAAAATGTAGACACATAAAATTGACCTAGACCTGCGAACTCAATTTTCTCCATAATTCTTCTAAAACATAATTAAATATTTGATTATGTCCTCCTATCCAAATTCAACTATTAATTAAATAATTCTTAATTATTTAATTAATTCATATCTTTTATTCTTCTTGACTATTTAAATAAATAAATCATATTTATTTTATTTAAATATGCCACTAATGTCTAAAAGTCCTCTTTAATTAAATAAATCATTAAATTGATTTAATTAATCCATTATTCCCTCTTGATTATTTAAACAAATAAATTTCATTTACTTATTTAAATGTGTCTCTAGTACTAATGTCTTATCCTAATTAAATAAATCCCCCATAATTTATTTAATTACTGGCCCACTTCTTCTGTAATCAAATGATTAAAATTAATTATTTAATTATCCCATTTAATTCTCCTCCAAATTTAAATAAAAATTATTTATTTAAATTTCCCTCTTTCCAAGTAAATAATTTTAAATTATTATTTATTGTCACATGACCCCACCTTTTTGATTTAAATTAATTTTTAATTCAAAATAGTATTTCCCTCCATAAATGAAGTAATTTATGAAATTATTTGATTTTCTAACTCCCTCTTTTTTTAGTGCCAATCTTATCTCCCTGTCACATGCATTCTTATCCCTTGATTTGATTTTCTCAAATTAAATCTCGTCCACTCATTTTGAATTCACCCTAATGTTTCCCTAACCCTAATTGTGGGTTGTCATATTGAATCTTGTCCATTAATTCTAGGGAATTTGTCAATCTTCAATCTTGGCCCTTCATCCAAAATTGCATTTTCTATAAAAAGACAATTTTTCTCTCATTTTGACATCTTTTTTCTCTCAAGCTTTTGGCATAATTGCATACTTCTTGTCATTTTGTTATCCTAGTTATTATTCAGATTTTTGTATTGCATGCAGAACTTAGTTTTTACTTGCATTTCATCCAAATCGTTCAACATTTTCTTAGATCTTGGCCATAGTCATTGTTTCTCTCACAAAATCTGAGGGCACATATCGTATTGTAGCAAATAGAGAAGGTGTAATGGAGGTCAATCACACAGGTTGAAAATATTGAGTAAACTCTTTCCTTTTATTTTCATGTTCTCTCCTTTGTGCTTCATTACTTACTTTGGGTTTAATTTTTTTATGATCTAATCATGCTAACCTAAAATACCCTTAGTTATAGTTGGATGGGAATTTGGTGGAATATGGTTGTAAGTTGGGTTAGATAGAATGTTACATTGATCATGCGTTCTAGTCAATGCTTGACTATAGTTATCGGCTGGATATGAATGATATTGATAATAATAAATTGAAACATATGTCCATAATGGTTGATTTCATGAGAATTCATGACAATTCTCTTAGCCTTGGCATGGTCCTAACAGTAGAAAATAAGGTTTTTCACAGGGGAAAGTACTAGTCCTAAGTTTGGGGGTCTAGGGCCACCAAATAGAGTCAAATTCTAATAGAATTGCAGAATGCATATTGAAAGCTTCCATATCAGAGGAGGGTTGAATAAAAATGGAGATTGGATATCTTGGTGTAGCCTTATAACTTATGTAAATATTGTACATATGTGGTTTCCTTTGCTCTAGTTTTCTTGCCCGGTCTAGGCTGGTCCTTGGTTTTTGATCCTCCGTGCTTGGTCTACTTCACTTTAGATTTTGGAATCTCGCTCTATTCCTAAGGAATTGATGTCCCCAATTGGAGCCACTCATGGAACATCTAAATTTTTTGTTCCATTCCAAAAACTGTAAAATTCAACCAGTTTCCATGTATCTGAACTTAGGGTTTTTCCCACTGTTCTTGCCCTGGGATTTTGTTGTCAAGATCTCTCTATTGAAGCCCTAAGTCTCTTCTTTGTTTGATGTTATGTTCTATAATTGACCTTCTATATCCCATCCTCAGTCATGTTAAAACATCTTATGTCATTCAGCTCATAAAATTATCATCCCCTTGTGCCTAGGTCATAAACATATATTTTTTTTAAAGGTTAAGCAATTGACCTTGTTTGAGCTTTAAATCCTTTGAAAAATATGTTTTAATATCCTTTAGGTCCTTTTATAAGTTGTCCTAGATGTCCCCCTTTCTTAAAACAACTTGCAGGTGCGTGCTAAATTATTGCACTTATGTCCCATCGACTGCTTCCACTTATCGCTCATCGTGGATAGTTTTAAGAATATAGATTCAGATTGTTGATGACCGATGGATGATGTTTCCTTTGTTTCATGCATCGTGGATTTCTTTGAGAACTTTTTATTCATAACAATGATATGTGATGTTTGAGTTTCTCTTTGCATCATTGGAGGTTTGGCTATCACTAGTTGCTCTTGAGTTTTGAGTTTTGCATTGGCAATGAGCGATGTCCTTAGAGTTATTTATTTTTATTTTCATGGCTAATAATGGATAGTTGTGCACTTATCTTGATCAGATTAGCGATTATCGATGGGGTCTCTAGTCAATATTTTTCATCTCTGTTTTGAAAGGAGTGATATGTTTGTGATCATTGATTTCAATGGAGGATGCACGTGGACTGATTGGTTGCCACCACATATTTTATCCTTCATTGAAATGGTCTAGAGTTCAAAGCATGAATCAGCGATACACTATGGAAAGGGAACGAGATCAAGGATGGGCCTTTAATTCAATGAATGATATCTCATCGCATGGATATTCACATCACTATTAGTAATTATGAAAGGTGAAATCTATTAGAGATGTGCGATGTCAGATGAAGATTTCCAAGAAGGACAATGATCCAATGGTTGAGATTCCATTTCGTCAGTTCTCTTGTCACTGATTGAAACTTGAGGGTTGGGATAGATCTCTTATGGGATATGGGATGTTTGAATGATGGTTTTTTCATTTGCTAGCTCTTTGTACTTCACCGATGTGCATGAAAGAGCATGGGCTAGCATGGAAATGTGTGATAATTGTCAGATTTAGATGACTAATGAAGTTTGGAGTAAACCTGAAATTTTTTGAAGATGGTATCATTGTTTTTGAGGAACAAGTTGTAAAGGATAGAAATGACGCTTGAAGATCGCCATTGATGATGTTTTAAATTCAAAAATATTGACATACAAGATTCAAAGTTGATCGACTAAGTTGTCATCTCGCTCGCACGAGGCTCTCCTTGATCATTAATGGCTACACACTCCTACTTTTTCTACTTAATGTGGATTTCTTGTAGATTTATCTCACCATTTGCAACTATCGATAATTGTGAGGAGTGAGCTAGAGTGGGGTGTTGTGTTAGTCTTCAATTTTCAATTGCAAATGTATTGAAGTATCTATCCCATGTAAGTTGGTTTTCATATGAGCTCTATTTTGAGTCATGCATTAGTTGGTGTCAAAGTTTCATTTTTTGGGATAGTGTGTTTTAATTGTCTGTATTTGTCACTGGGTTTGGTTGAGATTGTCTCGGTCTCAAATTTTTATAATCTACAACAAGGATTTGGTTGGTGCATCTCTTTGTAATTGGTGGCTTTCTTTTTGTCCCCTATGTCTTGAAAGAATGGGTTAGTTAGATGTGTCTGTTCAACCGATTAGGAGGTCCAAGAGGCTTAGTGTGTTTGAATTTCAAGAGGACATATATGTTATTGAGAATTAGGTACTCTAGAACTTCTACACCATCAAAGGGAAAGAACAAAGCCCATGGAAAAAAAGAAGGAAAGATTATGTCAAGAGAACCTACAATATGAGGAGCTGGGTTGTTTCTAAAGAACTGGTAAAGTTTAAGGAGAAGAAGTTGGTTAATCCTAAGAAGAAAGAAAGGAAAATGAATAAGTATCAAAAGGCTTATTTGGGTAGGCACAACTCTCCCATTGAAGTTTTAGACAACCCTTCAGGTGATGGAGGAGATATTGACCCAGATTATGGCCATTATCTACTTTCTCTGGTGCCATATGATGATTTTGATGAGGGAGGAGTAGTTGCTCCTCTAGTTTCAGTGTGAACATAGAGAAGGAAAGCATACTCTATGGTGATGAATTAGAGTAGAGTCTCAACCCTATTTTTGTTTTTGATGACACCATTGCCACTTCATCAAGATCATCCTCTTCAACATTTGTGTCACTTTTTTTCTTTGTTGCTGATGTGGAATTTTTTTTGGCTAGTGTAAAGGAGAAGTGTTGGACTCCATATCCTAGACAACAAATATGCATTTTCTAGGTAGTGTGTAAGTTTTTTTCCTTTGGTATTGGTGGAGAATCTTTTGTGGTCTATGTGGACATGGTATTTTGGTGATGTTGCATCAATGAACGACACCTTTTGGAAGGTTGTCTTGTCTTCTTAAACTGATTGCATGGATTTTGTTGTCTTTTACTTCCTCTTGTTATGAAGAGGTTAGGTAGTGAGTTATTTCGAGATTTAGTCACAAAAGGATTAAAAGGGTTACTAAGTAGTCTAGTGCTATGTCTTAAGTTCAAGTTTGTCGATACACATATGAAAATTTAGTGGTAATATTGGAAATATAGAGTAGTAAGAGCACAAGTTCAATACCATTTTACTCTCCTATGTACTAATTTTATAAATTATGAATAATATAATCAAGGTTGTCTTATTTGTCTCTATCAATTTTGGATGGATGTGTGGCTCTATTCTTGTTTATTAATTCAAATACTTAATGTAGATGCTTGAATATGGATGTAATTTTTTATTAAATTGAGTGCTAGGATGCTAGTAAGTAAAGGTTAAGGAACAATGTTGAAATACTATAATGCACCATTTTAGAGCTTCATATAATGTTAGGTATGAAAATTATTGTCATGTTATGTCGGTATTGATATTGAATCCATTCCAAGGATGAGGCACTAGACTAAGTTAGGTAGTTATGTTGTACTATGTTGACTAACTTGGTTATTACCCATTCATTAAATCAAATTCTATCAAAAGGGTTAAAAGTTATGATGTTTTGCCATTCGCATGCCTTAGGGGTGAATTATATTTAAGAAGCAGCCAACTTATTTGATAAAGTTACCAATTTAGCATCTATATGTGAATCATCTGTGTATATTAGAATTTTATTGATACAAATTCCATAAGAGTATTATTATGAAAACATTGCTAGGGATCACCCTCTCAGGTTTTACAGAGCCCAAAGTGAAGAAGTGAGGGCCTCTGAACCCTTACTTATGTGTTGGCCAATCCTTACCCTTTCTAACAATTGAATTTTGGTAGATTCATAGGTAAGTGGTAAGATCAAGTTTGGTTCGAAAAAAATAACCAACAGATGGATCTTGAATTGATACAACAAATGATGAAGAATTTTGTGCTTGAATGCCTTATAAATGATATTGATGCTCTCTAGATGATCTTGTGAAGTCTTGGAATGCTTAACTCTCGAGTGCTTGACTTGATATTATGAAATGAAATAATGATTTGAGACCTCATTTATAGAGGCAATCCATACAATATCCCATAAAATAGATCCCACAGGTCAACGTTCATAAAATTTGAACTTTATACCTGAATTTTCTCACTCAAAACTAAAAAAGGAGCTAGATGGGATTCATTTACCACTTGTGGCATATGGGTCTCACCTTGTGGAACTCATATTCCCAAGGTGGTGTATGGGTCCCATAGGGCCTTTTTGGAGAGAGAAAGTGTGAGGGAGTGTGTAAATTAAGTTTATATGTTGATCTTCTCAGAATTTTTATTGAAATATGCCTTGGGATACACAATATAGGGTATTAGGTGCCTCTTAATGATGATATTAAGCCCATAAATGGAAGAAGGTACAAAATCCAATGTGAAAGTTTAAATAATTACACTTTACAACATTAAATTAAGGAAAATTTGGGTCTATTCAGCTAAAAAGGGCCCCAAATTCAATGTGAAAGTGTTCGACACATTACAACACTAGATTAGGTCGATTTAGTTTACAAGCCTCCTAAATTTAATGTGAAGTTGTGAATAAATAAACTTTACAACACTAAATTAATGAAAAGTTAGGCTTATTTAGATTACAAGGGCCCAAAACCTAATGTGGATATGTAAAACACATCACAACACTAGACCAAGGTGATATCAAGTCCAATTTATCATTAATTATTCATAGATTAAGGGTGAAAATGTGAACGACGATATTTTTTGAAACTACATTTATGCCCCACTTTAATGAGAGGATGAACTTGATTCAAACTCACACTAAAGTAGACATTCAAGAGGGGTCCAATCATACCAATGCAGATGGTCTAGGACGAAAAAGATCAAAGGAGTGGTCAAGCCCCTAGTATCCAAGATCCTACATCAAATCGACATAAGTATGAAAGGACAAGCATGAGATTTATGATATGCAGCAAAATAAGATATGCAAACATGCAATTTCAATGACTTAAAGAAAGAAAAAAAAAAGAACAAGAAAAAATAAAAAGATGTGGATCAAGCTTCGATCATTTGTCCAATGTGATGTGGATTAGATCTAAGATGTTTGTACAAATAATACACGCTCACTCTGAGGCAACAAAAAATGGACGATATGCGCTCACACACACACAAGTGGCTAAGGGAAATTCATGCCTCTGATCAGCTTCCAATCCAACCATACCAAATTTATACCTCTTGATAACTTTGATAAGTCACCACACAAAAATGACCTTTGAGGTTCATGAGACAAGAAAAAATTCATTTGCTTGGAGCTCATGAACAAATGATGAAATTTGAGGTTCATGAGGCAAGAAAAGATGGCTACATAGGAATGAAATGTGTGTTATGCAAGTTTTCCATATAAAAAATAGTTTAAGGTGCATTCAATGGTATTTTTATTAACTCGTGCAAGGTATCTTTTTAGGGAACATCATGCCTAATGTCTCCAAGAGAGGACAAGTAAAATAAATATCACACTCTTGGAGGAAGTCAAGCATAATGACACCACCAAGAAAATGATGTATCACAAGAAGAAATAGAATTGCACAATGAAACATGAGTGTCGATGTATGCCCACAAATTATAGCTATTGCTAACACCATTGTTGTGAGCAATTGATTTAAGGTAGAAGAAGACATGAGAGATTACTCGAAAATACCTATGCCAAGTCATATATTTCCAATAAGCTACTTCATGAATAAGTATGTCACATGTGAGTCAAATTAAGGCATGTCGTCAACATCCCAAGATATCTTTTATATGTATATGAAAGGTGGTCAACAAGCCAAAAGAGACAACAAAAAGTGACATATGAGGACAAGGCTTCTTAACCCCTTGCCCCAACCTAGTGCAAGATAATGATGAGCATAATAGGATGAAAATAAGTATCAATTAGAGGAACTAAGTGCTTCGACACAAGGAAGAGCACCACAATCCTTAAGATGTTGAATTTTATTACTTAAAGCCTTATGTATTCATTAGTAGAGTGACCATGAACTCTGTGATATTCACAAAATGAACTCTTGTAGTAGAATTTATTTTGTGTTCTTGGAGGGAGGGATATCAAACAATCTTGGAGGAGTATTAACAAGATAATCACTTTATCAATAGTAGAACATGTTCCTTTATTTTGTGAAAAAAATATCTCTTACTTAGGAAAAGATGTCATACCTATGCAAGGATCTTTAGATTGTGAGATTTTGTTCTCTCCTTTATA
The DNA here is from genome assembly GCA_007115665.2 of Sequoiadendron giganteum. NCBI lineage: Eukaryota > Viridiplantae > Streptophyta > Pinopsida > Cupressales > Cupressaceae > Sequoiadendron > Sequoiadendron giganteum. The sequence goes on along the minus strand of CM021105.1, from coordinate 566,382,037 downwards.
GGAGGGTGTAAAATCTAATGAATTCAAATCATTAGTGTTTCACATGATGACATTGACATTAAGCGTAGATTTATTTGTTTGTTTCATTTATTGCAAAGGATACCAGTCAAGACCACTAGTGTCTATCAGTTCAAGATGCACTACAGTTAAAGTTGGCTTAGAAGAATGTCTTCTTAGAGTTTTGATATTGATCAAAGGCTTGTTTGATGGTTTGATTTATATCAAAGGACAATAACCAAGACCATGGGTTGTTTTTTTCCTATTAGGCTCTATAGGCACACAAATACCTTGTTCTCAAGCACCACATCCTTTTCCACTATATCAAAGTTGTTTCATAATTTCATAACCTCTTCTGTAAATCTTTTTCATTTCTTTAGGATTTAGAGGTTGTTGATAATTAGTTTCATCAAAGTTTGTTGTCTATGTTGTCTTTTCTTCTAAAGTGGTTGAGGTGGATACTTTCGAAGGGTCTTCCAAATTTTGTGTTTACATTACCACTTTTTATTTTCCCTTTTCAGACTCTTTGTTTATGATCTTGTATTCTCCCATGAATGTTGGTTCAAATTCTAAGGAACCCCAATCATCTTCTAATATCTTCATGATTTTCTCATATATATATATATTTTTTGCATAGGTTCCACTTGTGTAGTTTGTGTTAATGTTTTTGAAGGATTTTCCTTGTTTTTCAATGCTCAAACAACTATTTGGGTCAGGGTTAGCTTCAAGTGTGTACACTTTTTTGTTGCAGACATACTTCATTTTATGATGAAGAGTAGAAGGCACCCAATTCACTGCATGAATCCACGATATGCCTAAAATGATATTATATGAAAGACCATGAGGCATAACATGAATCAGTGTTTCTAATTTGTCATTTCCAGCTGTAATAGGCAAAGTGATCAAACCAAGCGGTCATTTTCCTACATTGTCAAATCACTTAATAGATAAAGAGTAGGTTGATTTTTTTATTTATCCACACCAAGCTTATCTAGAAGGGATACAATACACACATTAAGGGTGGAGCCATTGTCAAAAAGGGTTATTTTTATCCCCAACCGATTATGTATAGCTATTATCATGAAAGCATCATTTTGTTTTTGCACTTCCAAAGGAGGGAGCTCACTTTGGTTTTAAACAATGTTAGAATTTATTCCTTGAATCATGGTTGCTATGTCATTCTATTGCACATTAGAAGGGATAGGAATTTTTTGTAAAGAACTTTGAATCATGTTGTGGTAATGAGGGGAGGCTTGAATAAGGTCCCACAATGATATCTTAGTAGGTGTATTCTCTAGTTGTTCAACAAGATTGTACTCCTTTCCACTTTGTGAAGGAAATTGAGGAGGGCCTGGTAAGATGGGGTTAGGCAATTAGAGAGATATTGAATGTGTTTTTCTTGGTTTCAGATTGTTTCTAGTGTTATATGTATGAGAAATGGTGCTCGTTTTATGTGGGTAAGGGATGAGTTCAGGTTTGGTTTGAGTTTGTGGTTTGTGTGAAGGTGGGTAAAGAATTAGGGGATTCTTAGGATGTCCCACAAGGTATGTAGGAGGTTCATTAAAAAAGGGGCATCTAATGGAAACTTGTGCATTCATAACCTTAGTGGTCTTGGTTTAAAAAATGTGAGTGTTTTAATAAGATCTAATGATGCTTGTAATTGAAATGACTTAAAAAATGAGTACCCTAAATTGATGTTTTTGACCTAGATGCATAGAATAGTTGCTACCAAAATTTCCAAACTTATAGTATATGTTACCAACAAGATTAGGAAGCACATAAATGATGTTTTTAATATTTTGAAAGAAAGTTAAAAATGTGGACTAGGACTAATTCACCCAAAGGGGCGTATGAATCCTAGTAAGGTATTTTTCACAATTTTCAAGAAATTTTAAGTTTCTTTTATGCTTTTTAGTTTGTATGAACTGTAACCTAAGTGAAAATGTAGATTTTATATTATTTTGAATGATTTGATATGCAAAATGCATTTTATATGCACTTTCACTAATGTAATATTTAGAAACCCTAGATGCCAATTAACTAATGCAAAACCTAATTCAAAGATAATGTAAGCTAGATCTAGGATTATGATGGAATCCAAATTAGTAAGGAAGTTATTCTAAATGTAGGTTCACCAAAATTATTAGTCAAAAAATTGATGTTTTATGGTTTAAGACACAGAACACCGCTTTTCTCCAACTAACATTCAAGGATGCCCTAGAGATCTCAATCCAATGAAGAAAGAGGAAATATACCTAATAATAGGGGTGTCTTAGGGGCTGATTATAAACTAATGAGGGGTTAACCACCAAGTTAGGGCTTGGAAAGACAAATTTAATGCAAGGTGTAATGCTTAACCCTAATTTGATGCAATCTTTATCTAGATGACCTAAAAATGCATGAAAAACATAACTGAAAGGTGATATCTTATAAGTATACCCCTAGAAACCTAAAGTAGGCAGGAATAAGCTCTAAAACACAAAAAATATTGAAATTTGGCCTACTCGTACTCATATACTAGTCTAGGCGAATCAGTCCCAGATCTGGGTTTCTGCACAAGAATAGGATTTTAGAAATAGGGTATCTAAATCTACAAAAATCCTAAAAACCCGTATAGTCAGAATCATTCGCCACTTCTAGTGAATTATTCTTGTTCCAATTTTTTAGGAATTGAAATTTTAGATCTACACTTCAACACTTTCTCTTTTCTCCCAAATTGATTTATGGATCTGAAACTATTGATTTTGGACTTGTAAGTGACTTTTTTTGAAGATGAGAACCTTGTGATGGCTTGAAAACTTCTCTCAACCTTGCAACCTAATCTTCAAAGGGTATTAAATTCTTCAAAGCACCTAGATCTCCAATCACACAAAGGGAGAGATAAAATGTGTTGATTGTTAGGGAATAGGGGTTTGCCTTGGTCAAACCCCTTGTAGGTAATTAAACCAAATGATGAGATAATGAAATGAAGGAATGTAACATGACATAAAGGACATGTTTCATGGACAATAATACCTTTAATGAGGCCTTGTAAATGATGTCTTTTAAATCTGCAACTCAACATGAAATGACCATGAAGGATGTAGATCTTGATCTTAACAATTGGTGTAGAATAATGCTTGATATTGGATCTTCAACGCTACATCACAACAATAGCTCAGTAAAATTATTGATGCTTGATAACCTTGACATGATGATGGATCTTGAATTGTTGCAAGAATTGATGAAGAATTCTACCCTTGAATACCTTAGATATGATCTCGATGATCTCTAGATGATCTTGTGAAGTCTCAGAATGCTTAACTCTTTAGTGCTTGACTTGATATTATTAATCCTTGATAAAATAATGATTTGAGACCTCATTTATATAGGAAACCCATCTAATGTCCCATAAATTAGATCCCATGGGCTGATATTCATAAAATTTGAACTTAGAATCCAAATTTTCCCACTCCAAACTCAAAAAGGAGCCAAATGGGACTCATTCACCACATGTGGAATATGGGTCTCACCTAGTGGGACTCATATTCCCAAGGTGGCATATGGGTCCCACAAGGCCTTTTTGGAGAGAGGGAGTGTGTAAATTAAGCTTATATATTGATCTTGTTGGGATTTTGATTGAAATATTCCTTGGGATGCACAATATAGGGTCTCAAGGGCCTATTAATGATTATATTAAGGCTATAAGTGCAAGAAAGTCCAAAATCCAATGTGAAAGTGTAAATAAATACACTTTACAACACTAAATTAAGGAAAAATTGGGTCTATTTAGCTAAAAGGGTCCCAAATCCAATGTGAAAGTGTTGAACACATTACAAAACTATATTAGGTCCATTTAGTTTACAAGCCTACTCAATTTAATGTGAAGGTGTGAATAAATACACTTTACAACACTAAATTAAGTAAAATTTGGGTTTCTTTAGCTTAGAAGGGTGCAAAACCTAATGTGGATGTGTAAAACACATCACAACACTAGATCAAGGTGATATCAAGTCTAATTTATCATTAATTATTCCTAGATTAAGTGTGAAAATGTGAATGATGACATTTTTCAACACTACAAAAGGTATTAATCCCTGGGAACTTGTTTTATTTTTTGGGAAGCCTTTTCCTTAGACACAAGCACATCACATACATGTTCTTGTGTCACACTATCATCTAATACAAATGGTTGAAAGAAAGAACCATCATGTCCAAAAAGATGCTTGTTTGTACAAAGTAAAAATAATAAATTTACATAGCACACAAAATGTTTAAAATGGCATAAATGAAAATGAATCTAGTTTTGTAAATATTTGAAATAAAAAGATAAAAATAATAAAAGGAGAGTTTTAAATTGTATCACCGAGTAATGATTCCTCTTAAAAAATAAACCTATAAATAGTGAAAAGAAATGAATAAAACTAATATTTTGATAGTATTGAGAAGAAAAAATTATAAATTCTTTGAATTAAAAGTATGATTAATAATAATATAGAAAATAACAAGTACAGTATGTTAACACTTGAAATACTTAAATGAAAGCAAAGAAATGGTAAAATTAGGAGAAAGGGAACAATTATTGGAATAAAATCACCTAGATGTTCCTTTAACCCCCCAAAAAAATTGTGTTGCCTCAATCTTATCATTCTTCACAATCTCATGAAGGTGGAGACCATAAATTCTCAATAAAATGACATCTATAGTATTGGTATAGATTTTCGTGCAAAATAATAATGTTTATTCGAAAACTGCAAAGCCTAAATGTTTGAATATGAAAAATGAACTTCCTTATGTAAAAGTGGTGAGTTAAATAGTTTTTTCTCAATCTAATTGCATGTAATATCAATAATTCAAATTTCAATGGGTTTGGGTTATCCTCAAATTGTTGAATATTCAAGATACTGAGAGGTGGGGTGAATCAATATCTTCTTAAACTTATTGAACAAACACCATCCTTTACTTTAATGTATGAAACAATGAAGAGAAAGTACAAAGCATGAAATCACACAACAAGAACACCAAAATTTTATGTGGAAAACCCAATGAGGGAAAAACCATGGTGAGGATTAGCTAACTATATATATAGTTGGTTCAATACCAGATATAAAAGAGGCTCACTACCAATTAAAAAATTTCACTACTTACAAGGACTCATTGTCCAAATAGGGAGGCTCATTGCGTACAAAAAATGATAGAAACAAAATGGCTTACAACCAAGATGTGAACTGATAGAGCTACACCACAAGTGTTGATTCAATTTCTTTAATGCTCAAAGAATTTACATGCTAGCACACTAATCTTCACCCGTCTAATCACACACTTCGCATATCAAACACACTCACTACATACACACACACCAATCATCTACAAACCATCTTGTATATATACTTGATATATCCACACACATCAATTAGGTTGGTTTAATTAGATGCAATACATATTTCAAAAGAGATAGTTGTCAGCTTTATATAATAATTCTCCAAAAGTAATCCAACCGTGTGGCATGCAATATTATGTCATTTGGGACGAAAGCTCGGTTGCACATATATTCACAATACATGTTAAACTATTAACTGATTATTAGGTCGACCATGAATAAAACTAATAATGAAGTACAATCATTAAGTTAATGCTAGCACACCATCAAATCATATGAACATATGGGAATGCATACATACACGCTTCTACTAACCTTAAAAGCTTTCTCAGAACCTTAAACCACAATGATCACCAAAGGTAAAATGCAGAACAAAATACTAGATCAAACACCAGAGGATGTAAACCTGTTCTACACACCGATTCAGGGTACTGAACCAGTTTGATACCATAAAAAACATGGTGACATCAATGAAAACATATAGACTAATCTTCCCCATTCTTCCAACAATCTCCCCCTTTATCATTGATGGCAATATGTGCCAACAAAAAGTCTCATCCAATCTCTCCCAAAACTCTCCAACTCTCTCCCCCTTTGACATCAATGGAAAAGGGTGACCAAAAACAAAAGGATGTAAACATGGTGACATTCAAAATTGAAAAAATTCCAACTCTTCTAGAAACTTCCAGCCTTTCGAAAATTCCTTCTTTCATCATTAATTCAATTTTTCTTCTCATCTTGTTCAGTTTCCTTTTTACCCATTCTTTTCTCTTGTTCTTTTATTGCCAAACAAAAAAATAATAGAAATCCATTCAAGATTCAAGTAAAAATGACACTCTTCACCTGAAACACCTTCTTGTATCTTTCTTTGATAACTAGATATAACTTCTTCCAGCCAAATACAACAAAATCCATTCTCATGCATATTCTTTCCAATAAGGCCAACAATGTTAAGGAAAATGACCAATCTGCAGATGGGGACTAACTTTCACAATCTTCTACATCAATAAGTATTCTAGAAAGATGGTCTAACTAGATCTCAACAATCTCTTTAAGGAGCCAAAAAAATTTCACCACATCATCTCTTTGTCTCTATAAAAAGATCAACTCAACTTGCAATTTACCAAATCTCGGTCATTGTTTGCCTTCTTTGTCTTCAAAGATGTAAAAGTTCTTTATGATGTTGTTTACCTCAGATTCAATTGCTTCAATCCTACTTCTAAAATTGTCAATTGCAACAAGCTACCAAAGACAATACGTGTAGATGACTGACATTTCTTTGATGCATTTCTTCGTCTCATTGATAAGTTTGGATAACCTCTTCTTAGCTTTAGTACATCTCTTTTCAACCATGGCTTCTAGCTTACGTCCTTCCAGACCTTCCAGTAACATTCTTTCTTCAACAACCTCAACTAAGTTTTTCAGAAAAGAGTTAGAAATAATTGATACATCAATACCTTTTCTAAGCAGATACTCAACTAGAGAATTGTCGATCTTGATTCCATATACTAGAGAGGATGCATTCAACACTTCACCAATTTTCTTCATCTTTCCCTTAACTAACATGGACCGGATGTCATCTGGATTAGAGGATTCAGATCCAGGCAGAGATTCTTCTTCCTTTTCCTTCTCTTTCGGAATGAGAATGATGTCTTCAGTGATAGCTTTTCTTTTCTTGGATTATAGAGAGGAATTACTAGTGACAGCTGCCAATTATTTTGTTTTGGAGGATGAACCTTCCTCAAATCGACTAGACATAACCAAGCCTGAGCACATATTTTTTTGCAAATATAAGAAAAAGGTTTTAGACACACTTACTTTATCTTCCAAGCCTTCCAAGTATCTATATATATTTTTTCCAACGAGAATCCCAAATTCCTACATAACACCTTCCTTTCCCAGTAGCGAGACCAAAAGATAGAGTACTACACATGTAAGTAGAGACCCAAAATGGAAAAGGTATCCTTCTACCAACGACATTCATATATTTTCAGTAATATTTTCTAGAATCAAGCCACATAGATCAAACTGCTTATTCTTCTTTACCATTTTATGTACTAGATACATGACAATAGCCGAAGTAGAGCCTTCTCGATTTCTAAAATAAATTTTGTAGGAAAATCCATCTGCAACATACCACACAGAGAGATCGACAATAGTATCTATCACCAGTTCTCAAGGGTATTTTTCAATTCCCATCAGCTCCTCTACTTCTTTGTATTTTATGGTTTTCTTTCCGAGAAGGTCTCCAATGCTACATAACTCGGTGACAACCTTGATCGCTTCCTTCATAACAAGATAGGATTTTCCCAACACAATGCTTCCACCTTTGAATCTACTCAAAAGAAACAACATGAATTCTCTATCAGTAATCCAAGGTAATTCTCCCCAAAAATCCAAACCTAGGGTTTTTATCTTCTGTAAGTCAATTGATTCTAACCATAATTCCATTTTATTTATCTTTCGATGATCAAATTCATCCAACTCAACTCCTTTTAGTCTTAGTGGGATATTTCCACTCGATCCTTTGTTAGAAGGTTCCATTATAACACTTAAATTCATCAAATTCAACAATAATATCTTATTTTACCTTCCTCTATGGCTGTGAGAGATAAATTTACGTCACTTGTTCTCGAATATCCACAAATATCTTCTCAAAGATGCTCCAAATCACTTGAGAAATGCTCCAAGATAGTTCTGAGTCACACTTTTAATTCTTCAAATACATAGGTGATCAAAATGACTTGCAAAATTTACTTTATACACCATCATTTTTCCTTAATTCACATTAATTGCAAAAATATGACAAAAACTTTCTTCCACTACACTGAGAAACCCTAATTCACTTCGTAAAATAATATTCTTACACTTTTTATTCTGGTTTATTTTGCATCACCTCTGTCCAACCATTCCTTACAAGATATCCTCATGCTAGCATCTAACACACCATATTTCTAGGGGGTTCAAGCAATTTTCTGATAAAGCTCCCACTAAAACCATGCTAGGTCTAATTCCATAGGAATAATCTACATTAGATGAGGGTACAAACATATTAGTAGTCTCTTATTCAAATCTTTCTTCTTCCATATATTGCTCATTTCTTGCTTGTCTTCCTCTTTTTCAATCTTTTTCACAGGCTCATCATCTTTTACCAGAGCAGACTACCTTCCCTTTTTACTTCTACACACTTTAGAATATGTCTCGGTTTTTTGCAATAGTAGTAAACAACATTTCTCTAGCTTTCTTTACTTCCATTAACTCTAGATATGCACTGATTCACTTTATGTCCAAACTATTAGAAATATGGGTAGATATAGAGAAGTCAAATAATCAATTGTAAAATAATATGTGCTGCATTATTTTCATATAAAATACATTACATATATATAGGACTTGTATTTAATATATTATAGGAAACTCCTATAATAGCTCCCTAAATATATTTGAGTTTTCTTAACAACTCAACAAAACGTACCTATATAACAAACTAAATAAATAATCACAGTTGTTAGAACTAAAAAAATCTCTTATTTTTCAATAGTTCCCACCTCACTCACCTTCTACATATAACAAAGCTTTCCCCACATTAATTTTGTGATCATTAACATGTGTGTGACTAGATCCATGTTCTAACATATATATGTGGCCTCTTTCATACAAATACTTCCTTGGCTACAACTGAGAAAAATTACAGGGAAACCAATCCTTGTTTGTTTTTGAATTTTCCTTGAAATCCCTTTGCTCTTCATTTCCATTTTTCCTTTCATCGTCCAACTCCATTATCACTTCCTACCAAGCCAAAATATAGCAATGTTGCCTCTCATGTCATCAATGTTTGATATATGTGTTAACAAAATCATAGGATCTTTCATTTGAACATTTCTTGCAATATCGAGGAGACATGAGCTAAGTCACAACGATCCAAAGACCCCAGAGATAACAATACTGTATAATTTGGAGGACAATACCTATCATCTCATCGATGAAGGTCCATCACCATAAGTAAAGCAATCAGAGCAAAATTTTCAAGTCATGTCGAGCTCAAGAGTCACACCGATGGGGATTCCATTGACATGAAGAACCCATACTCTTACCAATACAACTGAAGGATTGTTATGTTTGGGAGACATGTAGCATCAGATTGGGTTCCTTGGATCTCACCGATCTTATGGGTCACACTGATGAAGGAAGTTTCAGGGAGAGTCTTGTCAATTTGTCTGAATGGATAAAGTGGTGGAAGAAACATATCAGAGAGACATGTATGATCATTTTGAATCCTTTAGGTCTCTCTGACGCTGAAGGTCACACCGATGAGAATGATTTTAGGGTAAGTCTCATCAACCCTTCCTAGTTGATAAAGCAATAGAGGAAACACATTGGGGAGACCAAAACACATCAATAGAGCATCCTATTTTCTTAGTGATAGGTCATATTAGCCCGATGGTGATAAAGAAAGGCTTAAACTCATCGAAAAGACATTGGGTGATGGTCAAAGGAACTTCTAAGCAAACTAGACCTTTTTGATGTTGGTGAAACTTTTCAATTTTCTCCCCGAAGTAATATAAGCTAAAGAACAATATAAAGGGTTGGTGCACAACGTCAATAAAAGTCTTGAATAGTCCTACTGATTTATTAAAAGAACTAAAGGGATATTTCTAACCAAAGAGACATTCAGTTATGTCTCGTAAATCGATCAAAATTGTATAAACAAACATGGTGCCAAGTGAGAAACATAACTCAACCTGAGGTTAAGAGGGTCTCACCGATGAAATCTTTTGTGTCTCTCTAACAATTCAAATTTTGAGAAGACCATTGCATTCAATTATAGTGGCAGACATTAATGGGTACATGAATGAACTCCATATCAACATTCATGACCAACAAAAATTAAAACAAAAGGAATTATCAAGAGTTGTGGCAAGCGAGCATGAAAGGCCAAGAAAAATTCGAGGAGCACATCATGAATCAATAATTCAAAAGTAAGCCCACAAACTCCTCTATAATTAGTAAATTCTAATTCAAAGAATTAAAAATGGAAGGTTCAAGTTCTAGAAAATCTAAAGGTAGAAAGAAAAAGGGTGAGGGTAGTCAGAGAAAAAGAAAGAAACAAAGAACTAAAAGAGGGGATGAGCAAAAATAAATAGAAATGAAGTTCAACAAGAACTCATCGATCAATTTCTCTAGTTAGGAGCAAGGGCTAGGAGGTCCACACAACTAAGGGTTGATATGGAAAAATTTAAGGACAAATGTAAACATATAGGAGATAGTTGGACTTCTATTAGGGGATATGAGTTATATATGTTCCATTATCATTGAAGAAATAGGTTCGAACCAGTATGCAATCCTTGGAACTTTGATTTGGGAGAATTAGTCATCCCAAATGTATTTGTGAATGTGGAACTAGTAAGAATATTGGCTAAGCATTACAACCCTAGCTTAAAGGATATCTATGATTTACAAGGATATCCATCTATATATGTGTTCATGACTGCAATTTCAGAGTGTTTTAACCTAAATGGCACATGTGATGAGCCAATTGTATACGAGTATATGGAAAGGGAATAATCAAGAATGGATATAACCTAAAAAGGGTGGAGATTACCATTGTATAAACCCATAACATATGGAAACCTTGTCCCACTTGAAGATAACGACGAGCCTCCCTTTCATGTTGATTTATTCGAACCTTACTTGAAGCACACACATCTCTCAATGTGTCAGATATTGGGGACAGAGGTTTCTGAATTCATGTAAATAGGACCAATGGTGATTTCAATAGATGTTCAATGCCATAATTCCAGACCATTTGATTATGCCTCTTACATCTCCAAGGAGATTGACTCGGTGTTGATGGAAATTAAAAATGGATCTCCCACATTGCACTTCCAACATTATTCTATTCTTATGCATTTGATATTATATTATGGTCAGGAGATAGGGATGTGGCCGAAAGAACTAAAAATTATGGAATGTGATAAGGAGGGCCAACCATTTCCAATACAACTGTGGACTTCTATTTGGGACAGCAGGTTCTTAAATTTTAACTATGTTATTTTTGAGGAGTATTTTGTTAAAACATTGTATAGATTTTTTAATCAACCATATGAATATTCCTTAACTGATGAGATCAAAATATTTTTGAGGCCCAAACATTCTAATGGACCCACAACTATTGGACATAATTGGGGTGACCAGTACTGTTATGTCGATGCCACCACAATTAGGGTGTATGGTTTTGAGGATACACCTTTTCTTTACCAAAAATAGTACCAAATAGAATTGCATAGTTGGAAATTGTTAGGTAGATGGACTACTCAAGTGTTATGAATTTAAGTGCTTATGAGAAATAATCATTTATGCGAAGTACATTATGCTTTTGGAATTTTACCGTGTTGTCGAAGGAGGGGTATGATTTAATTCTAAATAAATTATCACATTTCAATTTGAAAAAAGCTACACCAACAAAATCATTTGATCTTGAAGGATACATCGATGCTGCTAGAAAGAAAGTGAATTTGAGTGGATATGAACATATACCTTACCCAAAAGATGATATAATTAGAAATATGGAGGAAAGGGAGGCTGAATTAGCCATCGATGAGTATAATAGGAAGATTGAGCAACAACTTAAAGAAATCGAAGAGGCAGAAATGTTACCCTCTGGAAGTGAAGAAGCCACTGGTGAAAAGGAACGTTAGGCTCAAAATGAGAAGATCTCTAAGAAAAGAATTGAAGAGTACCAACCTTCCAATAGAGAAAAAGAAATTGATGAATGTTCTGATGAAGATACAAGGTAGTCGACCTATAAATCCTTTGTTTCTGATAATGATTTCATAAAATCACCTGAATTCAAATCATTCCTTTACAAACGAAAAGAGAAGGCAATAAGAGACTCTTTCATAAGTATTACACCTAGCAATGACACTCGAATGTTGTAAAATTTGAAACTAGATGAAGAATATGACTCCATAAAGAGGAAGGGAATTGTTAGAAGAATCTCCTGTAATGATCATCCCTAGTTTGGATTTTAACTCAACTCTCGTTTTTGATAGTTTTTTACATAATAATAGTGCTACTCACTAACTTAGTTCTGAAGGAGTCATAGAAGTATATACAGGATCAAAATATAATCCTGATGAGACCTCTCTCATGATTTGGGCTCTATATCCTCCACACAAAAATTCAGTGATCATTGACACGGAAAAGGCATTTGGACAAGTGATGACACTAAAAGTGGGTGAAGTTGATCCTATTTCTACTGTTGACATTGGAATCAATGTGGCCAAGTTGAATAAAGAAATTTCTTTGATGTTGATAAAAGAAAGGGATAGGTACAAAATCACTAATGAGAGGACGCTGAGAGAAAATGAATTTTTGAGGGATACTAAGTTGATAACACAAGGTGAAAGTTCTTAGTCAAAAGACGAGCAAGAGGAATCACAAATGGTCAAGGAGAAATATGATGCACTCTCTACAATACTATAGAAAAGGCATACTAAATTAATGATCTGGATGAACAAGTTGTGGAAAACTCATTCCCAAAGTTATGTTGTAGTTGAAGAGCATAAAAGGGTGAGTGACCGAATTTAGGAAATGATCCAGGAAGCACAAAAGAAATATCCCTCAGACAGTGGAACCATCAAAACTTTTGAAGAAATTCTGAGGAAACACAAGGAGTATAATGATGAGCTCCAAGTAGATACAAAGGAACTCATTGATGTTGCAAAGGAGGGAGTGTCTGCGTTGTTCAAAGAAGGTGAAGAGATAAAGGATATGAATGGATGGATAGAGGAGTGCAGGTATGTGTTGCATGGAGCCTTGGAAGCATCCAGGAAAGAGGAATCAGCAATAGGTGAGACATGTGAACACCTGAAGAATATGGTGATCATGGAGATAGTTGTTAGGAACATTGTTGAAGATTTTGATACTCACGGTAGGCAAGACTACTTGGATCACATGACAAAAGTTCATTTGTGGCTCACTAGAGCCTAATATTTTATGTTTAATTATTGTTATTTCCATAAAGAGTCTTATGAAGAGTCATGTCCCCTTCAAAATATTTATATTTATGTTGAACCTATGATGATTGAAATGATCATCACTATAGTTTTACTTGTATAGTAGGCATAGTAAGAAAATAGATTGCAAAATATTGCTCATATATTGAAGACTTTTTTCATAATGCATACTATTTGAAGAGATATATAATGGAGATGCAGCTTTAATTTGGTGGCTAATATCTAGTATCTATTGTTTGTTGAATTAATAAATTACCTAGCTATCTCCATATTATTGTTTCTGTGCTATTTGATTTTGTGTGTCCAAGTTGATATTTCAGCTTCATCAAAGCACATTTGTTGCTTTTGTGTAATCAAGTTAATTGGTTTCTATTAAGGAATTAAAATCCTTTAGATTGATTATAGTATCTTGGAGGTAAAATTTGGGTAAATAAGAAGAGTCAGGTAACTGATAAGATTATCAAGTTGTCTCCACATTGATGTTTTCTTGTTATTCAAATTAAGAATACTTCGTTTGTCAATACACATTTGCTATCATTGTGTGGTTATTTTAATTGGTTCCTTCAAGGAAGGATTAAAATCCTTTCAATAAATCATAGTAACTTGATAAGATCAATTGGATCAATAAGAAGAGTTTTCCAATCACATTCTTGCATTGTTTATACAAGGTATAAACAGGTATAAGTGCCAAATAATTAGAATTGTAGCCAGTGAGTAAGTCACATATCCTTCACTTCTTGACTCCATTAACTTGACAAAATTAGGCACTGGTCTTACCCATTTCATTTCAAAATTCCATAAAACCTTATTCAAACATTCACATTTCAAATTCAACATTAGGATTAGGAGTAGTAAACAAGCTTTCATCTATCCCACACTATTTTCCATTTTGGATAGATCCTTTAATTCAACCAAATCATACATGCCACTAATCTACTCCATTATAAAGGTCTACATGCCTAGGTCTAGAAGACCCTGAAGTGTAGGGAGTCATGAACCGGATAGGTTATCTCCATTCATTGGTTCAGGAATGTTACAATTATGACCATAGAAACTAGCATCCTCTTAGGATTTGTAACCTGCATTTTTGAGATCCAACAGATTGGTGACTCTACTGGGGATCACGCCAGTTATGAACCCTAGCCTTCCACTATAGATTAATTCCAAAATATCATGATAAATTGAAGACTCTGCTGGGGAAGAACACATTAATTTTCCTACTATTAAATGGTAGGTGGCGACTCTGGAGGATTTATATGACTGATGAATTAAATATCAGATCACAAAGGATAGACAAAAGACACCAGAGGTATTTTATATAATCCAAAATGAATGGTAGAATATATTTGCATTAGGAGAGTCCCAAGAAAAACATTGTTAGGTGGACAGATAAGCATGGATCTCCCCATGGGAAAGGTAACACAAATAAGGGTGAAACAACTAGACAACCGAAAGATAATATGAACACATCAAAGCAGTCCTTCACAAACTTTAACTCTTCTTTTCATATTGATAGTGGGAATCTAGCATCACCACCTGGGAGAAACAATATAACTAACAATGTCCTAAATTTCCAATCAGATCCTCAATAGGAAGAGGAATTCAAATCCCAAGTTGAGGAAGAGAGGAAACAAAGACAAGTGGAATATGATAGGGAATTCTCATCACAACAAGGAGAAGAAAACTAGGAGGGGTTCTTTGATCACACTCCTATGGATTTTTATGGTATGACCAACCAACAAATTGAAGTGCACTTAGAATGGAAAACATAGGAACTTAGAAGGAGGCAACAAATGATACAAGAAATTTAAGAGATAGATAGACAAATGGCACAATTGAACATCCAAGCATTAAAACCACCAAAATATGTCCCTCCACATAAAAGAGGTGGCCATGTTAACTCACAAGGAACATCGTAGAACACTAGTGCTCTAGGTACTTCAAGGCCCCCTCATAATGCAAGTAGTAACCTAAGACAACATACCCAACATAATGTACCACCACAAAGATTCCATCCCCAGAACACTAGAAATGCTTCCCAATATTATCCACCACCAAGAAAATAGTATGTACTACATCAGAGTGTGCACCACCAACCACAATACAATGTTTATCATCAACCTCAGTATGGACACCAACACTATCACAATTTGCCACCTTTGAACCTAATTTCAGTGGGAGTAATGCAATATCAACTGAGGAGCACATCAAAAAATTCAATGCTTTCATACAGGATATTGGTATGGAGTACAAAGATGTAAATATGGTATTGTTCATGATGTCATTAACTAAAGAAGCAAGGGATTGGTTCAATGGTCTACCTACTATTTCAATTGATTCTATAGAAGATTTTAAGAATCAATTTCTAGAGCAATATGGGAATCAATATGCTCCTAATTTTTCCTTACATGAACTGATAAGCATTCAAAAATATCAAAATGAATCATTCTATGACTTTAATTAGAGGTTTTCCAAATTGTACAACAAGATACCACATGGGTCCAAACTAAATAACCTGGTAGGTTTGAGTATTTATCTAAAATCTTTTGACCCAAAAATAGGATATGAACTCATAAATAGATGTCCTAGAGGTTTAATAAAGGCACAAAAAACAACACTAACCATTGAGAACAATAGAAAAGTTGATGGGATGAATGGTAAAAGCGATAACCTCAGGATCCCCCAAAACTATAGCAACTTCCAGAAGCATGAGAATACATATAGGAATGAAAGACCAAGACTACATGATATGCCATATAACACAAATTGGAAGGATGGAAAACCCATAGTTGATAAGCCCAAATATAAGGAGACTCTGGATCCTTTAAAGAAGAAAGGAGCATACATGGTTATCCATAATCCTTGGTGTCAAGTTTGAAAATTTCCTCATTCCCTAGATCATTGTGTTGTAGCCCAATAAATACAAGAAGAAGAAATACTAGTTGACAATGGGAAAGTGGATCATACAATATATTTAACTTCTCATACCCTCCATCTGCTGGAGCAAGAATATTCATCTTCAGAGGAAGAAGGTTATGAGTATGATGTTGACAACCAGAGGTACAACATTCATATGGAAGAATAACAAGTCTTCTCTGATCAGGAGAGTGAAAGTAGTGATGAATCATAGCCTCCTTACATATCGCCCAAGTCAAACAAGTCAAGATGGACGAGACCAACTGAATAAGAGGTCAAATAATTAACCATTGTTGTAGTAGAACACACAAAAAGTAATTATGGGCTAAGAAATAGAATGATAAATTTAGACAAAGGCACTCCAAGGGGATTGTTTATGAAATAAAAGGGGATAACTCTGGAGAAAACAAAGAAGGTAGAAAATAAAGAACTCAATAAGAGTGAGCAAAGACATGTTCCCAAAACGGAAGACAGAGAATTGAAAAACAAACACAAGCATGATGAAACTAATAAAAAGGAGAAAGAAGAAAATAAAGGAGATCCACTAGAACAAAAAAGGGTAGCTAAAACTGAGAATGCCTCTTCATTTGACTTCATACAAGCTTTGTCTTAGGTGAAGATGTATATGCCACTATTAGAAATGATGAAGATAAAGAATATAGAGACAATTCTATTCAATTAATATCCAATGGAACCAATAAGAACACAAGTTTGGAAGATAAAAACAATAATAGGAAAGGAGATATAAAATTCCTTGAAGTTTGTCTTGGTGATGCATCGATGAATCCTCCACAAGTAGATCCATTTTTTACCACACTACTCATAAACAAAAAAATGGTGAGAAATTGTATGATTGACTCAAGGGCTGCTATTAACATCATGCCAGTGAGATGAAACAACTTGGCATGTGGGTGGAAACTAATGGTGGCAAGTGCTATGCCATGGATAGTAGACCTATCCTAGTGGTGGGAATCATGAAGGATGTAGAAGTGAAGTTGGCTGCTTATCCACAAGCAGTGTATACTATTGACATAATTCTAATTGACACACCCCCTCATTTTGGGATGATTTTGTCAAGACAATGGACTACAATAGTGGGAGGAAATGTGAAATTTGACCTATCATATTCCACAATAGTAAACGGTAAAGAGGTCAAACCGTACAGAGAACCAAGAGTAAATTAGATTGTAGATTATATTGATCAAAATTAGTTGAATTGCCTCTATGATGTGGATTTGGGAAGTTTTATAATAGATCCTTCACAACCTGAATTAGTGAATACTGATCCAATTGACAAGAATCTTTCCAAGAATGAGCATGGTGTGTGGTGAATGTACTTTGATGGGGCATGCAGTAAAGAAGGAAATGGAGCAAGAGTGGTGTTTATTTCACCTGAAAGCACTACCTCCAAGTATTCATTCTTATTAGCATTTGAATGTACTAATAACATAGCGGAGTATGAATCTTTGCTAATTGGTATGAATATGGCCATCAAACATAAAATTAAGCTATTGATAATCTTTGGAGACTCTGAGTTGTTCATTTCACAAGTAACCTAGATCAAAGTATGCTACAAAAAATAAAAGGTTAAAAAAATATAGAAATGGTGTATGGGACACTCTTGAATTATTTGATGCCTTCTCTGTTGAGTGGATAGATAGGTCCAAAAACCTAATGGAAGACTTCCTGGCTAATGTAGCTTTGAAAAGAGATGATATCACCCTGGCTAGAGTTTCACTAGTAGAATTCAAAACAAGACCAGCCATCCCAGACAATATGTATAGCTGGTAAGTATTCAACGATTACACTGATCTAATTAAGTTTCTACATTACATCGATCAATATGAAGCCCAGGAAATTGAGTTTAATGCATTTGTGGGGGAAATAGATGGCAAACAAACTATGTTTGGAAAAGAGGTTGTTCAACTAAAAACTAAAAACTTCCTAAAGGACTTGTGGTGCTAGAAAGGGTATTTGATGGAAATGACTGAGCCCTAATAAAGCAAACACCCATGAAAAGAGAAAATATTAAAGAGATCAACCTTGGGACTAATTTGGCACCACAAAGAGTATACATTGGAAAGCAGATAAGCCCAAAAATTAGGAAAATGTTGATTTCCCTTTTAAGAAAATACATGTGTGTCTTTGCATGGTCTTATGAGGATCTTAAAGAATATAGAGAAGATATGTTCCAACATGAGATTCCATTAAAACTAGATGCAAAACCATTCAAGTAGAAACAAAGACTCATTAACCCTACTTTGGAACCTAAAATGCATGAAGAACTCATCAAGCTTAGGGAGGGAGGTATTATCAATCCAATTAGGCCTTCATCTTGGGTCTCTAATCTGGTGCTAGTCAGAAAGAAAAATGGGGATATAAGGCTTTGTGTAAACTTTTGAAACCTGAATGTATCTTCTCTTAAGGATAATTACCTACTTCCAAATATGGAGGTTCTGTTACAAAGAGTCACAGGCTGTGAATTACTATCCATGATGGATGAATTTTCAGGTTACAACCAAGTGAAGGTTAAAGAATCAAAATAGTACAAGAGAACCTTCACTATGCCATGGAGAACAAATGTTTATGTTAGGATGCCATTTAGACTCAAAAATGATGGTGCAACATTCCAAATGGCCATGGATGTTTCCTTTGTTGATCTAATTAATGTGATAATGATAGTATACCAGGATGATTTAACTACATATTCCAAGAAGGTAGAGGACCATTTGGCTCATCTTGAGAAAATATTTTTGAAGGCATTGGAATATGAAATTTCCATGAATCCCAAGAAGTGCCATTTTGTAGTGATAGAAGGAAAGTTATTGGGGCATATAGTATCTAAGGAGGGAGTAAGGATTTATTTGAAAAGGGTGGAAGCCATTGACAAGATACCTATACCCAAGATAGTTAAAGCTATCCAATCCTTTTTTGGAAAAAATAATTTTATAAGAAGTTTCATATCAAATTTTGTTGAGATAGTAAATCCAATATAAAAATGCTAAAAAAGGGTGCAAATATTGATTGGATGGCTGAGGCCATAGATGCATTCATATCCATCAAAAGAGAAATCAAGGAGGCCCTAGTGTTGATTTCTACTGATTTTAGTAAGCCTTTTCAAATCTTTTCATTTGCATCTTATCACACAGTTGCAATAGTAATTATTTAAAATAATGATAAATGGCATGAACATCCAATATCCTTCTTCAGCAAGTCCCTCCAAAATGCAGAATTAAAATATGATATTATGGAGAAACAAGTGTATGCATTGGTGAAAGTTGTCAAGGCATTTAGACCTTATCTTGTAGGAGAAAAAGTGATAGCTTATGTGCCTAATGCTGTAGTAAAATATGTATTCATACAAAATGAAACAATAGGATGTAGGCGTAGATGGATAAACCGAATCCAAGAATTTGATATTGAGTTTCAGATCACTAAGCTAGTAAGAGGATAGGGACTGGCCAAATTGATGGCTGAAACAAATATAGAAGCTACTCAAATATGCAGTGTGAATGATGAAGGAAATATAGTCACTAGTATTGAGCATATGCCATGGTACACTGATATTGTGTACTACCTTAAAAAATTTAAATGTCCTGAAGGGTTTGATGATAACAAGAAAATGACACTCAAATTACAAGCTTCAAAGTATGTATTCACGAAGGGTGACCTCTACTAGAGAAATAAAGATGGTGTTTTGTTGATTCTCTAGATGAAAGTAAAGAAAGGCATGTCCTGAAAGAAATGCATGAAGGAGTTTGTGGAGGGCATTTCTCTACAAAAAACACAACACATAAGGTGTTAAGGGTAGGTTACTACTGGCCTAAATCTTTCAATGATGCTTATAATTATGCTAGAAGGTGTGAAGCATGTCAAACATTTTCTAGGAAATTAAAGTATCATGAAGCATTTCCTCTGAGACCTTTACAAATTGAGGCTCCATTTCACCAATGGGGAATTGATTTTATAGAAGAGATTGTAGAAAAATATAGTAGAGGACATAGATAGATATTGGTAGCCGCAGATTACTTTAGAAAATGGGTAGAGGCTATACCTACTAAACATGCACCAAGTAGAGTTGTGACAAACTTCCTATTTAAGAATATCATTGCTAGATTTTAGGTCCCAACAAGAATCATAACTGATAATGGAATGTGTTTTAGGTCAGATAGGATCACTGTGAAGAAGGCCATTGAAAAATCACCTTTTGAACTTGTGTATGGGACTCAAGCTAGACTCCCTTTGCATAACTTTTTGCCAGTATGTAAGTTTATCTTGCAAGAATATCTTGAAATTCCTAAACCTATGGAGGAAATGATGAAAGAATTGATGGAACTTGATAAAGCTAGGAACCAAGCTCAGTAACACAATAAACAAAATCAACTGAAAATGAAATATCTACATGAAAAAATGGCCAAAAATAGAAAATTTGAACTGAATGACATGGTCCTCATGTGGAATGCCAAGTCAAGACAAAGGGAAGCATGGAAATTTTGAAGCTCTATAGATAGGACCATTTGTCATTGTTGGTAAGGGTGGTGAAGATTCATATTATCTTCAAAACATGACAAGAGAAGAAGAATAATTGTTAGTGCATGGATAATTGTTGAAACATTTATTTTCTTAATATTCCATGTGCAGTAGTCTAGGAGAAGGCCAAGAATTGCCAGTGCATGGACAGTTCTTGAGGAACCTCTTAAAATAATTCTCTTCCATGCACAGTACTGTAGGACTCCATTTCAACTTCCACAACTCTTAAATTCACTTCCATCTTCATAACCATATGAATAAGGCACTTGGTATGCTACCCCAGAGGCCTAGATCCTTGCTATACCCACACGGGGTATACATCCCCAATCAGGGCCCCTGATAAAGCTGAAAAAATATCATATTTTTCAATAGTTTCCACCTCACTCACCTTCTACATATCACAAAGCTTTCCCCACATCAATTTTGTGATCAGTAACATTTGTGTGACTAGATCCATGTTCTAACATATATATGTGGCCGCTTGTATACAAATACCTCCTTGGTCACAATCGAACAAAATTATAGGGCAACCAATCCTTGTTTGTTTTGGAATTTTCCTTGAAATCCCTTTGCTCTTTATTTCCATTTGTCATTTCATCGTCCAGCTCCATTGCTACTTCCTACCAAGCCAAAATATAGAAAAGCTACCTCTTATGCCATCAATGTTTGATATATGTTTGTAACAATATCATAAGATCTTTCATTTGAACATTTCCTGCAATATTAAGGAGACATGACCTAAGTCACGGCAATCCAAAGACCCCAAAGATAATGAGACTACATAATCAGGAGGACAATACCTATCATCTCATCGATGAGGCTCCATCGACATAAGTAAAGGAGTCAGAGAAAAAATTGCAAGTCATGTCGAGCTCAAGAGTCACACCGATGGGGATTCCATTGGCATGAAGCACCCATACTCTTACCAATACAACTAAAGGATTGTTATGTCAAGGAGACATGTAGCATCGACTTGGGTCCCTCAGATCTCACTGATCTTATGAGTCACACCAATGAAGGAAGTTTCGGGGAGAGTCTTGCCAATCCATCTGAATGGATAAATTAGTGGAAGAAACATATCAGAGAGACATGTATGATGGGATTGAATCCCTTAGGTATCTTCGATGATGAAGGTCACACCGATGAGAATGATTTTGGGATAAGTCTCACTAACACTTCCTAGTTGATAAAGCACTAGAGGAAACACATCGAGGAGACCAAAACAAATTGGTAGAGCATCCTATTTTCTCAGCGATGGGTCATATCAGCCCAATGGTGATAAAGAAAGGATTATACTCATCGGAAAGACACTAGGAAATAGATGAAGCAACTTCTAAGCAAACTAGACTGTTTTGATTTCGGTGAAAATTTTCAATTTTCTCCCTGAAGTAATATAAGTTGAAGAGCAATAGAAAGGTCATTGCGCGTCGATAAAAGTATTGTATAGTCTTTCCGATTTAATAAAAGAACTAAAGGGATATTTCCAATCGAAGAGATATTTGGTTATATCTTGGCGATCGATCAAAAGTGTATAAAAAATATGGCATGAAGTGAGAAACACAACTTGTCCTGAGGTTAAGAGGGTCTCACTGATGCAATATTTTGTGTAGCTCTGACAATTCCAATTTTGAGAAGACCATTGCATTCAATTCAAGTGGCATACATTAATGTCTACACGAATGAACTCCATATGAATATTCATGATCAACATAAATTAAGAGAAAATGAATTATCAAGAGTTCTAGCAAGCGAGCACGAAAGGCCGAGCAAAATTCGAGGAGCACAGTGTGAATTGAAAATTTACAAGTAAGCCCAAAAACTCCTTTGTAATTAGTAAATTCTAATTCGAAGAATTGAAAATGGAAGGTCTGAATTCTAGAAAAGACAAAGGTAGAAAGCAACAGGGTTAGGGTAGTCAGAGAAAAAGAAAGAAACAATGAACTGAAATAGGGGATGAGGAAAAATCAACAGAAAGAAAGTTCAACCAGGACCTCATCCATTAATTTCATGGGTCAGGGATGAGGGCTAGGAGGTCCACACAACTGAGTGCTGATATAGAAAAATTTGAGAACAAATGTAAACATATAGGAGATACTTGGACTTCTATTAGGGGATATGAGTTATTTTTGTTCCATTATCATCGAAGAAATCGGTTAGAACCAATATGAAATCCTTGGAACTTTGATTTGGTAAAATTAGTCATCCCAAATGTATTTGTGAATGTGGGACTAGTAAGACTATTCGCTAAGCATTACAACCTTAGCTTAAAGGCTATCTGTGATTTACTAGAAAGCCATTTAGATATGTGTCCAAGACTGCAATTTCAGAGGTTTTTAACCTAAGTGGCACATCAGATGAGCCAATTTTATATGAGGATTTGGAAAGGGAATACTGGAGAATGGATACAACCTACAAAGGGTGGAAATTTCCATTGCATAGAACCAGAAAATATGGAAACCTTGTCCCACTTGAAGATAACAATGAGCCTCTTTTTCATGTTGATTTATTTGAACCTTACTTGAAGCACACATATCTCTCAGTGTGTCAGATATTGGGGATGGAGGTTTCTGAATTCATGTTGATAGGACCAATGGTGATTGCAATAGATGTTCAATTCCATAATGCCAAGCCATTTGATTATGCCTCTAAGATTGCCAAGGAGATTGACTTAGGGTTGATGGCAATCAAAAATGGATCTCCCACATTACACTTCAAACATTATTCTATTCTTATGCATTTTGATATTATATTATGGTCAAGAGATAGGGATGCGGCCAAAAGAACTAAAAATTACACAATGTGATAAGGAGGGCCAGCCATTTCCAATACAACTGTGGACTTCTATTTGGGATAATAGATTCTTAAATTCTAACTATGTTCTTTTTGAGGAGTATTTTGTTAAAACATTGTATAGAGTTTTTAATCACCCCTATGAGTATTCCTTAACTGATGAGATCAAAATATTTCTAAGGCCCATAGATTTTGATGGGCCCACAACTATTAGACATAATTGGGGTGACTTGTACTATTATGTCGATGCCACCATGATTAGGGTGTATGGTTTTGAGGATACACCTTTTCTTCTACGAAAAATAGTACCAAATAGAATTGCGTACTTGGAAATTGTTAGGCAAATGGACTACTCAAGTGTTATGAATTTCAGTGCCTATGAGAAACAATCATTTATGTGAAGTACATTATTCTTTGGGGATTTAACTGTGTTGTCAAAGGAGGGGTATGATTTCATTCTAAATAAATTGTCACATTTCAATTTGAAAAAAGCTACACCAAGGAAGGGATTTGATCCTGAAGGATACATCGATGTGACCAAAAAGAAAGTGAATTTTGGCATATAGGAACATATACCTTACCCAAAAGATGATATAATAAGAAATATGGAGGAAAGGGAGGTTGAATTAGCCATCGATGAGTATAATAGGAAGATTGAGAAACAACTGAAAGAAATAGAAGAGGAAAAAATGTTATCCTATGGAAGTGAAGTAGAAACTTGTGAAGAGGAATGTCAGAGTCAAAATGACAAGTCTCTAAGACAATAATTTAATAATACCAACCTTTCAATAGAGAACAAGAAATTGATGAAAGTTCTGATGTAGATACAAGGCAGTTGGCTTATAGATCCTTTGTTTTTGATAATGAATTCATAAAATCACTTGAATTCAAATCATTCCTATACAAATGAAAAGGGAAGGCAATAAGAGGCTATGTCACAAGTATTACACCTAGAAATGAGACTCAACTATTCAACACTTTGAAGCAAGATGTGGAAAATGAGATGAAGAACATGACCACAGAAAGAGGAAGGGCATTGTTAGAAGAATATAGTGTAATGATCTTCCCTAGTTTGGATTTGAACTCAGCTCTCATTTTTGACAATTTTTTACATAATAATAGTGCTACTCACAAACTTAGTCCTAAAGGAGTCACAAAAGTATATATAGGATCGAAATATAATCCTCATGAGAGCTCTCTCACGATTTGGGCTCTATATCCTCCACACAAAAAGTTTGTGATTAATGACACAAAAGGAATTTGGACATGTGATGACACTAAAAGTGGGTGAAGTTGATCCTGTTGCTACTACTGACATTGGCATCAATGTGGAAAAGTTGAATAAAGCACAAATTCAGATGTTGATAAAAGAAAGGGATATGTACAAAATCACTAATTAAAGGATGCTTAGAGAAAATTAATTTTTGAGGGATACTAAGTTGTTAACACAAGGTGAAAGTTCTCAGTCAAAAGACAGGCAAGAGGAATCACAAGATGTCAAGGATAAATATGATGCACTCTCTGTAGTACTACATAAAATGCATACTAACTTAATGATCTAGATGAACAAGTTGTGGGGAAATCATTCCCAAAGTTATGTTGCAATTCAAGAGCATAAAAGGGTGAGTGACCGAATTCAGGAAAACATCCAGGAAGCACAAAAGAAAGATCCCTCAGATAGTGGAACCATCACAGTTGTTGAAAAAATTATAAGGAAACACAAGGAGTATTATGATGAGCTCCAAGAAGATACAAAGGAACTCATTGATCTTGCAAAGGAGGGAGTGCCTATGTTGTTCAAAGAGGGTGGAGAGATAAAGGACAGGAATGGATAGATAGAGGAGTACAGGTATGTGTTGCATGGAGTCTTGGAAGAAGCCAAGAAAGAGGAATCGACGATAGGTGAGACATGTGAACACCTAGAGAAGATGGTGATCATGGAGATAGATACCAGGAATGTTGTTGAAGATGTTGATACTCATGGGAGGTAGGTCTACTTGGATCACATGACAAAATTTCATTTGTGGCTCACTAGAGCCTAATATTTTATGTTTAATTATTGTTATTTCCAAAATAATCTTATTAAGAGGCATGTCCCCTTCAAAATATTGATATTTATGTTGAACCTATGATGATTGAAATGATTATCACTATAGTTTTTTTTAGAGTAGGCATAGTAAGAAGATAGTTTGCAAAAACTTGTTCATATATTCTAGAATTTTGTCATAATGCATACTATTTAAAGAGATATATAATGGAGAATATGCTTTAATTTGGTGGCTGATATCTTGTATCTATTGTTTGTTGAATTAAGCAATTACCTGGCTATCTCCATATTGTTGTTTCTATGCTATTTGAGTCTGTGTGTCCAAGTTGATATTTTAGTTTCATCAAAACACATTTTTTGTTTTTGTGTGATCAAGTTAATTGGTTTTTGTTAAATAATTAAAATCCTTTAGATTGATTACAGTAGCTTGGAGGTAAAATTTGGATAAATAAGAAGAGTGAGGCAATTGATAAGATTTTCAAGTTGTCTCCACATTTATGTTGTCTTGTTATTCAAATTAAGAATACACTTTATTTTTCAATACACATTTGTTGTCATTGTGTGGTTATTTTAACTGGTTCCTTCAAGGAAGGATTAAAATCCTTTCAATAAATCATATTAACTTGATAAGATCAATTGGATCAATAAGAAGAGTCTACCACTCACATTCTTGCACTATTTATACAAGGTATAAACAAGTATAAGTGCCAAATAGTTAGAATTGTAGCCAATGAGTAAGTCACATATCATTCAATTCTTAACTCCATTAACCTAATAAAATTAGGCACTAGTCTTACCAATTTCATTTCAGAACTCCATAAAACCTTATTCAAACATTGACATTTCAAATTCAGCATTAGGAGTAGGAGTAGTTAACAAGATTTCATCTATCCCACACTATTTTCCATTTTGGATAGATCCTTTAACTCAACCAAATCATACATTCCACTAATCTTTTCCATTATAAAGGTCTACCCGCCTAGTTCTAGTAGAGCCTGAAGTGCAGGGAGTCATAACCCAGATAGATTATCTCCATTCATTGGTTCAGGAACATTACAAGTCTGACCATAGAGCTTGGAATCCTCTTAGGATTTGTATCCTGCATTTTTGAGATCCAACAATAGCTATAATAGATACGTGAGTTGTGTTAACAACTCACGCTATGTGAACACTAACAAAATAATTTCCAACACCCCACTTACTATGAACATGGAGAGAAAGATCATCACAAAACTTGGAAAAGAAATTGTATGCCTACGCATACTTTTAGGTATGCATATTGCTATCTGGATCTTGTTGCACATGATCACCTACATATGATAACTTATCCCACTTTCACTTCTAGTGAACTTATCACCAACCGACCATACTTCCAAGAATTTGAACAGTCAGAGGATCTTTGTAGTTAGCTTCTCTCCTATACAACTATTTACAATATCGATGATTTCCACATTCTCAACCTTAACACTTATGACTACAATATGCCAACTCTTGTGGCTCAAGATCTTGATTCAAATTAAAGTCTCTCACCTTCCATGATTTTAAACAAACTTATCACAAACCTTGATGTGAACAAGAACCCATCAACTGTCCACATCATGTGGTTTTGAAGAACTAGATTTGAAGGAATGGTTAGGCTTGTTTGTACCAAATATTGCAGTTTCCTCTAAAACTAGGTCCATTTTCTTAGCTGCTTCATCAATTAGAGTAGATATTGTATCTTCTAGACTAGCATTTACTTTGTTCAATGTGAATAAAATATTACTATAACTAGGATACATGCTATTTAAAAAAATAGATTTAGCATCATCATCATCTATAGTAGCATTTATCCCAGCTAGTTGATTCAATAGAGAACAAAACTTACTAATATGTTGAACAATATTATCACCTTCCACCATTTTTAGCCCGAATAATTTCTTCTTTAAGCTCATTTTTGCAATCATTTCTTGTAATCCAAACAAATAATTCAAACCATCCCACACTTCCTTTGAGGTCTTTTTTAATTTGATATGATGTAGGTATGCATCTGACAGTCCAAGACCAATCAGAGCTATTTCCCTTCTATCCTTTGGATTCCACTTTGTGATTTCATCAGTATTAGCTGGCCTTTTTGTTGCTCCACTTACCACATCCCACATATCCTTTTCAATAAGGATCAATTGTAACTTGATCTGCCAGGTGTGGAACTCAGAACCTTTAAATTTTTCTATCAATACACTATTTTTCTCTATTTAAAAAAAAAAACAAGTTGACCCTCTTGAAACTAAATAATATTAAAGGTGTCGGGTTCCACCGATAATGCACCTAATTACAATTGAAGCAATTCTTATTTTTTTATCATTTTTGACACTTTTTGCACTTTAATACAACAATTTAAAACTCAAAAAAGTAAAATAAAGTACTAATAAAACCTTGTCTATGGAATACCATGACTACTACAACACTTCAACAAGAACTAAATATCATCAACCTACAATACCAAACTAGTTATCAAAAGTACTCTTTTTACTAAGCTTCGTATGCAACTATATCACAATTTTATACTCTAATATTAAGATCTATATTTTAATCCTTTTGCATAAGAATTAATGGACAAGATTTTTTTTTGATTCTTATGTATGGAACAAATGGCATGATACCTATGCCACGCGTCTATGTAGTCTCAGCAAATATACCAATTTCAACATGGGCCGATAACAAAATATCAACCCACAAATTTTTGCACTCAATTAATGACCTCGATCAATGGATAGGTACAATGAATATATCAATTGCTGCTAGCACTATTGAAGCCGCCAAATCTGAATACGTGGGAAAAAATCAATGCATGGTGAGTAGATTTGAAGCAACAATCCATCAAACAAAGAAATCGCAGCATCCACCGCCAGCCAAGTGCGATTTGGAATAGAACAGATGACTCCTTCCTTCATAGGTTCAAAAAACACCTCTAAACATAGAGACCGATTTCAAATTGAAAAACCACTGATGGATAAGAGATCCTTGCTAAACAACGTTGCATGCAACCTATCACTTGCTCCTCGAACAACCCATTGTTAAGAAAAATGATGTTACTCAATGATCGAGAAATATCCCTGTCGATAAAATATATCCATGAGAACTAGTGATATCCCTCCATGAGTAAAGTCCAGAGATCAAGTTCATGTCTTGCAATGAAGCCTCTGTTGTGTGGAAACAAATTCGTTATGTCATAAAAAATGGTACCAAACATTAATAGGACGGTATCTCTTTCCATCCAAAATATCTGACAATCATATGAATGAAATACTATTGGAATATTGTCGCTTCCTTCAACAATCAGAAGAAGCAATGTCAAATATGCAGTCGCAACCAAATATTGTACGGTCACACAAAAACACTATGCAACACATTCAACATATACTGCCAAAATCTCGGTGGGGATTATTTTGATCTCCACTCCTATTGGCATAGGGACCTCAAATAAATTATAGGTCGAGACCAAATTTGTGACTACAATCTACAACATAATAAAAATTAGGCATAGAATATATTGGATCTGATGCCATATTAGAAATATGGGTAGAGATAGAGAAGTCAAATAATCAAAAGAAAAACAATATGCGCTTCATTATTTTCATATCAAATACATTAAAAATATATAAGACTTGTATTTCTTATATTATAGGAAACTCCTATAACAACTCCCTAAATATATTTGAGCTGTTTTAACAACTCAGCACAAATGTACCTATATAACAAACTAAATAAATAATCAAAACTAT
Source organism: Sequoiadendron giganteum (assembly GCA_007115665.2). Lineage (NCBI taxonomy): Eukaryota > Viridiplantae > Streptophyta > Pinopsida > Cupressales > Cupressaceae > Sequoiadendron > Sequoiadendron giganteum. The sequence continues at coordinate 566,352,616 of CM021105.1, read as the reverse complement.
AATAGATACGTGAGTTGTGTTAACAATTAATGTTATGTGAACACTAACAAAATAATTTTGAACAATTTTTTTTATAGGTGTAGCAATAACTAGAAAATGATTGATTCACTCTAGGTATGTGTAGGATCATTATGGAAAAAACATGCCCTTAAGTTGCGATGAAAATTCAAAAAATCAAAGTTAGGCAACTTGACATAAAAATTTAAATAAGTTATCTATATTATTTCAAAAATATGTAGGAATAGAAATTGTAGCAAATTTAATTTAGTTTATAAACTACTAGGTTTATTTAAAAATAAATAAAAAATCTATTTGGTGAAAATTTGAATTTTCAATGTAGTAGTACTTAAATTTCAAGGAAAAAATAAGTAGGTGTCTATCTAACCACCCTAACCACGATAAAATGATAATATTTTTTTATAATATTTTTGATATAAGTAGAGGACTCATGTGTCGATATGATGCATATTTTTTAATTATTTTTTTTCAAATAAATAATTAATTATGATTTTTTTATTACAACTTTTAAAAATATAAAAAACTTGTATGTCTGATGACCTTAACTTGGTCAAAACTTCATGAAATTCATTTTTTTTTTTAATCCTATAGTATGCAAAGCATACAATGTGACACATTTTTTAGATTCAAAAAATATGATATTGTTTGAAAGCTATAGATGTGTTTCAATCAACTTATCAATCAGGATTTTAGTCATAATTCAAATAGAAAATTAATAATAATCATTTATTAAATTTAAAGTAAAGAATAATTTATATTGGTAGAAAGTTGAGAATATCCTTTAAAAACCCTTTTGGTTTCATCAAATTTGGGTAAAAAAAAGAGTCATCAGCCATATGGGCCATCATATTACTTACATATCGCCACTTTTTGGCCCATCATGATCCTGCACATACCTCTCTATTTTCATTAAACCAGTTATGCATTCAATAACTTTATGTCCAATCTTATTACATGCATAACATTCTCCGGTGAAGGAACCAGAAAACTAATTCTGTGAGGCCTACAATTTGATACACCCACTTGACTATCTTTTGATTCGATTATGTTGATACTCTATGTGTTTTGGACTATTTTGGATGATCATAGATACTTTACGTTATGCTTGTTTTATGTTTATGATGCTATGATGATTATATGTTGCACGTTATGCTTCCTTTATTGATATGCTCATATGATCTTGTTATCATGATAGAAATGGATAATTCTTTAATGAGATGGAATTGATAGGATGCTAAATTTAATTTGGTGATGTGATTTCCTTATTATGTCGTGATTTGATACAAGTTGATAATATATGTTATTGTTAGAAGAAGAATGATTATGGATATATAATTTATTGATTTAGAATTAGGTTGTGCAAAATGTATGCATATGAATTTGTTGGGTTTAATTATTGATTATTATGCATTGGATGTTTTGACAATTATAAATTGAGTGTGCAAAGACACACCCATGGCCAATGGGATTGGAGGTAACCAAGGGTACCCGATTGTGTTAGCCAAGTGAAACCACTATAGTCCATTTAAAGAATGGATCATAGCCTCTTTGTGTGGTATTTTATTTGTGATTAAAATGATTTAATGTTGAATCTTGTGATTATGTTTCCTTTTAAATTCAATCAAACTTTTTATTAGGGTTTTGGGGTATTTTGGAAATTCTTTTATTATATGTGAATTTCAATTTCTTTTGAGGGTTTAAAAAGGCTAAATTAATCTTTGGAATGGGTTAATTGACCCTAATTTAACTTCTAGGATGGGTACCTATGGGTTAGGGGTCAAATCAAACCCATAGCTTTTGAAAATGGCAAGTTGTGACCTTTCTTAATTAGCCATTAAGAAGGGTGACGGATTTTGGGGATGGGATTGGAGTGTTGGCTCCAAAATCTCATTTATGAGATTTGAAGGCCTTGTTGAGTGTGGAACACTCTTTGGCCTTTCAATTCCCCAAGAGTTCTCACACATGTGTGAGAACTTGTGGGGAGGTGTGTCCATAGGAGTGGATAGGAGATTGACATGTGTCACTTTCTCCTCCAAGGGTTTCCAACCCTTGACTCCTATTTGAATGTTTTTGAAACCCAAAAGAAGGGCTTTTTTCTTGGCTTGGTTTTTTTTGGAATGCTTGGGAGAGAGAAAATTGGCTTGGGCTTGGAGTAGAGATTTAGAGTTCATCCTCAACCTTATTTCATTGTTGGCTTGGATTTGAGGTAGGCTTTATTCTACCTTTATGTATACTTCTCTTTTTATTTTATCTCTTGTTTGGAAATGTGAAAAAAAATGGTTTATGTGGAATGTATGTTCATTGTATGTGCCTTTTCATTTCTATGTGTTTGGTTTGGGGTTGTATAGGATAAACTCACCCAATGTGGGAAGAGCATCCTTGTGGGGGATAGGAATGTGTAGGAACCTCTATGGGGAGATTGTTCCTCCTTTGAGAAGGAGAGGCAAACAATGGGGTATGAGTACCCAAAATTGTTTCATGATGTTATGATGTATTGAGAGATTATGGTATCGAGGATGTATGATAAGAAAGTTTTTGATGAATGGGTGGATTGGATAAGAAGAAAGGTTGTGTTGTTGGTTATTTATACTTGCTAATAGGTCTCCCCATATAGAAGTGATGTCCACCTCTATCCCCACCTTTGGATTCATAAAGAATCCCTAAGTAAATGTGTGAATCTTGGTTGGGAGTATTTTGTTTTGGAGTGTTGTGATTTGGAAATGACTTGTTTTTTTATGGTTGTGTGTACCCGGTAGCTTGGTTACCTCCTAGCTCGGGGGGTGGTTGGTTTTCCAACCCAAGGTTGGGTGGTGAGCACTCCCTATTGGCCATGAAAAGAAGAACTGTCCCATATGTTTACTTGCAGATTTTAAGACCACATTTGCAGCTTGTGCAAAAGGGTTTCAAAAAAAAAGATGTAGCCTTCCATGCCTAGTTATATTGTGCCCTGTGGATAGGCAATTTTGAAAGCATATGAAACAGTACAAAAACATTTGAAGATGAACTTGTTCCTCTATATGATCTGTGTATATGAAAAGAAAATGTAATAAGTGTTCCTATCCCTATGGCGATAATGTTTATTTTATTAATGTTTACCATATTAATGTGAAAGAAGAACTAGTTTTACTACATTAATGTTTACTGTTAAAAGATGTAAGGAACATAATATACTTTCCTTCAAAGTATGGAAATATAAATATAGTTGTTTTATTCTGGTTTTCAGCATACCTATCATTTTAGTGATATAAAATGAAATGATCAGAAGAGTTCCTTTGTTCCTGGGTGGGGCTTCCAATATTATATATGTTTCTGAAAGGATTTATAGATAAGCGTAATAACTGTGTAGAAGAGGAATTACTGCAATTTTTTTCATACTCAAAAGAACAAGGGAAAGCTAGAAATGTGTCACTGATGAAAAGGAATATATTATGCCTACTTGTGAGTTTTCTACTTACCATGCTTTAAAACTGTATCATAGACTGGAAACTTCCTTGCCAGCTATTCATGTAAGTAAATGCTGTGTAATGGCAATGTTTATATGTTCCCTTTTGCATTACGTATTTTTTGTTATATGACAACATAGCATTCAATCTTGAACAAGAGTTTTGATGTTTGACGGTAACAAGTAAGATAAGATGGTTAAGTGTAGAAAAGAAAGCTTTCATGAGATAATAAAAACTCATACAAACATATATACTAGGGAATGGAATCCACAGTAGCCTTAAGTCTTCTGATAGAAAAAATAAAATAAAATAGTTTTTCTTATTGCTGAGATCTTAACAGGTGTTTATTCAAAGAATGTCGCATCGAATAGAAATAATAACTTGCATATCCTTTTATTTTAAACTTCACAGCTCTCTGAAAAAAAAAATTATAGATTTTAGTATGAACGCACAAATCTATGGTTGTTATCATGATCTTTATACTTTTGTGCACGTATACCCTATTTACCTGTAGCGTTGGTTGCCCCTGCTGAAAAAAATAAAAATAAAATAAAAATAAATAAATAAATTAAAAAAAAAACATTTAAAACGCCCTGCTTCTAGAGGCTTAGACCTGGAGCTATTCTGTAGGAGAGAAAATAGATTTGGTCAAGTTAATGTAGTTCTGCGTAAACTCTGGAAAAGGAAAAATAAAAATAAAAATTATATGTATATAAATCTGGTATTAAACATTCACCTGCAACCCCCTTGTAGTGGCGTCATTCAAACCCTCATGCATCTCTCTTGTGCTTATGCTTGTCTGCCGCCTGCGTATATGTGAAGAATCAAAGCAAAATAAAGAAGAAAGTATAAAGCCTCAGGAAACATTCTAGGGTTCACTGTGTAGGCGCCCAAGTGCAATTGAAAATGGACACATAATTTGGTTGCAATATAATATATTATTTCCCTGATATCGTTCTTGCATCATGCATACTCTTCACTATGTTAATTATGAATAACGGACAAATGTTAATTATGAAGGACATGCTCAGTGAATGCTGGTGAAAAATATTTGAAATCACATTCATGTTTTTACCTAAACTCTAGAATGTAGGTAAGCGTAAAATTATTGGCAGTAGTGGGGAATCGGGTATAGTAAATGTCCTGTTAATTAATATTATACGGATGCATCAGACATATTAATAGTCTGAAGTTATGGTATATTAATAATATTATAATAATTATTTCGACTATTATTGTTAACTAACATTGGTAAATAGATGGTAAATAGATAATAACGGTCAAGAAGAATGGCAGGCATAATAAAAGATAAAATTGGATGGCATTTATGAACAATAGTAAATAAATTTCCTTATTCATACTCCCTATCCCTACGTCTTAGGAGGCCCCCACGTATTCCTATGTTAAGGATTCCTTAAATAAAGGAAGGAAATATGCATTTCCCCTAACTTTTAAGGAAATAAAGGAAAAAGAGTTACGGTGGTAGTTTTAAGTAATTCCTTAAATAAAGTAAAGGGAATATATTTCCCTATTCCCAAGAAGGATGTTTTTAAAAAAAAAAAAAACTAGATTTAGTATCTTTAAGATTTCTTTAGATTACCTCTTTACTTTATTTTATTTTTCTTATTAAGGGAAAGTAAATAAATTTGAGAAAAGTAAATAATAACAAGAGTATAAGTAGGAATAGCATAATTATTTGTATATGATTTCATTTATTCTTGTATATTTTTTTTAAATTGATTTTAGAATAAATTATATAAGAATAAGTAATCAACTAAGTAAATAATAGATAATTATAATTGAATTGATATATAATAATATATATTGGGAATCATAAATTAGTTAATTTGTTTTTATAATGATACTTACTATTAGTAGTAATATAAAATAATATTGATATTTGTAAAGTTAAAGTATCAATAACATCGTTACCATTACGAAAACCATTATACCAACCCTAACTTTGTGAGCGTGGAAATTAAAAGCTAAGTAAGCCTAATATGCCATATCTTTAGCTAATTAGGACATCTATAGAATCTTTGATTAGCCTAGGTTTTAGAGTCTACCAAGGGTGAGTTGAGGGTGCATAAGATGGACTCGCACACCCGAATATGTTTAGTCCACTCCCTGCTCTTGGGCGACGCGTCAACAGTGATGTTGTACGAGCCACGTTCCTCAATGCATGTTGTATGCAACCATGCGAATGTATGGTTATTGTCTATTACTGTATTAGTGTGCACATTGTAGCTAGGTTCAAAAAAAAAAAATCATTAGTTGTTCTCTTTCCTTCGTGTGAAATTTAGGGCATTACAGATTCATCCTACTCGTGCACTCAGGTACCTTATGAACAAATTTATTACATGAAAAAAAAACACCATTCAATGATGGGTACCTTTGAGAATTTGGTTGTCTAATAGGTGGTCTCCTTCCTGGATTTATTTTCTTTTTCCATTTATCATGAGTTTTCTAATTATATACAGGATTTGAGTTCTGCATATTTTCACTAGATTCATTACCTAAGCCACCTTTGTCCTTATAAGGTATCTATCTTGTTATCAATTCATCAAGCTTGGTGGAGCTTGTCTTGAAATAATACTCATAGAGTTTTTCTTTCTCTAATTCTACTTTCAGATTCATCACTTCCTGTTCAAGCCTTGAGCACACATCAGATTTGCTTTGTATCACTATTTTCAGACAATCCTCAACTCTCTTCTTTTTATCCATTTTCACCTTTAGTTCGGTATTTTCTTCATTTTATTTTTTTAATTTCTCACTAACTTCTCAATGTCTCTCTTTGGATTTATTTAATTTCTCTTTCAACTTTCGGATGCATTCATTTGCTTCATCGAGATTTTCTTTCAAATCTTTATTTTCAATTTCAGCCTTGTCAAATTTTCAAGGGCAGTCCTAAGCTCTTCTTTATCCATTTGTTCAATCTGTAGGATCTCCCTCAAGCTGTTAGGCTTCTCCAAAGGAACCAAGGCTCTGATACCAATTTTTGAATATTCAAGATACTGAGAGGGGGGCATGAATTAGTATCTTCTTAAACTTATTGAAAAAACACCATCCTTTACTTTAATGTATGAAATAGAGAAGAGCACGAACAAAGCATAAAATCACACAACACAAGAACACCAAAATTTTACATGGAAAATCCAATGAGGAAAAAACCATGATGATGATTAGCTCACTATATATATAATTGGTTCAATACTGGATACAAAAGAGGCTCATTGCTTACAAGGACTCATTGTCCACACAAGGAGGCTCGTTTCCTACAAAAAATGATAGAAACAAAATGGCTTATAGACAGGATGTGACCTAATAGAGTTAAACCACAAGTGTTGATGTAGTTACTTTGATGCTCAGAGAATTTGCATGCTAGTAGACTAATCTTCACCCTTCTAATTGCACACTTTGCATATCCAACACACACACCAATCATCTCTAAACCATCCTATATATATATTTGATATATCCACACACATCAATTAGGTCGGCCTAATTGGATGCAATACATATTTCAACAAAGATAATTGTCGGCTTCATATAAAACTTCTCTGAAAGTTATCCAACTGACATGCAATATTATGTCACTTGGGACCAAGGCTCAGTCACACATATATTAACAATACATGTTAAACTATTAACTGATTATTAGGTCAGCCATGAATAAACCTAATAATGAAGTACAATCATTAAACCAATTCCAACACACCATCCAATCATATGAACATACGAGAGTGCATACATCTAGTAACCATAAAATTTTTCTCAAAACCTCAAACCATGATGATCACCAGAGGTAACATGTAGACCAAAATACCAGATCAAATACTGGAGGATGTAAACCTATTATGCATGCCAGTTCAGGGTATCAGACCAATTTGATACCATAAACAACATGGTGGCATCAATGACAACATACAGACTGATCTTCTTCATTCTTTCAACACAAATGTACATTCTATATCCATAAATTTATGTGAGATGCTAGCATACCATGTGGACGTCTTCACATTGTGATCCTATCTTAGAAATTTTAAATCTAGAAGGATGTGATTATCATAAAAAAATTAGATATATAAAATTCAAGTGTTATCATTTTGTATTTGAAGTGTCCTATACTATATGACTAAAGTGAGGACATAATGCAATATGAAATTATAAGGGTATGCAATTTTTGATAGTACATAATTTATCACATGAAAAATCCACATAGATCCAAGAATTTATTGGCATATCATTTCAAGAAGTGTTCTACAAACACTTCCTTTGGTGTACTAAAATTAATCTAAGTATGCATAATCATCTTAAAATATATGCATATCATCAGTCTAGTGCAAAAGAAGAAAACATAATAGTGTATTCTTGAATATCAGGACTGTAGTATCACAAGATTTAGTATTTAATAATTTCAACACTCTATTTAGGTATTATTAAATATCATGTCTAGTTCAAGAAAATAAAAAATAATAATGAATTCCATACATTTGAGACACATGCATGTATAATTAGTAGAATCAAATGTGTAGCCAAAATAATAGAAACACAAGCGACCTAGAGTTGTAGACTTGTTATACCACAATGTAGATAAAATATTATGATATCAAGGTAAGGTATATATAGAGAGGATTCATTTTCAATCCTAATATATTCAAATTAAATAATTTATGTCAAATTTATTTATCGTTGAGCCTATAGATAAGTACAATTTATTTATCATATTTATCTCTAAATTTAGCAATTACTATTTCTATATTTATAATTTCTAGAATTAGTTATAAGTAATATACTTTGTTTTGGAGTGTTCCTTTTTTTCTACTAAGTTCCCTATATTTTTAGCCTATTTTATATTTAGAGTTTTATAAAATTATTATTTTTTGCACAAACCCTAGGTCTAATCTGTAAGGTATTGAATGCTCAACACAACTGAGAGGGGAAGGGGGTGAATCAATTGTGCATTAAAACATAAAAACCCTCATTAAAATTCAAATTTGCCTTAATCCTTAAACCCTTCACAATCATTAAACCCTTATCATACATTAGAACAATATAAACATGAGAAATAGTAATGAAAAAGTATCCATACAAAAGAGAAAAAGAGATTTACATGGAAAAACAAAGAAGGGAAAAACTACGGTGATGATTAGCTCACAATATAAATTAATTGCAGCACCAAAAACAATACACTCACTTCAAAAGGGCTGACTACCTAAAATAAAGAAGGGCTCACTACCAATGTCTCACTACTAGATTAGAAAGAATAAGGTAGAAGATAATTACAACGAGAAATCCATCTCAAAGAAACATAAAAGATCCACCATTGCTTCACTAGAACATTCACACTCTCTAAAAAATGTAGACACCTTCTGCTCACTCATTCTAGTATTCTAAGGCAATAAAATTGACACTTTCACACTTCACATCACACTCACTACCCACTCATCCTCCATCATTTCATCACACATATATACCAACTTCAACCTTGAATGAAATCTACAAGGTTGAATATGCAACTCAATGTACAAATTCAAATTAGGTCAACATAAAAGAATTCCCATGGTGGAGAGGAATGAGGGTGAACCATATCAAACATTAACTTAGACCTAAATCCACATATCCATGCCTCACCATGCTTCCATAAACATCAAAGCATATCTTCAATTAGTGTAAACACCCCAGGTTGATCAAACATATGTTAACACCATTAAACATTTAAGTACACACTTTACCAAATCCAAAGATGACTCATGGGCCACACACAACACTTAAACACAATCTGAAATATTCCATCAATACCCTGAATTCCAACAAATCCTTCACAAAATCATACACCTAAAGAACATACTCATTTTGTACACCTAGTTAATCTTCCAAATACTATAACCCATGAATCTAAATTTGCAAAGCACCAAAACTCAAACAACTCAGATTGAAGATAGATATGAACAATATAAGCACACTTCTAGATCTATAAAACTAGAAACCACAAAGTGGAGAAATGCAGAGTAAAAACCTTTTCTCCCAGACAACACTGCTTCATAGTTCACACATTGGTGAACACAAATTCTTCTATCAAATGATATGGAACCTAAAAATTTTGATATAGAACTTCTAAATACATATAATCAACATATCCAAACCATATAAGAAAATCTTCAACGATGAATAAATGTGGAGAAAAATAGTGAACACCAGTCTACCAAACTGAACACTCTTTACCACACTATCTCTTTTATTCAAGTTTGTTGAAAATCATTGGGGAACCAAGCACCACAAACAACATCTCAAAATCTGCAACACCCTTTTAGCATCTCAACCACACAATAGGTTGAAAATCCACAAATATATACTCATCAAAGCAACACTAGAGGTTGACATCAGTGAGACTACTAATGAAAATATAACGCAACCAATCAAAGAATCATCATAGGTTGACATAAATGAAACAATAAATATTTTTTGAAATCAAGGACAATGTAAACTTCTAAAAATCTCCCCCTTTTTCATTGATGGCAAAAAATGATATAAAATATGAAAACCCATCATCAACAACAACTCTAATCACCAACTCATATACTTCACCATAGTGCATACTACTCCCCCTTGCACAAGCATCTATAATTTCCAAAAATTTATCTTTTACTAGAATTCTCTCCACCTTTGACATCAATGGAAAAGGATAACACATATTTTCTTTTCTTTGCTTCCCCATTGAAAAAAAGCACATACACTTTCTCTCCCTGAAGGGAAACACCTATAAGGTACAAGAACTTCTCTACAACCATAGCTTTCAATTTCATTTGACAACACCAACACAATGAAAACACTTAGTCCCCCTAACCACAACAACCAATAATGCCACTACCTACTACCCTTGAGAGGTAGCCACCAACATCAGTTCAAAAAAAAGAATGAATCTTGAAATCTACTGGATTGATGCATAACCTTATGCATCTAATTGAAAGGAGGGGAAATAAACCCTAATGTCTCTCGAAGATACTCAAAAGTATCCTTAGGAGAAGCCTTATTGAAGATATAAATAATTTGATATTTAGTAGGCACATACTCCAATTTCACCTCAATCTCTACAACCATCTCTCTTAGAAAATGATACTAGATTGAGATATGCTTTGTCCTTGAATGCATTAATAGATTATTTGAAATATTGATAGCACTTGTATTGTCACATAAGATAGAAATTTTTGCATCATATGACATTCTGATATCCTTCAAGGTTTTCTTCATCCGTAATGTTTGTGTGCAACATGATGCTGCAACAATGTATTCTTCCTCTATAGTAGATAATGCCAATAAATCCTACTTCTTATTTAGACAAGACACTAACTTGCTTCCAAGAAAGAAATCACCATTACTTGTACTTCTCCTATCAACCACACAAGCTGCCCAATTAGCATCTGTATGATCATTTAAAGAGAAATCAGTATCCTTTGGATATCATAAACCATGTTCTAAAGTACCGTTTAAGTATATAAATATTATTTTTACTACTACGATATGTGAATCTCTGAGATCTTGAAATATAGTCACAAGAAAAACTACATGCATGTTATCTAGTCTAGTAGCAGTTAAATATAGTAGTCCTCTAATCATTGATCTATACTTGCTCTTATTAGCTTTAAGATATTCTTCATTCTTACTTAGCTTGCAACCAGTAATCATAGGTGTGCATACCAGTTTAGAGTCTTCCATTCCAAAAATTCTTCAACATTTCTTTAACATACTTTGATTGTGATATGAATATTCCTTTCTATATCTGATTGATTTGATGTTCAAGGAAGAAATTCATCTCCCCAAACATACACATCTCAAACTCTTTCTATGTATCTTCTACAAATATCTTGCACATAATTTCATTTCCTCTAAATATTGTATCATCAACATACACAACCACAATCAAAATTTTATATTTCTCAACTTTAAATTAATGATTGCTATCTGCAATACATTTATTAAATTGTTGTTGCAACAAGTACCCATCCAATCTTGCATACCAGTCTCTAGGAGCTTGCTTGAGTCCATATAATTTCTTCTTCAATATACAAACCATATTAGGATTATTTGATAACTAAAAAATTTATGGTTGTTTAATATAAAATTCTTCCAACTCACCTTTCAAGAATGCAGACTTCACATCCATCTGATAAATTTTGAAATTCTTATGTGTTGCAAAAGCTAGAAACATCCTAATAGCCTCCATCATTTCCCCTGGAGCAAATGTCTTCAAATTCCATTCCTTTTACTTGTGAGTAGCCTTTACACATAAGCCTTACCTTGTTCCTAACAACTTCTCCATTATCATTTATCTTGTTCCAAAATACCCACTTAGTTCCTATCAAATTCTTGTTTACTGGTTTTGAAACAAGTTCCCAAATCATATTCTTCTCAATCTATAGGAATTCTTATTCTATAGCCTTGATCCAGTACTCATCTTTGCATGCTTGAATCACCATTTTAGGTTCAACTTTGGAAAGTAAACATAAATTTACTTGTTCTTTTTTCATAGAAACTTTTCTTATTCTCAATAAACCTCTACTTTTGTCACCAATTATCTGATCTTTAGAATGATTCTTCTACCTATACTTTGGATTTTTAGGGATCCTTTCCACAAATTCTTCCTCTTCAACCTGCACTTATTTTTCGTTATCATCTTTATTTTCTTCTCTACAAGAGGACTCATGTGATTAATATCCATCTATCAACACTTAGCTTTTATGTAGGTCTTCATCTACTTTACCAATAGGAGTTCTTCCATAACACAACTCATAGGAATTCTTTGAACTATTTGTACTTGCTTGCACTTTGTTAAGTATGTAGACTATATTATGAATTTCTTCTCTCTAGTAGAAATCTAGTAGATTTTATTCTTTCTTCATTTTCCTTTCTTGATTCCTCAACATTCCTATTCTTCCTTTCCACCACTCCATTTTGCTACTCAAGGAGTCCTAGGAGCTGACAAATGCCTCTTTATTCCATAATCTTCACAAAAACTATTAAACTCATTGGAGGTGAACTCTCCACCTTTATCAGATCTTAAACATTTGATTTTTCATATCCATTTCATTCTCAACCATAGCTTTAAATACCTTGAAGTTATCTGGAGATTTTTATTTTTCTTTGAGAAATGTTACCAAGTCATTCTAGAGTACTCATCAATCAACAACATGAAATACTTGTCACCTTGAAAACTTCTTGTTCTTGTAGGCCCACAAAGGTCTGTATGCACCAAATCCAAAGGTCCTATAGTAGAATATTATTTGACATTGAAATTTTTTCTTGTTTGCTTCCCATCTTGAGATTTCTTAAAAACTCCAATTATAGGCTTTATAATCTTTGGTAGATCTCTCACAGCTTGAGCCAAGTTGATCCTAACTAGATTATTAAAATTGATGTGACACATTCTTCAATGTCATAGCCAAATTTCATTTATTTGAGTCATAAATAACATACCATTAGCAACCTTAAGCTAATAAATATTTCCATCTATCCTTCTTCTTTTAGCAACGAGATTTTTGGAGCCTTTCCTGATCTCACAAGCACTATCATGAAATACAAGATTATATCCTTTGCTACACATTTTCCCTAAACTTAGAAGATTATACTAGAGCCCCTTAACATAAATAACATTGTTGAGCTTCTCTTTTTCTATTTGTCCTTGATGACAATATTGTGTCTCATTTTGGCATCTTTGTGGTTGATTATTCAGTTGTACTATTTCTATTCTGTCATTGGCATACTTACATTGGAATTATGAGGTTATGTTTGATGGAACTAATCTCTTGAATCCATGTGCAGATCATAAGGAATCTTGTTTATGGGATAATGTTTCCATGTTCAGGTGGTATAATTTTGGTTTGACATTTTGTGCTACAGTGATCTACAAGGTTATATGTTATTGGCTTGTTCAGATTTCTAACATCATGGCATTGATAAAAAAATTTGAACAACATCGGAGTTGTGCTTCTCTATTCAGACTCTGTCAAGTAATGCTTTCAATTATCTTGGTTCTTGGGATTATCAAATGCAGTTGGTTTTTAGTTTGAAGAAAACCCTATCAGGTTCAGTTTTCCTTAAACAATTGATAATGGCTTGGGAATATGGTATATTGAATTTGGCATGGAATTAGCGTTTATTACATTTCATAAGGCATTGGATATATTGGGCATTATTTCATGGCAATTGACTTTGAATAAAGGTAAACAAATTGATCATTACATTTGCATATGATATCGGGTCTTATGGTTGATAAATCACTAGGCCTTAAGGCCGACAACGGGTATGAGGTTATGTTTATTTAAAAGTCACTATGAAAGTGACATGGCTTTGATTTCTTGGTAACAAGGATGGCTAACGTAATTGACATTTGGTTTTAAAAGTGGTCATGGAAAATTATTTAAGGCATAATTGTGTTGGCATTTCACTTGCTTAATCATTGAACATTGACGATGATGATCGACGGTTTGTATGCATTCGAAGGCAATAAGTTTGTTCGCATGTATTGCATGGATAAATTTTGATTATGTCAACTTGAAGGTGTTGCAAACTTGAAATGATCTTATGACTTGGAAAAGTCATCGAGTACCTTGCTAAATGAAATTAGGTCATTCTATTGTGCTTCTCCAGCTCAAGGGTTTGGAACCCTACCTCGGCCGCCACCGTAGAAATCTACTCAGCTATTACACTGTGTTTGTTGGCTTTCTTCAATTCTTTGTCAACCAATGGGACTCTCTACAAAATCCTCTCCATGGTCGATACTCTTTTCAGTATTTTGTCATTGGGTAAAGGCTTGAACCTGGAAGGAGTCCATGTTGCTTAGCTACTCTACCGATCTGGTAAATATCTCCATGAAAAACTCTCTTTCATTCTCCTCAAATATTCACCTTATCAACTATATTTTGAGGAAACATTAATTCTATTGGCACAAAAAGTTGAAGACATGTGTTTGCTTCTTTCTAGTAAATGATAAAATGGGTTTATTTGTTTGTGGTTAGAAATAATGCATGTTGATTTCACATAGTCTGAAATGCATATCAAAATACTTTATCATATTAATTCTGCTCCTGCTTTAAGGGATGGTATTGTTGATTTGTAGGTAATTATTCGTTCTATAAATCTTTTCAGTCTTTCACCTATATTCAGTGATAATTTTTTTTGGGTGCACTATTATCAGGTTTCAGTTAGATTGTTGTTGCAACAGTTTTCGAGGGCATTGTACATGGAATATTTTTTGTTTTATTGATGGTTTGGTTAGCATTGCTTGTGTAGGCTCCTTGTGTGGATAGGGTTCAGTCTCCTTTCTAAAAATGCATATCCCTTGACTATTTTTGTCAGAAGAAAACCTCCATGACTGAACATTTTCTAAAACACACAACAATACCTGGAAATGTTGTTTGACAAAAAGTGGGTACTTTGAAAATAACCTCTGTTGTTTTGAAAAATGAGAAATAAGTTACTATTGTAATTTAAGTGAGATGTAATGATGAAATATATGTAAGAAGATAAATCATTGTGGAAAAAGTCTTTTTCAGTTACTTGAAAAAAATTGTGAGAGATCAGGTTTTAGATTCTTGAGAAATAGTGAGATAGTGTTAACTGTTTTTAAGAACTATGAGAAAAAATGTGAGTACATCAAAGTGATTGTATTAAAGAAATGTTGAGTTTTGAGATTGAAAATCTGAAATATGAGTTAATTATCAAGTTGTCTTAAGGCTTGACAATGGCTGAAATTTTGAAGGTTCATTTTGGAACTTTGTGAGGATTTTAGCTATTGTTTTTCAAGAGGCACTTGATAGATAAGAGAGAAATAGAGAGATCCTCTGTATCATCATATGTCTTACTGAAAACATAAAAGGGGTTGGTGCTCCTTGAAATTGATGTTTCTAAAAGAGGGGTTGGTGCTCCTTGAGTTGGTGCTCAGAAATCAGCCTATGAGGCATTGCCAAAAGTGATTATTAAAATAAAAGCCTAGAAAGGCAACAGTTTAGGAGTAGTTTTTCTACCCCAGGAGGGTTTTCCTCTCGACATATCTTGTGTCATTTTTCTTATTTTTGGTTCATCTGATTCATTGCATGAATTATTTAATATGCTATGTTTCACTATTATAATTCTCGTTTTAGTTATATGTGATTGCATTCAATACATGAATGAGTTTATCATTGATAAATGAGAGCATAAATCTATTTTAATTCAGTTTTAGTAAAATTTGTCAAAACTATTAATGACACTGATTCACCCCCGCCCCCTCTCAGTGTCTTTTTCATTCCAACAAACATCACTTGTATTATGCTTACAATAAAAATTGATTGAACATTTTCCACATATATTTGTAGATGTATCATCTCCATACTTAACAAGACTACCTTCAAACTTCTCAAGTTTAACAAACTTAGTTTCATCAACTATCATGTGATTTCAGCATCCTCTATAAACAATCTAGTAGCTTTTCTCCTCTCTAACATGAAAATCAGTCACCATAGAACTCCATTATGACTTTATTTTGAAGCAACTTCCTTCATACATCTCTCAGAGTTAGAAAAATTAGTTCCAAAATTTACAGCCATGAACAATCATTCATCATTTTCATCATCCAGGTAACCAAATTCATCATCAAATATACTAGAATTTTCTGTAACATCATAACATATCTTAGTTTATTTACCTTTATTCTCCTTAAATATGTCATTTGAACTCGAAATATTGAAGCATAATGTCCTATCTTTCCACAATTGAAGCATTTGAAAGGTATTTTACCTCTATATTTTGCAATGCCCTTTTCCAATCTCCTTACAAAGTTTGCATCTAACTCATCAAAATCATCTAGATTAGATTCCTCACCCTTCTTTTCTTTTCCAACTATAAAATAAATCTCTTTTCTTGAATCACTTGGACTAAACTCTCTCAATTCAAAATTAGTTAAAGAACCAAACAACTCATCTATAGAATAATGGTATAAATTTTGAGCTTCTTCAATAGTAGAAACCTAATAACTACAATATTTAGGAAGAGTTCTTAGTACCTTCTTTACCACCTCATTTTCTTCAATATTTCCACCAAGACCTCTAATAGAATTGACTATTTCATCCATTGCATGCATGCATCATGTAATATCTTCATCTTTTGTCATCCTTAGGGTTTCAAAGAAGACTTCTTAGTACCTTCTTTACCACCTCATATTCTTCAATTTTCCAACAAGACCTCTGATATAATTGACTACTTCATCTTGTGCATGCATGTATCATGTAATATCTTCATCTTTTTCCATCCGTAGGGTTTCAAATTTATTCCTCAAATTATGCATCTTCGCTTGTGACCTTATCATCTCCTTCATAGATATTTTCCAACTTTTTTCTAGATCTCACCAATAGTTTTAAGACTAATAACTTTCATAAGTTATGAATTAGAAAGAGCATATAAGATAACATACATTTATTTTCCATTGTTCTCATGTTCCTTGATCTTATCATTAGTACCTGGACCGTTTATAGGCATTATATATCTAGTTTCAACAGACTTCCAAAATCCAAACCTTAGAGAAAGAAGAAAATATTCCATCCTAGTTTTCTACAATGCGTAATCTGATCCATCAAATAGAGGAGCCTCCTTCTCGTGCACCCTCCCAGATATACCTTAAGAAATTAAGATTTCTTCCAAGGAACCTTAATCTGACACCAATAGTTAAATGCATAAGACAACCAAGAGGGAGGTGAAATATTTGTACATTAAAACATCAAAAACCTCATTAACATTCAGATCTACATTAATCCTTAAACCCTTAAAATAATTAAACCCTTATCATGCATTATTATAATATAAACATGAGAAATAATAATGAAAACACATCTATACACGTGAGAACACCAAATTTACATGGAAAACCCAAGAAGGGAAAAAAACAACAAGGATTAGCTCACAATATAAAGTAATTGCAACATCAAATAGAAAGAAGAAGAAATGGCTCACTACCAATGGCTCACTACTAGATTAGAAATAAGAAGGTAGATGCTTTTTACAATGAGAAATCCATCTCAAAGCAACAAAAAGGATCCACCACTACTTCACGAAAAAATTCACACTCTCTTTAAAGAATGTAGACACCTTCTGCTCAGTACTTCTGGTAGTCTTAGGAATTAAATGTCACAATGCATTTCACACTTTTTCACTTCACATCAGACTCCTACAGACTCATCCTCCATCAATTCATCACACATATATACCAGCTTTAACCTTAAAAACAATCTACAAGGTTGGATATGCAGCTCAAATGTAAAAATTCAAATTATGAAGTAAAACCATATCACAATCCATATATACATGCCTCGCCGTGCTTCCATAAACACTAAAGCATATGCACAATTCGTGTAAACACCCAAGGTCGGTAGAACCTGTGTTAACACCATTAAAAATTTAAGTACATGCTTTAACAAATCCAAAGACAATTCATAGACCAAACATAATAGTTAAACACAATCTAGAATATTCCATCAACACCCTAAAATCTAAAAAATCCTTCACAACATCATACACCTGAAGGAGATACTCATTTTGTACACCTATTTAACCTTCCACACATTATAACTCATGAATCCAACTTTGCAGACCACAAAAACTCAAACAAATTAGACTGAAGATAGATATGAGAAATATAAGCACATTTCTAAGTCCAAAAAACTAGAAACCAAAATGTGGAGTAATGTGGAGCAAAACCATTTCTCCCAGACAACACTATTTCACAGCTCACACACTGGTGAATGTAACTTCTTATGCCAAATGATAAAAACCCTAAAAATCTAGATATAACATGAAAAAACATGTCTAATAAACTTATCTGAACCATACAAGAAAATCTCCAATCATGAATAAATGTTGAGAAAAAAACTAAACAAAACTCTGCCACATTGAACACTATTTACAACATTGTCTCCTCTTTTATTCAAATTTTCTCAAAATCACTTGGAAACCAAGCACCATAAACATCTCAACATCTGTAACACCCTTTTATCATCACATAGGCTTGATTCTATCATGGTTTCCAAACTAGGCCCCATTCTAACATTTTATGATGTGTGATGAGTATTATTTTTAAGTGTTAACTAGGAATATTCTTAGTTAGTGGATCTCCATATATTATAAATGTGGTGAGGTGGGGGAGTGTTGTATTTATATATTTTATTTGGAATAGTGATAAACTTTATTTTCCTCATATCTAAATTTAAATATAAGTCTATTAAATGGCTCTAGATGTTAATGTAGAGGAAAAAAACTGATGTTAATCAATGTTATTCCATTGTACACACCCTTTGCATCACAAGTAAAAATATATGTTTTACATTATAAATTTATGATGTGTTATTTGTGTAGATTTATCAAAAAAATAATCACATCAAACCTTGATCATAGATGTTAAGCATGATGTAACTATTTTTTCAAAATTCACTTGTATTCAATGCATATGGTCTAAAAGAGATAGTAATTATTTTAATTGAATCATTAAGTATGCTAAATATTATTCCAAACATTGTTGTTGGAAGAATAAGGAGATATGAATATTACGAAAGAGAGGAAGCCAAATTTTATGTTTGTGGTGCCAACACTCTATAAAAATTTCACCACTAGAATTGTGAGTGACTAGTAATGAGTATGTTATTTATACCATTAAAATATCCTCTATAATTCAGATATGAGTAAGGTTTGTCAATTATATAAGGTCATTATTTTATTTCTCCCTTTTATGTGTAATTACTCAGTTTGTTATTATTATTAGCACTTATGTTTCCTCCATAAACACTAGAAATATTCTTATCTTGAGACAATATTTTTCTAGAGTAAGGTTCCATGGTAGAAAAGAAAAAGAACAAGAGCCCTAAGACTAGGTTGAAGAAGAAATTTAATATAATGCTAAATATTTTCTAGCACAAAATTTTCACAATATGGATAATAAATTGAATGTTCCTAGATAGAAAAATTGGGAAGGAAGCAGTTCACAATCTAACAATCATAATGCAACTCCCATCGACACCCAAAAGACTATCTTGATGTCACTAGCTAGGCCTTTTAGACCTAATTTCCTTCTTAGAGTTCAGAAGAGGTACATGATAAGGTCCCTAAAACTAAATATTATATTTCCATTATAAGTTACATTATAGCTTTTTATTACCAAATCCTCCTAGAGGATATTTAGAACAAAATGTCTTGAATTTTTTATAAACTTGAAGAGGTCAAATCAAAATATACCTAGGTTAATATTAAGGCTAGAAGCACTACATAAAGAGATATATGCCATGTTCACGAGAATTTTACACTTCCCACCTTTGATGGGTCTAGTAAATGCACTACTTATGCTTGGGTTTAGAAGTTGGACACATACCTGTCTCTCTAACCCATGATTAAAGATGGGACCATCAATTTTTCTACCTTGTATTTAGAGGGTACTAAAAATGAATGGTGTTACTATGGTTTGATCGCTCTAGGTCACAAATCCATCAACTTGTATAATTTTTATAGGCTATTAACATAAACACTTATGAGTAATGTATGTTTTTTCCTTATCTTTCCTCTTTCTCCATTCAATCAAACCTATAAATAATCAAATGATTTTTTTTTAATGAATAGGAAGTTATCTAGATATTAATAAAAAGGATAAAAATACATATTCACAAAAAAAGGATGGGTGGTAAGAAGGAACACCTCGAGAGTCACATGGGATGAGTCAAGAAAACTAGAAGCATAGTCACTTGGGCCTAGCCTAGAAAACCATAAGCATTACAAATATATATATAAAAAAGGCCATTAAGTGGCTAGAGTAGTGACAGTAGATCCAAGAGGGTCTATGTCATCCATATTTTTACCCCATACATCAGCAAGGTCTGGAGTAACATCAGGAGGGCTCCAACTATAATTATCTTCTTTCTCTTTATATTCTTCTTTATCCTCATATCGAGGAGAGATTTCTAGAGCAAGATGTGGGAAACATTTTGTAGTGTCCAACCAACTAGGGCCACTACTAGGAGCATTATCAGAGCACCACCTAGAGGTGCCACCACCACTCCACACAACCCCTCTAGAGGGCCACCTAAGGTCAACCCACGAAGGAGGAGAACACGACTAATGAGGAGGGTAAGAGCCAAGAAGAGGAGGATCTTGAGAGCAGGGACAAGCAAAACCACTTTATCGTAGGCCCCATGAAGGTCACTAACTGCGAGAGGAGGTGGGTGAAGAGGGCACCTGAGCCACAATACATGGGGGATTGCCCCAATGGTCCAAAAGTACCTAGAGGTGAGACACCTCAAGTCCAACTTTTTTTTCTTGAACTTATATCTAAAAAAGAACATTAGAGAAAATAATAGCTTTATAATACAAAGAAACATTTTGATCAATCTCGCTATGAGAAAATATGTAGGAATTTCTATCTTTCCAAATACTGAAGAGGATTTCCACCCTGAAAGTGTGCAAAAGTTGGGTATACTTAGCAGGGAGCTTGGGCGAATCATGTAGCAGAACCATGTGCCAAGAAAATGACTCCAGTAGGAATGACCAAAAGAAGTCATGAATCCAATTCCAAAATTGTTGGGCTTTGGTACAAAACCAAAAAATATGCTTAAAAGACTCAACTTGCCCACATAATAGGCACTGAGGGTCCTCTTCCCCAAGTGAACAAACTGAGACCCCACTAGTAAGCCTTGGAAAATAATACACCAAGAAAATTTGGTGAGCTTAGGATCAAAAATTGTGAACCAAGTGGTAGAGAATCATTTTCGCCAAATAGACACAGAAGACTTAAGATGCCACCACTGGTTTAGACTATCAATCATAGGAAAGTACAGTGAAATCCATAGATAGCTAGGCCTAAGCTTGTAATTTCTGAAAGGGGTGTTTGATTACCACTTTGAGTCCTTCCACAAGAGCTTGGTACCAATAATTTCCACCTTATGAAGCATATCTGCTAGAATACCATTCACCAGACCATCATAAGTATCATGATCCTAGATTTGAAGTCTGTAATAAGAATGAAAAAATTCTCAAGGCATAATATGCATCGTGGTTCTCAGAAACACATTTTGTAAGGTCAAGATTCTTTTCTTGCGAAATCTTAAAGCCTTAACACAAGGTAATTTGGCAAGCGACTGACCATTACTAGAAAAGAGGGGCGACCACCACACATTCTATTGATTGAGCAAAATCCCATCACAAAAACTAGAGCCAACCCTATGAAGCCAGGGCTTAACAGCTTCCCAGGCTCTTTAAATGTGTTTGGCCATAAAATTTCCCACAATTTGGACTAGTTCCTTCATAACCAAAAATGTTTGAAAGAAAATCCCCTTCCAGGCCGGTCAATGAATAGGAAAGCTAGACTAAATGCAATTCCTAAGGAGAATTTTCTAGACTTCATCGCCATTAAGAGCTCTTATTATCCATTTCACACACAGGAAAATCCCTTGAATTTGAGTGGAGAGAAAGAAAAGCCCTCTAGAGTCTCTGGATAGGTAGAAAAACTCCCAAGCTATGTTGTGAAACCCTCAATGAGTCTTAGAAGAGGCCCAAATAAATTTTCATAAAATCTTTCCAAGCTTAGCATAAGAAGCCATCGAAGGAGCCCAAAAAAAGTGTAATAAACATGTGTATTAGCTAAAATTTTAGAGAAGACCTAAAATTTCATAGTGAGAGAGAAAGGCATGGTAATCCAGTAATCCAACTTCTGCTCAATTCGAGAGAGAACCGCTTGCCACAACCACACAGGGGAAGTCTAGAAGGAAAAGGGAATGCCCAAAAAATGAGAGATTTCCCCTAACCCAATCCACTTCAAGCCATATGGATGAAACCATTTAGAAATAGTAGAATAGATGGGTATGTGCAGGATAATCATGGAAAAAATAGGCCCTTGACTGGCAATAAAATTTAGAAAATCAAAGTCAGGCAACTTGACTTAAAAATTTGAATAATTTATCTGTATTATTTCAAAAATATGTAAGAATAGAATCTGTAGCAAATTGAATGTAGTTTCTAAAATACTAGGTTTATGTTTTATTTTTAAAAATCTATTTGGTGAAAATTTGAAATTTCAATGCAGTAGTACTTAAATTTCAGGGAAAAAATAAGTAGGTGTCTGTCTGACCACCCTAACCACAATAAAATGATAATATTTTTTTATAAGATTTTAGATATAAGTAGGGAACTCATGTCTCAATGTCATGCATATTTTTTTGTAATTTATTTCCAAGTAAATAATTAATTATAAAACGCGTCTGTCTAACCACCTTAACTTGGTCAAAACTTCATGAAATTCAAAATTAATTTTTTTAAACCTATAGTATGCAAAGCATAGAATGTGATGCATGTTTCAGATTAAAAAAATGTGATACCATTTGAAATTTATAGATGTTTTTTAATTAGCCTATTAATTAGGACTTTAGTCGTAATTCAAGTAGAAAATGGATAATAATTATTTATTAAATTCAAAGTAAAGAATAATTTATATTGGTGGAAAGCTGAGAATCTCCTTTAAAAAACCTTTTCGTTTCATCAATTTTGGGTAAAAAAAAAGTCATCAACCACATGGGTCATCATATCACTTAGATATCGCCACTTTTTGGCCCATCATGATCCTGCACATACCCAAATAGCCTATAGCATAAGGTTTTATGACATTGAATGGCATAACTAGAAGCAAGGAAGAAAGTATCAAGGCATTCAAAAGCCACTTTAAAATTGTTTTCCTCTTCCAAAAGACTGAGAAAAGTGTCATCAACAAAATGGACATTGACAAGTACGAATTGGGAAAAGAAATGCCTCTAACTTGTTGTTAGGAGATAGCATTAGCCAACAAATAACCAAACCCTTCAGCAACAAGTACATAGAGTGAGGGGGAAAGTGAACAACCCTGGGTAAAAGTACAAATTTGTGTCACACTTTCAACCAACTTATCAGCACAAGTGAATTTAAGTATTTCTAACTAAAAATATATTTTTATCAAACATATGATCTTTTAAAATTCATTCTAGCTTAGTTAGATACGTCCACAACTTTTCCAACTAAAATTGTTGGCTAAATGCATATGCAACACCACTTTGAGGTAAATTTATAAAAAAAAAGAATTATTTGAAAGAATAGATGTTTTAAGAATTTCTACTCATGTAAATAACATTTTTTTGAAATCTAAAAATGTCCTTTTGTAGATCCATAAGCCTAGTTTCCAAATATATATATTTTAATAATTAAATTATTATTATTTATATTTTTCTTTCTTTTTTTTAGTAAAAGTAGGTTATCAGCACAAAATATTAGGTTGATTACCATGACAAGGAAAAATAGTAAAACTAATTATTATTATTTTTAAAAATATGATGCACTAGATAAAAGAATCTATATCAAGAGGGTATAATTTTTTTGCCATTTTAGATAAATAGATAATATGAAAGTTGACATCTGATTGAAACAACTATATTTTAATACGTGCACATTTTAATATTTATTTATCAAAATTTGAAAAAAAAAATCCAGGCACTAAAGTTTCAAGTTATAAATACATAGAAAAAAATTGAAGGAGAAAAAAAAAAATTACTATATAAAGGTTGATGTCTCATGTGACTTCATTTTTCAGAAACTAAATTATAGTGCCAATTTATACAAAAATATATTCAAATAATTTTTTTATTTTTAGTTTAAAATACAAGCATAAAATATAGTAAAAAAAAATATTCCATTAGTTTACATCATTTCAAAATTCAAAACATATGTCACTATAATTAGGGCTAAAATATTAAGGTTAATGCAATAAAACATATAAATTAAACCCTAATAAACAATGAAACACAAATGAGCATAAAGACATAAAGCATAAAACAATATTACCAAATCTTCATGCCACCATTGATTCACCTCCATTTCACTTCTCCATTTTTCTTGAATATGATAATTTCCCTGAGATTTGAGTGTGCAATAATAAGCCTATGACAAGTGACTAGCAAAATATTGAAGATTGTTGTCTCACACTAGCAACATATACTTGCATAATATGTATCGATCTATTCCCCATGAAAATGACAAGGGTAAGGTATTTTATAGAAAATAAAAATTTGAATGAATGGTTGAGATTGGATGCCAATAAGATGTCTTAATCAATGGTCAAGATTGAAAGTTGTAGTATGAAATAGGGTTAGGGCTAAATTAGGGAAAATGATAAGGATGAAGGGTTGAGATCAAATTATGAGATAATTCAATCAAGGTCTGAGATTAAATGAGATGTCAAGAGATAAGGTTTGATGTGGAAGATAATATTGGCATAGATAAAGAGGTGATAGGAGAAATCAAATAACAAAAAATATTTAATTTAGGTGGTGTTGACACAGAATTTTGCATGTAGCAGCAGTCTTATGGGAAACATAGCTATTGGGGGACAGTGTGTGCTAGCTAAGCGACCTCCAGAATTTTATCGCAGCCGGCTCTTCATTTAGTGGGGAGGAAAAGGTTAGAAAGATAGCGAGAATGTAAAAAATACACTACAGGCGATGCACTAAGAACATAGATGAATTTCAACAGAGCACAGTGCAAAATACAAAGGCCCAAACCACAAAAATGCTATTAACTAAATTATTTTTCTCAAAAGCATTTATCATGTAAAAATAACCTCTAATTTTGCATAATACAATCAAGCATAACTTTATCTAACATAGAGGAGTCGAAGAAACATGATCTGCATTCATTGAGCTATGAAAGATTATAGAAACTAAAGAATAGGCATTCATACAAAAAAAAGATAACAACACAGATCAATAGTTCTAACAAATACTTGAAACTAGAAAGGCTGAACTCATTTGGCACAGTCCGAAGTCTTTGAATTAAAAGAAAAATATTACAAAAGGCTTTCTTCCCAGTCCTCAAGAGTTTTTTACAAACTTAATCAACAACCTAAATAAAAGAAACATGGTCATATTTATTGGCTAGCCCACTGCCTGAAAAATGCATCGAAAGAAGAGAAGACCACAAGTAGAGACTGACGGCTCAGATCATCATGAGCCACCACAACCAACATCGATTAGCCAGCAGCATGCCAGCGAAGCCACGACATGGAACGGAAAACCACATAGTAGCAGGAGAGAACACGCGGCACCACAACAAGAAGCTTGGCAATAGGCAAGTACAAAAAGGTCTAGCGGCATTTCCAAGGTAACTTGCACAAAAACAGTCACCACATGTCGCCCAGACAGAGCCCAGTAGAAAGTTGAAAAGATACCCAGCAGAAAGCCTCGAGAGGGAGCCATGTGGAGCACTTTGAGCAAAATAAAGTACGAGGCGGGCCCAACTCGAAAAATAGCCAGAGAGAGCCATACGGCATGCAGACGGAGACTTCTGAAAAGTGAAGTGAAAGAAAAGTGAAAAGCTTCATGAGGAAGCCATGTGGAGCACTCCAAGGGCAGTGAACATTTGAAAATTAAGGTGTAGCTGCAAAGGTAAATATAAAATTGCAAAGGTTTTGGCAGTTTTTTGTTGAACAGTTTGGCAAATCATAGGGGCATTTCGCTTGCAGAATGAAGAACCCCAGAAACTTTTGTTCAGCATCCAAAATCCTCACAACCTCGAGAGGGCGGCCTGCAGATTGGTCCATACTTCGTTTGACGGTGAGGAGAAAGCTCACAGATGCTTGTGAGCCAACCTGAGATAGATAATTGCCTTGAAGGGCAATCCACCTAATACTTTTGTTTCCAATTCCAATTGGAAGAAAAGTTGCGCCAGCTGATGCACGATTCCCTCTATTTCTTCGACGGTCGGAGATTGATCAAAAGTCTGGAAGATAGAAAGGTCCTGCTTCTTCTCTTCTATCATTGCAACAATATGCTCCACACCCACTACCGCTTGATCTGCAATGAAGGGTGAAGGGAGGTCTCTCTGAGTCAAGCGAGAAAACTTTGCTCGCATGTCACTGGTAACTTGGTTTAACTGAGCTCTGCATTCTGCTACCTGTTGAACGGCCTCGTGCATTGAGATGAGGCTACTTGCACCCAAAGCTACCGTCGTTCAGTCACTGATGCCCACGTCACTCAACACCTCATCTGAGGCAGTATACAACTTACCCAATAAAATTCTAGACTCTGAAACCTTGTCAGAAGTTAACTCCTGAACTTGCTATATTGATTCACTCACTATTCTACAAAGGCTAGCTACTTGCGCCTTAAATTTTAAGGTGGGTTAATGAGTAAGGCACAAAGCCTTCACCTTGTCCCAGTATGATGCATACAACTCTTTGGAAATTTCCAACGAGCTCATTCGGGGTGTAAGGGGTTGGGTCCTTAGGGTAGCCAATTCTGCTTCTCTGTTGCTCAAACTTGCCTTTAACTTACAAAAGTTTCTATCTAGCACTGCTAGCTGGTCCCTTAGAGCAAAAAATTCCTTTTCCTTTTTTGCCAAGGCCAATTCAGCCTGCTTAGTCCTTTGAATTTCCAATTCCAGATTGGCACTCATTTCAGTAATTTCGGCAGTGGTGTTCTGTCGAAGCTCCTTCATTCCCTCAGTTAGCAGGCTAGATTCAGCGCGGAGTTTCTCCTCGCTTGCTCAGCTCTACTCGACCTCCTACTGGAGAGCCAAAATGATCTTTGTGCTCAAATCTTACAATTCCTTTATCTTAATTTCGAAGGAACTCCTCTCTTTCCCCAGGTGACTTATTTCGTTCTCTTAGGTTTTAAACTTGTTTACCCAGATGTCGACTTTGCCTTTGAGCTCCTCTATCTGGTCATCCTTTTTCTTTGTCTGCTGGCTGAGCTTGAGAAAAATCAGTGGTCACTATTTTTTGGGTCTCCTCCATCAGCTCAACCTTATCCCTCGGGCGGGCCTGCTGTAAGTCTAACCTGAATGCATTCACAGAATAATCGCTCGGTAGCATTTCGCCTACTGCCTTGATCACATTAGGAGTGATTTTTGCAAACATCAGGGAATTCTTACTTTCATTGAATATGGTTTGCAAGTGGGGCTCCGCCTACCTGGTCATGTCCTTATGTCTTCTTTTGTTGATCCGATTAGCGCAAATGCTCCGATTTGCATCAACCTGCAAAAAATATTCCTGGGTCGGGATACCCAGGCCACCAGAGAAATGATACTCCTGAGAGACGGCCAATGGGAAAGAAAATGTTCTCAACGCATCAGAGGTTTTTCTTGGCCTTATTATAATAGCTGGAGAAATGGAAGAATGAATTGGATGCTTAGAGGGGATGATAGTGAAGTGTAGGGAAAGACTGGAGATGCGCCAATTGCAGGGCTGGGCATCAGAGATAAAAATTGTTGGCTTACGAGCCCAGTACTTACACCAAATTGCATTCCAGGAAGAAGATGAAAGGCAGAGGATGAATGTGGGAAACCAGGAGGGGTAAGACTAGACTGCCTAGGAAATCTAGTGGCAAAGAGAACTGGCACAGATGAAAGAGCACAGGCAGACCAAGGAGAGACCAAAGACATAGATGAGAGAGAAGAGGGAGGAAAAGTTACCTGAGGCTCAAGTGGAGCCGTAGATGTGTCGACTGCTTTCTCCAGTAGTCGTTCCTCCTCTCTACTAGATTCTCTGGTTCATTGCCGCTTTTCCTCTGGATATTCATCAAGATCAACAATGACCCGCTTCCGATCGGTAGTAGTCCTTGTCTTCCTTCATGTTGATTTAGAGGAGGTGGTTGGCTCTGATGTTTGTGTGTGTCGCTCTTCCTCCTGTGTAGGATGCTTACCAGTATCCTTCTCATGCATTGTACTCCCGGCAACGGCAGGGGGATTCTGAGTAACCTCCTCCTCGGATTCCGTAACTACTTCTTCATTTCTGTAATGTTGCACAGATGTTGAATAGTTCAGAGACCTTTCTACATCCAGATGCTCATTTTCCCAAATATCATCAAATCTCTCATCAAGGGCTACCTCGTCATGAAGCTTGTTGGCTACCAGAATCTCCTACCAGTATACCTAGAAGGCTTGCATCTTCTCAGGTGTCGAACCGAGCTTACTCAATTGGGTGACCAGGGAGGAGTTAATCTTTTGCTTTGGGTTGGCCTTCCCCATGATGTGATAAAAATTTAGCCATGGCAGTTGACCATCAATTGTAGGAAAATACTCAAGGCCTACATATCTACTTAAATTACCTTCCTCGGCATTCCTCCGAAGGTCCCAGAATGGTCGAGGCGAATGTGGGATTTTGATGCCGACCCCTGATAAATTATTGTCGGGGTTGTAATTCCAGGAATCCTCTATTAATACCAACCCTAGGTGACCCAACTTTGAAAGTAGAATCACTGAGGTATCAATCTTTGAAGTCCTCTTTTTAATCAACGACATGGATCCAAACATGATTGGCAATAACAAATAGGAGGTTAAGTGTTTTCCCCCCTAGTAATCATCATCAAGGGTACATAGCTACCTCATTGCCTCCAAGGCCAACACTCTATCGATAAGTAAATGGGGAAGTCGGAAAGGCTCCCGGGCGAAACCAGGTATGCGGAGTATGGTGAAATCCACACTAAAGAACCAATTACAGGGCGAAACCAGCTTCCCCAACCAGGACTTCTGTCGGGGTGATATGCATTCGGTCATATTAATGTCAGCTCTATCTAAAGCCCTTAGAGTTGGGGCTATGAATGAATCCAAAAACGCATAATAGTCAAAGTTTTTTGACATGACAAGAGTCCATGTCGAAACTGGTTTCCTTAGGCCACCCTCACCAAAAACAGATAGGGACATGGATGCCAAAAAGTAATCCGGGTTTTGGTGCAAAATTAATTAAGCCAGGAAAGAAGAATACCTGAACTTAGAGCCGACCCCAAATTTTTGCAGCTGCTACCAAATTCCATCACTAACAATTCTTGCAAAATCCAAGAGTGGAGGCTCACAATTCCTCTTCAGCATAAAGTTGAGGCACATTTGAAACTCAAGCATGTGTTTGTCCAAATCCAGACCACACACCAGCGTCAACATAGAAGTAATAGAGGAAGACCCACCTTTCAGAGCCTTTAAATTGAAAGGGAATTTGGGCTGTGTCAAACTACTCGTTGCTTGATTGATCTCAGAGCGATAAAACTGTGGCCCCATTTGGAGCTCTCCCCAATTTTGCTACATTCTTTTTACTTCAAAAATCTCAACCTCACGGGTCAAGGGAAGCGGGATGCACAACATATCCTGAATAGCTTCAGGGCTAATGACTACCCTAAAATATTTGCCACTGATTACCCTAGTGTCCAGGTCAAAACGTGTCATGCATGCTACCACAATTTCAGGGCAAGGGTATACCAAAGGAACCATGTATTGTGCAAGCCCACAGAACCACAGACGCTTGTTAAATTGGTTTGCCATACGCTTCATTTTTTTGTAGGTGGCCTCCCTAAGGCTCTTAAGATTGTGAGATAACTTAGGGTCAAAGACGTTATCCCAATCCTCCAAAACCACTGCTTGATCTCTGTGAGGGATTGCATTCAATAACCTCTGGTCCACCGGGTGAGTGAAAGGCTAGCTAGGCTTTCTAGGTATGCCTGGAGTGGCATAAGACTCCTGGTCATAGAGCTACATGTAGGGTGCATTCTTCATTTGCTCGCTTAGACTTACTGGAGCTAGGATCTGTGAAGGGTTCTTTGTGATTTCAACCATTTTTGATATTCGCAAGAACTTTTCTACAAACCTTCACGAACGGCTTAGCTTTTCTAAAAATTTCTTTCCTCTTGCGAATGCCTTAGTTGCTTAATCCTTGGTAACCTTTTGCAATAAATATGTTCTCTGCATGCCATAACCTTCTTTTTCGATCTTCGAGAAAAGCGATTGAAAAGGGTACATGTAAGCCATTCATGTTAAGTTGCTATTATGCGTTGCTAGCTTTTATTCTTGCGAAAAGATCGCCAACCAGCCAAATTGCTCAAGCATTTAATAGACAGCCTCTCGCGTGTGACGAAGCTTTATTTTTTCTCGAAAGATGAACCAACGCAAACTTGCAAACACCCCCTCGCAGGCTATTTGCATTAACCGATTTCAATGTACGTACAGGGCACATCGCCCAACAACCTTTTCTCTAAGATTTCACCTTGATTCGGATGGGACGGTAGCATTTTGTGTTGAAACCTGGCCTATCATCGAATGAATGTGGCAACTCAGCAAAGCAAGTTGCAAATTGTACCTACACCTTCCCATCACCTCGCATGCTACACATTGAAAATCGAGGCAATGCAACACACTTGGGTTCAGTCGATAATTATGATTTCCTTGGCTGACAAACCCTAGCTAGTCTATAAATAAGACCCTTTTGCAGGATTGCAAATTACAAAAACTTCTAGCCTTCCTAGCTTAGTAAGCTCTTCTTGCCTTAGCAATTTTGTCTTCTAGCTCGAAGCAAACAACATGGAAACACCAATAAGGCTTGTCTGCAAGAAGACTCGGGTTGCCTTTCTTGGCAAAATTAGATGTAGGCGCCTAAAGCGCATGACAGGTGTGAAGAACCTGTTGTATGTGAAGGCAATCAAGTGGGTCCTAGGGAGAGACTATGTGGAGTATGAAGAGTAGTATCGGGTGAATACTAGCATTTGCTCGCATTTTGTAGCCTCCTTGTTGGAACTTAGCGTTTCCAAACGCAAAATCTTGAAGTTGATAAAGAGGGTCTTCCCTTGACGCTACCTCGAAGGCTTGGATTAGATTGTGCACGCGGCCTAATTTAATCAGGGGATTTCCTCAGTTCGCAACATTCGCCTGCAGCAACTGCATGGAGGCATTGTTCCAACTAGGCCCTTCCTTTTCGGGTTCGAGCTGGAAACTCATGAGGAGCATCATGCCAAGGTCCATGCACGCTGCTACTTCCTTATGCGTGTGCACTACATTGAGCCATTCCAAAATCTTCAGTGGTACAAAGATTTTGAAAGAATGCTATTTCCTAATCTCATGCCGCCTACTGCCATGATTGTTGGTCCTTCCCACAGATGACTTGAGAATGAAGATGATCCCAATTTTTTGCTTTTCTACCCTTCAAGCTCCGCTCTATAGCCAACCTATGTAAATATTAACACAAGGCCTCTAGCCCCCAAAATATATTGTAAATTTTTAGCTCTTATGAATATAATATATGTCCTTTCAGAAAACTTAGCCCATTTACAATATTTCCTTACATTTTTTCTGCACCATTGTTGTTATTTCGTTTCATTTTCTTGCCCTGAGAAGATCCAAAACTTAAAGTAGGAAAGAATATTTACATATATACAAATGTACAAACACATCATGCAAGCATAATTAATAAAATCTTTTAAGGTGTATTCCATTGACTGGAATACTCAGGGCGTTACCTTCCATATCCTCCAACTCCAACCAGTTGAACTATTTACACTAGGCAATTTTGAATGGCCCTTCCCAAAGACTTTCAAATTTCCCGTGTTGTTTGGGCTTTGCAACACACTCGTTAAATTTAAGAACCAAATCTCTGCATTGTAGCCCTTGATCCAAAGCCTTTTTGTCGAACCATTTCTTTACCACCTGCTGGTGACTGTTCATCGCTTCCATGGCGTGCTCTCTTTTCTCTTGAAGCTCAAGCAACTCGAAAAACCTTACCTCCATTGCTCCATTTTGTTCAATTTCTAGGGATTTAAGCAATTGCAGGGCAGGAATTTCTGTGGCGATAGGCAGCAATGCTTCCTTCCTGTACACCATCTCATAAGGAGATGTCTTTAGTATCTTCTTGGGCATAATTTGATCTGCCCACAGCGCTATCCGGAGGTTCCTATGTCACTCTTTCTGGTGCTCCAAGCTTATCCTTTTGATCAACTTGATGAGGTTTTTGTTAGTAGACTCTGTGAGGCCATTCCCCTGGGGATAGTAGTTAGAGGAGGTTTTTAGGAACACTCCATACTTTAGTCCGAACTGGCTCATCTTTGAGCCGAGAAAATCCTTAACATTATCAGAGATGATTGTTTTAGGTGGGCTGAATCTGGCCACTAGCTCTTCAAGGAAACTAGCAATCTCCAATTCTGTTGCATTTTTTAAAGGCACTACCTCTGCCCACCTGGTAAAGTAGTCGGTTGCTGTCAATATCGATCTATATCAAGTTGAAGAGAAAGGGTTAATCATCCCAATGAAGTCTAAACCCCATTGAGCAAAAGGTTCTTCTACCACTATAGGCCTTAAAGGCATAGCAGCATTTTGTCTCTTTCCGGCATGGAACTAACATTCCTTGCAAGACTTAATCAATGAAAATGCATCATTAAAAAGTATTGACCAAAAATAACCAGCACATATAATTTTAATTATCATGGTTCTTGCAGAAAAATGTCCTCCAATAGGGCTATTATGGTATTGATCTAATATCTTATTGGCTTGCTCCTCATTCACACATCTTAGCAGGATGTCGTTAAAGTTTCTTTTAAACAAGACATCCTCCAAGAGAACATAATTTCTATTCTGTAGGTGATAGAAACATCTTTTAAAAGAAGGAAGATCGATCAGATACCTTCTTGTCTGAATGAAATTTATTCTGTCGTCAAGCCAGTTGCTCTGAGAATTCTCTTCGTTTATTAACATAGGTTCTAGAGCCTCAAGCTCTGCCGCTGGTTCACTGTTTTCAGCGAGATATTCACACAGTCCCTTTCCTTTGATAGTCTTGATGGGTTTGACTTCAATATCATATTCTAGGATCTTAGTGATCCAATTGGCTCTTTTTTCAGTGATTTCCCCCTCCATAATGTACTCTCGCACACTAGGATGTGGCACACAAACAATCACCTTGTTATATGATATCAAATGTCAGAAATTCTTAAGCCCTTTAACAATGGCAAAGGCCTATTTTTCCACAAAGTTATATTTCACCTCATATTCCTTTAAAGTTCGTGAGTAAAAGGCAATGAGAGACTCCCTTGTATCTTCATCATCCTTCTGCGTAAGCACTATGGTAATACTATTGCCACCACCAAAAGCATACATAATAAAATCTTTTGACAGGTCCGAGTTAACCAACATAGGAGCAAAAGAAATAACCTCTTTTATAAGCTCGAAAGATTTTCTAGCTTCCGTCATCCATTTGAAAATTTGATCCTTCTTGAGAATTAAGGTAATAGGATGAAAAATACCTGCAAAATCTGCAATGAATCGGCTAATAAAGTTGACCTTGCCCAGGAAAGACTGCACACCCTTTTTGTTGATAGGTAACGGGAGTTCTCGGATCGCATCCACTCTTTCTGGATCAATGGCAATGCCTTCCTTGGAGACAACATACCCTAATAGGTTTCCTTGGGGAACTCTGAACACACACTTCTTCGGGTTTAAAGAAATCCTGAATTCTTGGCACTTCTAGAAAACAAGCTCCAAATGATCAAAATGATCATCAACAGATTTTGAGAATACTGTCAAGTCATCCAGATAGATGAGTATAATATTATGGATTAAATCCTTAAAGGTAATATCCATAGCTCTTTGAAAGGTGGCCCCAGCGTTTGAGAGCCCAAAAGACATCTTGGAATATGCATACATTCCCCACTTTGTGGTGAACGCTATTTTGTATTGGTCCTCTTCCTTTACCCGAATCTGGTTGTAGCCTGAAAAACCATTCAGCATTGAGAACATTTCAGAGCCAGCCACAGTTTGTAGAATTACCTCCATTGAAGGCAAGGGTTAATGATCCTTTAAGTATGCTCTATTTAAGTCTCAGAAGTCCACACATAGTCGTATATCTCCATTTTTCTTCTGGACTGGCACCAGGTTTGACAACCAAGTGTTGTGTTTGATCGGAAACACTATTCGGGATGTGATTAATTTATTTAGCTC
Source organism: Sequoiadendron giganteum (assembly GCA_007115665.2). NCBI lineage: Eukaryota > Viridiplantae > Streptophyta > Pinopsida > Cupressales > Cupressaceae > Sequoiadendron > Sequoiadendron giganteum. Next base: position 566,318,393 of record CM021105.1, on the reverse strand, counting down.
ATGTGACATGAGGGACTCTATCTTTGGGTTCACACGTCTCTGCCTCTGACGAACTAGCTTTGCCCCTTTCGACAACTCAATTGTATGCTCACTGATTCCTGGATCATATCCCTTAAGATCATCATATGACTAGACTACTACACTCGGGTATTCCTCACAGAAGTGTCTTAGTCTGTCTTTATTCTTTTGCAACACTTCTTTCCCAACTTCGAGCTTCCTATCTTCCTCAATATTCAAATTGGTGTAATCGCCTTTGTTGGCCACGAGCTTCCTTTTGTCTCTCATTGCATCATCAGAATTGAACAGGCTTTCTAGAGTGACTAAGCCCCTCGGGAGATTTTTGGATTTCAGGTAGATGATTTGATCTCCGTAAGCTTCGGCAATCTTTGGTTGCAGCTGATCGGCGAATTCTCTAGATGACTAAAGGAATGATGCAATATAAGAGTCACTATCAAACACCTGCCAATCTTGATTGTTATCGGGGATGGCAGGCCTTACAATTACCCTCACTACATGCTTATTTCTCAATAATTCAGAGGCCGGCTCAAACTGAACCCCAATAGTCACCATTTTGTCGGCCTCAGAATTCATCCCCCTCGGAATAGCCTGGATATTGAATGCTTCAAATTTTTCAATTAGATCCCAGACTCTATGTCGATTGGATCGCATAGGGATATTTTTAGCAGCAGAAGTTCCATGGATCTGGTTACACAGTAGCTCTGAATCTCTGAAGACACTTATCTGTTTTGCACCCATTTATTCTGCAAGGCTTAAACCATGGACGAGACCTTCATATTCAGCCTCATTGTTTGAACACGCAAACTAGAAGCGGTAAGACCTCAAGGTCTTTTCATCGGACGGGGATATCAAATAAATCCCGACTCTAGCTCCTACTCTACACCTAGCTCCATCAAAGTATAAAGTCCATATTTATGAAGATTCTTCTCCTTCAGGTTCTTTAGTAACATTGGGCATGATCTTCCCTTCTTCATGTATAACATAGGTTCCGAGGCCAGTTGCATGGTAATTCCCAAAAGGGTTTATATCAATAAATTCTTTCAACAAATTTTTTTCATCCACTGTCCAAAAGCTAGTAGCCTCCTCTTCTTCTAGAAATTCCACATTGGAGTTCTCTTCCTAAGTGATTGAAGTATGTGCTACTTCAAAGTTGAGCAAGGCCTCGTCAGTGACATGTTCAGAATGCAGAGTTTCTGACAATAGTTTCATCTTAGCCCCATGCTTAGTCCTCAGAATCAGGTGCGACCAGTCCAGTACCAGATATCCCACTACGTTTCCAGTTAAGTCTCAGGACAAAAAAATCTCAAATAGAGGAGGGATATCGATGAGTACAGTACCCTGATTTACAGTGATACTAAGGCAGGCAAACAAAGTCATAGGTAATCCCTTCATTATCCCGATAGTATCAACCTTATTTGCATCTAGCTGCATGACTCCTTTGTTCAGAGGCTCATATTTTAAACCCAAAGCATCAGCTACTTGCTTTGGCATGACAATGGTGCTAGCACCATAATTGATCATACAATTATGCAAGAACTTGTCACCAATAATCAATGTTAGAAAGAAAAGCTTAGGTTTAGGCTTACTTTCCTTTCCGGACTCGAGCTTCTCCTCTAGTTGAATTTTTAGCACTCTATCCAAGTCGGGCCTAGATACTTTCTCTTCATTAGATTGAGCAGGAACCTTCACATCCTCTTCTCCTGACAACGCCTTTTATAGTAGCACCTTCTGCTCCGGAATAGCCAGGACATCCCATAGAGAAGCGTTGGTAGATGACTTCTTCAGTTGTTCCACCATGTTGAATTGCGCTCATGATTGGTGAGTTGCAGTGGCTTGCTCTTTAAGTTTGGCCGTTGGTACAGGCCTGACGACCGGTGCATTTGGTTGTTTGGCAACAATAGGGGTGACTGTAGGAGCCTTCACCTTCAGAGGAAGTGGATTTAGAGAGCTAGGAATAGCCGTTTCTGACTGTGGTGGGATTGGCAATAGGCTTGCCACTAGGCTAGGTGTCGGTTGTGATGTAATATTGATAGGTAAGGCTGTGAACTCCCCGGTGAATCTACGCTTAGAACACATTTTGTAGTTCGATTACACTCAGGGTACTTTATCTATAGGGATGTCATTTAGAAACACAGACTCTTCTCCTTCCATCAAATAAAAGAGTGCTTGATCCGGAACAATGTCTGGCTCTTGCTGGATGGACATCCCCTGCATTTGCACGGCGAGGACTGCATTGTCCATTTGTTGAGAGGCATATGGTGGATTGCCGAAAATGGATGCGCCGCCCTGGCTACGTTGATCTGTGATTTGCTATTGCAAATTTCCCCGCGGATAATGTCGCGACATATGTGCATCATCGTAGGGAAAACACCATGAGTTGGCATCTTTGGCTAAATTGTTCTGTCTCGCCACCAGTTCTTTATTTAAACTAGGATGAATAGTCTACATAGGTAGGGTTATCGGAACCATCTAGTTACTTGGCTGAGCCGAGGTATTCCCACATGACCTATTCTACCACTGATTTGATTAGTATGGAGGTTTTTCGCCTTGGTAATTTTGGTATGCCGGCTTTTGATAGTTGTATTGTTGCCGCTTTAAAGTGGTAAATTCATTAGTCATAGCTCGCATTTTTTCTCTCATTTCATTCATCTTGGCAGCCATGGGATTAGGTACAAGAGCTACCATCGGGGCTGTTGTCGAGGTCATGCTCGAAACACTTCCAGGATAGATGTACATAGATTGTGAAGGATTCATAGGCGCGTTGGTGGAAAGAACTTCGGCCTCAGCAGCGTTGCACTCGGGGAACAATGGCATGATGGGTCTCGGTGCTAACTTTCCTACAGTGATCAGATTATTTTCTATGGCGACAGCCAAGGCATAAGCATGAGGAAGAGTTTCTTCACCCAGAGCTTGTAACATCATGGAGATATCGGCACTGATCGACTTTAGATAGAACATGAATGCTAAATCCGGAGGTGGTCTGCTGCCAACAGGCACTCTCTGCCAGGTCGAATGGAACCTCGTATTGAAATCAGGTAGAGCTTCATGAGGGGCTCGCATTATGTTTGCCAGCTGATGGTATAATGAAGATTTGTCACTAGCATTCAAAAAATGCTCATAAAATGGGGTTTCGAGCCGGTCCCAAGTAGCAATAGTACTAGATTGTAAATTCCTGTACCAGTTTAGTGCCTTTCCTCGGAAGGAGGCAGCCAACAATCTAAGGGCTACATTTTCATTTGATATGCCATGTACCAGACATACGTCTGCTACATCTTGCAGATGCTTCGTTGGTGTCTTTGATTCATCCCCAAAATATTTAGAGATAGCTTTTAGAGTGGAAGCAGGGATGGGGGCCCATACTACAGGAGGCACAGGTGCAACTAATGGACTGCCAAAGTCCTAGGCTACATAATTTCTAGCAGCCATAGGTGTAGGTGGATTAGTTGATGGTGGAGAAGGAGGAGATGGAGGAGGTGAAGGCCTACCTCGGCGACCTCTCGGGTGCACAGAAACTAAAGGCGGTATGAGCTGGCTAGGGACTCTTGCAGTCTGTGACCTAGTTAAAGGTCGATGGCTGATACACACTTTTAAAGATCAGACGAACGTGCTAGTTCGCGGTCCCACTAGGCATGCTAGAAAAAGAACTATTGACAGAATTTTGCATGTAGCAGCAGTCTTATGGGAAACTCAGCTATTGGGGGACATTGTGCGCTAGCTAAGTGACCACCGAGATTTTATCGAAGCTGGCTCTTCATTTAGTGGAGAGAAAAAGGTTAGAAAGATACCAAGAATGTAAAAATTACACTACAGGCGATGCTCCAAGATCATAGATAAATTTCAACAGAGTACAGTGCAAAATGCAAAGACCTGAACCACCAAAATGCTATTAAAAAAGTTATTTTTCTCAAAAGCATTTATCACGTAAAAATACCCTCTAATTTTGCATAATACAATCAAGCATAACTTTATCTAACACAGAGGAGTCGAAGAACATGATCTACATTCATTGAGCTATGAAAGATTATAGAAGTTGAAGAACAGGCATTCATACAAAAAAAAGATAACAAAATAGATCAATAGTTCTATAAAATGCTTGAAAATAGAAAGGCCAAACTCATTTAGCATAGTCCAAAGTCTTTGAATTAAAAGAAAACTATTACAAAAGGCTTTCTTCCAAGTCCTCGGGAGTTTTTTGCAAACTTAATCAAAAACCTAAATAAAAGAAACATGGCCGTATTTAATGGCCAGCCCACCGCGTGAAAAAATGTTTCGAGAGAAGAGAAGACCACGAGCAAAGACAGACGACTCAAATCATCATGAGCCACCATAGCTAACATCTATCGGCCAACAACATGCCAGCGAAGCCACAACATGGAATAGAAAACCATGCAATAGTAGGAGAGAACACGTGGCACCACAACAAGAAGCCCGACAACAGGTGAGTACAAAAAGGTCTAGCGGCATTTCGAAGGTAACAGGTGCAGAAACAGTCGCCACGTGTCACCAAGATGGAGCCCGATAGAAAGTCGAAAAGATACCCAATAGAAATCCTTGAGAGGGATCCATGTTGAGCGCTTTGAGCAAAATAAAGTAGGAGGCGGGCCCAACTCAGAAAACAGCCAGAGAGAGCCACGCGGCATGCAGACGGAGACTGCCGAAAAGCAAAGCGAAAGAAAAGTGAAAAGCTTCATGAGGAAGCCATGTGGAGCACTCTGAGGGCAGTGTGCATTTGAAAATTAAGGCGCAGCCGCAAAGGTAAATATAAAACTGCAAAGGTTTTGGTAGTTTTTTGTTGAACAGGTGGCCAATGAATAATTAAATAATTAAAATAATTACTTAATTGTAGAGGAATGTGACAAAAGGAATCATTTTGAATTAAATAATGATTTAATTCAAAATTCAAGAGAGTGGACCAAATTAAATAATTTTTTTTTTTTAATTTAGGAGAGAAAAGGCTGATGAAAGAATAAATAAGAATTTATTTAATTTTAGAAAGAATAAGACTTAATTAGTGACGTTATTAAATAAATAAAATTTATTTAATTAGTGAAGGAGGAAGAAAGATTAAAAAAATGAATTAATTAATATAAGAATTATGACTTTAGAAAATAATTTAAAAATTAAATTATTTAATTGTCAAAGACAAAAGGGGAAATGATGGAGAATTTAGAAATCACAACCCTGAGACAATTTTTAGTGTTTACATTTTTCCCCTCTTTGATACGATACAGTGTATCGTGTTGTGTCAAAGATATTTAGTCAAAACATGCCCTAGTGTAAAGAGGATGAGGAAGGATGACGAGGAGGGTTGTGGTATGCCTCCTCGAGAGGACATGTAGGTTCAAAGAACATGAGTGTGCTCTCGAAATGGATAAGAAGACAATAGATAAGCAGAAAATAGATAAGCAGAATACGAGAAATGTTAGCATGGAGGATATGGATGTTAGTGGAGACAACTTTAAAGATGCATATTTTTCTAGACAAGACTCTACACTAATCATCATTAGGCGGCAAAATGACACAAACAGACAGAAAACACCATGGTATGACATAGACCAAGGTGTAGAAGGTCATCCACTTGCAAAACACATAGTCATAGACAAGGAATGTCCTAACTCATACTAAGGGCCAAGTTGCCCCAATCTTTTTGTCAAGACAATCCACAAACAACAATCAAAGAAAACAAAATTGGTCATCAGATTCCATTGTAGCTCTAAATCCTTTAGAGGATATCCTCAAGGTAGCTAGTAACATGACCAAGAGAAAAAGCCATAAAAAAGATATGACAAATAGACTAGAAAAATTAATAGTCAAAGATTGATTGCTTGATAGTTTAACATTTTGACAATTTGAATGGTTTTGACGGGTTGCCAATTCGATGGTGCTAACAATTAGATGGTTCCTATCATCATGAAGGACACATCCTGAGAAGGAAAATGACATTTTGATGAGGTCCAATTCTAAGAAGGACACATCTTGGAGGGGACCAAACAGTGACGAGATTGACATTGCTTTGACAATTTGATTGATTTTGATTGTATGACCGATTGCACTATGTTGTCTAATTTGCACTTAATGACTGGTTGGACTATGTTGTCTATTGTCTTATATTTGAGTTTGAATGTGTCTGACTTATTTGACGAGATGAGATGAATCCTATCAGACTGACCTAATGACTCGGGGGCACATCAACAGATGACCTTGCCTACGTTGAGTCGCAGAGACAACATAGTTTGACAATGACATGGAATTACTGACATGACTAGATTTACTTTGTTTTTGGGGTTTTGAAAATTATTTGGATGTTTTTAGGTTTTGACATGTTTCAATTTTTTTGGATTTTGAAGTTATATGATTTTTTAAGACATTTTATGATTTTTTTTCAGGACTTTTTATGTTTTTTATGGATTTTTGATGTTTTATAATTTTTTGGATTGTTGTAGGACATTTTATGATTTTTTGGATTTTTGATGTTTTATGAGGATCGCGAAAAATGCATGTGAATGGTGCCTATAAGCAAGTGAGAACGCATGCACAAGAACCCCAAGACAACCATGATCTTGCCTCTAGTCAATCTAAATACCAATTGACAAGTGATGGTGATGATGATGACACTGTTTGACATGGGAAGGACACATCTTGAAACAATGTGAAGATGATGATTAGGTGACTAAAGGATCAAGGTTCATAGTAGGGCCAAGAACAAAGCCAAGGAATGTTTTGGATGATGCGTTAGGTTGGATAGCAAGATTGTTAGGATTAGGCTTGTTGCATTTGGAATGAATTCGTTAGGAACAGATGGGATGACGGAGGATATTTGGACCATTGAAAAGGGAAACCAAGATAGGTGATAGGCATAAAAGGATGATGGTTGGCTATAGGAGACATGAGACTGGGGGAATTTTCATGTGATCTTCAAGGGCTATGTCTCATAGGGATAATGAAGCTATGAAAGTAAGGACATGATATTTTTTGAATAGGGTATGGTCAAAATGATAGACATGTTATAATTTTTCCCAAAACATGATTTATGTTTGTACCTCAATCACTATCAAGATCAATGAATAGAAATTCCAAGGCTTAGATGGATAGATGGAAATGTTGTAAGAAAGTTACGAGAGATGAGACAACTTACCCACAAGTGTAGTGGTCTTCATAGATAATTTATTTTACACATGACACCTGTTTTCCAGGTTTTCATCATGGTACTTATCCAAAGCACCATAAGAAAGAACCCTCTATTGAAGAAAGTGTGCCAGCTCTAGAACCCGCTTCTAGGAATTCCTCCAGGAATTAGTCTCAAGCCCTTGGTCTAGGGGGAGCATTAAAGTAAATAAAATGAACCCCTAACCGACAAGTGATACCAGATGTGGATGTACTTAGTAGATGCACAAACGATCAACTAATGCTACTAAACTTATTATTGCAAGTGGTATGTCAAATTGGAGGTTTGCAGATGATTTATTTGTCACGATGTACAGATATAGTGTAACCGGATGTATTAGGGTAAGTGCATTTATTGCAACAAAAGGTTTAGGTATACAAGTGATAAAAGGTAACTTTTACTCCTCATTTGTCACTTTTCTACCTTGATTGAAAGATGTTGGAGAGCTCCAAGTGACCCTAAGGCAAATTGAGGCAAAAATCATGTGTGAAGGAGATTCAACGATTAATTTCACATCCGGCGGAAAATGGTATTTATCAAGAACTTCTCATTTTTGTGATTTTCAAGATGAATCCTGCTTTAGTGGTCAAATTTCAAGACAGACCTCATCCCCAATTTAAATTGCATTCCCACAAGTCTTTAGAGATAGACCCACTAGGGGCATTTTCATCAGTTCTACATGGAGTGATGTATAAAGAGGATATTAGGGTTTATATACATGCAAACATTGAGGATCTAGGAAGCAATCAACTTGTGAATTTGTACAATAATAATATAGTTGATGAGGATTTCAGTATAAAATTGGAACATCAAATCCTGGAATTGAAGAAATTTATTTTGATGGTGTAATTTACCATGTTCATGGATTTGAAGTGGGTCCACTATGTCTTGAGTCGGGTGCATGATGAATTCATGTGGCTTACTATTCCCTTCAAAATCACCAAGGAATCCATTGGTGCAGTAATAGGTTTGAATTATTATGGTGGTCTACCTATCCTAAAGTCAATGAAAAATCAAACCATCACTGACGCCACAGGATCAACATATGATAGGAGAGCAATGTATGTTGATAATATTGATGATATAAATGTCAAATATGCATCTATGGTAATAGGCTATAAGATTTACCATTCTAGCTGGGAAAACTCTGTATCTAGTACGACAATTTACACTTCCTACCAAATGGTCAAAGAAAACATGGACTATGATCTCTATGAATTATTAAGAAGCCAGATGATGGAAAACCATGTGAAGATCAAAAAGGACAACAAAAATTCATTGAAATATGGCAGTCTACTCTTATGTCTATTTTTCTATTTCATGGTGGAAGTTTTGGGTATTCGTAAAGTTCAATGGCAGAAGAACATTCTAGTATTTGAACATATTCAAAACCTATTGTTCAATTTCATAGATATGAAAACCAAAAATTTAGAAATCTGGGGTTATTTCAAAACCTTTCAAGATAGAATGCAAGCAAGGGAAAGAATTCCCACCACCATTGTGGAGAAATACAAAGACTCAGTTTGGATCATGCCGATAGGCTATGAGGTCGAGGAAAATATTTTGGAAATGTATGCTCAATATCTGTTAAGCAAACCTCATGATTCATCCAAAGAGAGATTTGGAACTTATGCATAAAAGCATACCCAAATCCATAATGAGCTCAAGGGACTAGCTAGAACTAAAAGAATAATAAAAGAAGTCAAAGTTATTGCAAAATGTTTGGGTGTATCCATGGAGCAACTAAGTGAAGTCAGGGAGAAAAGGGAGAGAGAAGAAACAACGGGGCTTACTACCGAAAAGGGAACAAAAGCCTCAATTATTTGCTTTGACAGCACCACCTGTCCAAATTAGAACAACTAGAAGTTCAACATCTCACTCAACTCCTATAGTGAAATCTGCTCCTGTGAAAAGTGAAGGGAAAATGTCTGAAAAGGAGCCCAGGGAAAGAAGAGCAAAAGAAAAAGAGTCTACATGACTATTTCTGGCGATGACGAAACAAAATCCGATGAAAATTTCAAGTAGATCAAGTAGCAAGGTACTAAAATAGCTGCAGTACCAAAACCCTCTAGTGCAGATACTCAGGTGTAGAAGAAGACCAAAATTAATGCACTTGGTATGTATGTTGACCAAGTTGAAAAAGAAATGATTTCAGATGGAATATTAAACTACTCTCTCAATGGTATGAATCTTTCTCTGAATCTGATAAAAGAATTTTAGAAGAAGTTACAATAAAGTACATGAATACTTTCAAAAAAAATTTGGTTGAAATTATGTCTAGCCTCCCAAAAGGTCGGTATGACATTCTAAAACCAAGGAGATTAAGTGCCCTAACTGAAGAAGAAAGAATGAGAGAAAGAGTTCTTCCAGAATTATGTCCGAAAGTGTCTGTGGAAGAAATGAAAGCATTCTTGAACAAATCTAAGAAGCAGTTCAAAAGAAAATCAAGGGTAAATAAAATGATGATTGGTCTAATAGATGAGGTCACTCAAGAAACACATCAAATTCTGAAAGAGTTGTTAGTAAAACACAAAATCAAAATTATATCTGAGGAGACTCATGCAGATAATGTCTCATCTAATCCAATTCAAGATGCAGGAGTAGAAAACCTTGGTGCCATCGAAGACTTCAAAATCTCACCTTCGGATACCAACACATAAGTTGATACAAATATGAATGCACAAGTTAAATCAATAGAGAATACTGAAGAGAAGTCAAAAGCTTCAGCTGAGGAAACACTAGTTGAGGAGAAGAAGGATAATATCAAAACTGCTATGATGTCAACAAGAGACACTACTAAGTTTGTAAAGAAATTTTTGGTTGCACAGAAGGAGGAACTGGATTCAGAATTGATTGAAGGTCCTATTCACTTGTCTACCCTAAGCCTAATTTAGAAAATGAAAGTAGCAATGATCGCTCAAGCTCAGGCCAGAGAAGAGCTACTTCAATCACACCTTGAGGACAATGAATTACTAAATCTGGCATCTGGAGTATTGGAGAAAATAATTCCATCTTATGAAAAAGATCAAGCTAGCTCATCCTCCTATGAACTAAACAGATTAATCGATTCAGTTGAGACTCACTTTGAGTCATTAGAAAAGTCAACCATGGCAAAAGTGCAGAAATAATCTAATGCTAAGAGGTTCGAAGGAGGAAAAATGCTAATTATCCAAGACAAAAACTTCTTAACTACATGAATTAAGAATGTGGAATGCTTTATCAGAAGGAGGGAAGATCTATAAAGCATGTCTATCTTTTTCAAAATTCATAGAGGCAAATGAAAAGAAGATCAAAGACTTGAAAGACAAGATAAATTTTATCCCTGAAGAATTTGATCCGGTAGACTCTAGCATTGGGAAAGCAAAAGGAGAAGTGATGTCTCTACTCAAAAGCATAAAAGGTTTAAAACATGAAAATGACAATATTACTGCTAGAAGCTGTGAACTTCGAAGCATAATTTGTCTGAAACTTGACATACTGTCAAGTGTTCTAAAAGAAGGAGAAGACTCTATAGGAGTTGCTGATTTGACCAACCTGGAGACCACGAAGACACAATCCTATTTGATATATGGTCACATCATAATCTTGGAAAGTCTGAAAAATGTTTGGGATGTAAATCTGACCATGTAGCTACAAAAAGATTTTTCTCACATCTTTCAGCTCATGTAAGGTATAGTTTTTGCACAATAATTTTTGGTGATTTTTTTTGGCATTCGATCTTGACCTTTTCCATTGATGTCAAAGGGGCAGAAGAAGTGAAGTGAAACATTCTCAATCATCTCAGGGGGAGAATTACATTTTTTAATTTTTGGTAGCAGTACAGTCTATCTTGGTACTTGGTCTGGCACTTAGCCATTTTTCACTAAATGTTGCCATCAATGCCAAATGGGGAGATTGTTGGCAAGAAACACTATAACTATCATTTGGTGTTGTCATTGATGGAAACCCTATGTGTTGATATGGTGTGCATATCTTTATTCAAGCCTACTGGCAGTCAGATTGATTTCAGTCAAAGCATAACAGTGTATCCGGTAACTCAACATTCATCGATCCGTGCATACATTTCAGGTTACGATTTTTTGTTGCACATCTCAGGAAATTTTTATGGAGGTATTATCTATCTTATGTTCAATATGCAATGGATTGTACCAACTATCACAATATTTAGGAAACTCAGTTGACGTATTCTCTGTTCTTCTTGTATTAAGGACGACTTTATAAATATATTAAGTTGCAGATGTATGTGATTAATTAATTTAATATCTATATGCTTGTATATGTTTGTATGGGTTGTAGCCAAGTTGTGGCCAATCATTGAGGATAAACATTGAATATTTCCCCTTATGTGTACGGATAGTTGTAGATTTGGTGAAGCCGACAAAATGCAATCAAATATCATGTAGCGGATATATATACTTGATCTTTTGTATCATTTTGGTGTGTGTACAAGTTGTGTGTGTCTGAATTGTGAGTTAGAGCAGAACAAAGGTGCAAATAAGAGTAGTTTCACTTGCACATAGAAGATGTGTAGTGTGTACTAGCAAAGAAAAATAGTATTGTAGAATAAGTCTGTAAGACAACAGATCAATTTTTGTACTTAATCTGGAACTGTAATCAAGAATTTTAGATCCTATCATCTCAGTTCAAATATTCAGATCATCTTAATCTGAACTCTTTTGTTTGAGCAGTGAGCTCTAGGTAGTGTGCTTGAATGCAAGTGCATTCCCCTTTTGTAATCTTCATTTTGGGTTATACTCAAAATTATACTTGTGGATTGGCCATCCACCATGGTTTTTCCCCTAATAGGGTTTCCATGTAAAAATCTTGGTGTTATGGTGTTATGTTTACTTTTTTGTTTATGCATTACTATTGAATGTTATTAATGTTATGAAGTTAAAAATTGTTAAAAGTTAATAATTGCAAAACACTAATTCACCCCCCCTCTCAGTGTTCCTTGTTTCCAAGAAGTGTGTTGGTCAAATATGGGGTTGTCTTGGATGATAGGATTGGAAATAGGATCTTGACCAAGGATAGGTTAATCTTGGATAACATGGTTTTCGACGGAATTTTGACCAAGGATGGGTGTATTTTGTATGTCATGAGTGCCTAGGAGGACTTCTTGAATGGATTTAAGGATGGGGTCATGGGATGGACCACATTGATCTTGACATGAGGATGATGCCATGATGGCATGTTTTGGACTTTTCTTTTGACATGTATCCTCAAATGTAGATAATGGAATGTAACTTTGGACAAGGATAGAATTTGCATGACTAGATGTATGTTGAGATGGAGCATATTGGAATGGATTGGTATATGATGGACACAGATTGGATGTGGGTAAAGGAATAGGACAGGACACAGATAATAGACTAGTATAGGATGAAGGACTAGGATAAGACATGGAGGCTTGGACTGGATTGATAAGTGAAGGATTGTGATGGGATGTGGAAACTTGTAAGGGGTAAATGGATGGTTGGCTAGGATAGGATGTGTAGACTTGTAAGGAATGAGTAGATGAAGGACTACGATAGGACAAGGAGACTTGGAAGGGATGAGTGTATGAAGGACTGGGATTGATGGATTGTTGATTTCCCTTGTCAAGGTTAGGGTGAGTATGACCAATGGTGTTAAGGGACTCTTGGTAGTTAGAGTGGATGGAAGGAGGAATAGGACTTAATTATTGTTGGTATAGTATTTTCATTTTTATTGGAGGTATAGTATTTTGAAATCCATGGCTAGTTGGGATTGACCATTATGGATAAAATGACATTCAATTTGACTAGCAAGCATGTCATAGTGACTTGAAGACATAATGGTGAGGTTTAATGCAAAGATATGACCTTAGGAAGTTGCAGTTTTACAAAAGGAAATTGTGTCAAAAAAATGCAGATGTGTCGATTAAGGAAGAAAATGTGGTGCAAAATGGCACATGCATTGCAATAGGTTGATAATGTCCAGTCTCTTGGAAAATTTTGGAAAATTTTGGAAATTGTTTTAATTTGAAGGATTGTTTGCAGGTCTGTGAAATGGTGTTCGTTTGTTGAATGTCTCATAAAACACTTGGAAAACACAATTATTTCTTTGAAACATGCAAAAACAAGACAAGTACAACCTTATGTTTACAAGGATTGTATTTTCTAGATTCCACGTGGATTTTACTCCAACCGTACTTATTCTTAGCGGGTGACTTAGAAGCTTGGCCACATGGGCTCCCCCTTATATTGCACTCACTTCTCGTGTCAACCAAGCTTCAAGCTCTGATAAATCTCCCATGGAAAAATTTTCACATCTACTAAGAACTGCAAGAATGTGGATGCCTTGGCAACGATCGTTGTTGCACCATAGAATAGATAAAGGTTTTTGGCTTACTATAACAAGGGTTGTAGTATGGGCATTCTATTCATTAGGGATCATCCATGTGGCAAGATACCATTGTTTCCCTTCTTGTCGGAACAATCCTCGTCATACTTGAACTTTCCTCAAGTACCCACACTTATATACCGGTTGGAAGTCGCTTGGCTTTAGCGTGTTACCAGTTGGGTTGTTCCCTAGGGTGATTATTTTTTCCCACCTGGCAAGCCCTCTAAGGATAAAACAATAGAAAAATATGGGTTTTGTTTTTTGATCACCTAGTTTGCACAAGGTGAGAGAATAATCACCTACCACCTTCAAGCATAATCAATCAAACTTATTTATCCTCTTAATTAAATCTAAGTGAGACAATCAAATTTTTCTTTTAGAGCACCAATGGAAGTGTTTTCTAATCTAAAACAAGCACAAATGGTTTAAAAATAAAAATCCTTGGACAATCGAACCTACAAAACCACTTGTTAGTAGTCTAAAATGATGTCTTGGACCCACAAAAATTTAGAGCATTTTTTTTTCATTTGATCCAATTTGTCCTTTGAAGTGTTTATTTTTCCTACACATTCACAAAACCAACAACAAAGCCAAAACCCTAACGAGATAATTGATCACTAATATTAGAGGGTTAGCTAGTCAAGACAAATCTGATTTTTTGAAATATTTTTTGCATCAAAAATAAAAACATAGAGAATAGACCCTTACTAGAATTTTGAGAGCTTTCCAAAAATGTAAAGAAATCCAAAAAAATTGTTGTTTTGCATTGAGAATTAATTTTTCATGAAAAATCATAACTTTTTTATAAAAACTTCAAACTAGGTCCAAAAATTATGAGTTTTTTCCTAAAGGCACCTTACATCATCCAAAATCTACAAAAAAAGGTTTGTGAAAATATCTGCAACTGTTTGTTAGATATAGGCAAATCTTTGTAAAACCCTAATTTTAAAAGATCTATTTTTTCTCTAATTATTTTTCATCCCAATTAAAAATATAAAGCACATACCCCTATTAGAATTCATAGATTTTTTCGGAAATATAAAAATATTTGAAATACTCACTAATTTTCTCTCAAAATTGATTTTTCTTGAAAAATAACAAAAAAAATTAAAAACAGCTCCAAAAATTATAATTTTTGGAATGGAATCTCTTGATATTACCTCCAACCTGCAGACAACATTTTGATATAAAATACACAACCATTTGATAGATGTGGTTGAATCTTTGAAAAATAGGGTTTTGGCCCAAAATGATGCAAAACCTGCAACAAAAAAGATCCAACTCCAAAATTCCTAAAAAATTGTAAAAATATGTCAGGTTCACCAATGTAATTAGGGCTAAAATATTAAGGTTAATGAAATAAATCATATAAATTAAACCCTCATAAATAATGAAGTACAAATGAGCATAAAGACATAAAGCATAAAATAATATTACCAAATATTCATGCCACCATTGATTCACCTCCATTTCACTTCTTTATTTTGCTTGAATATGATAATTTCCCTTAGATTTCAGTGTGCAATAATAATCCTATGACAAGTGACTAGAAAAATATTGAAGATTGTTGTGTCACACTAGCAACATATACTTGCATAATATGTGTTGATTTGTCCTCCATGACAATGATAAGGGTACGGTCTTTTATAGAAAAGACAAATTTGAATGAATTGTTGAGATTGGATACCAATAAGATTTCTTAATCAATGGCCAAGATTGAATTTTGTAGTATGAAATAGGGTTATGGCTAAATTAGGGAAAATGATAAGGATGAAGGGTTGAGATTGAATTATGAGATAATTCAATCAAGTTCTAGGATTAAAAGAGGTGTCAAGAGATAAGTTTTGATGTGGAAGATAAGATTGGAACGAATAAAGAGGTGATAGGAGAAATTAAATAACAAAAAATATTTAATTTAGGTGGCCAATGAATAATTAAATAATTAAAATAGTTATTTAATTATAGAGGAATGTGACAAAAGGAATAATTTTTAATTAAATAATGATTTAATTCAAAATTCAAGAGAGTGGACCAAATTAAATAAATAAAATTTATTTAATTTAGGAGAAAAAAGGCTGATGAATAATTAAATAGTTAAAAATAATTATTTAATTATAGTGGAAAGTGGACAAAAACTAAATAAATAAGAATTTATTTAATTTTAGAAAGAAGAGGACTTAATTAGTGACATAATTAAATAAATAAAATTTATTTAATTAATCAAGGAGGAATAAAGAAAAAAAATTGAATTAATTAAATAATTAATATCATTTAATTAATAGAAGATTTATGACTTTAGAAAATAACAAAATAATTAAAATTATTTAATTATCAAAGACAAAAGGGGAAATGATGGAGAATTTAGAAATTGATAGCCTGAGACAATTTTTAGTGTCTACATTTTTCCTCTCTTTGATACAATGCAGTTTATCCCGTTGTGTCAAATAAATTTAGTCAAAACATGCCCCAGTGTAAAGATGATGAGAAAGGATGATGAGGAGGGTTGTGGTATGCCCCCTCGAGAGGACATGTAGGTTCAAAGAACATGATTTTGCTCTCGAAATGGATAAGAGGAAAATAGATAAGCAACATAGAAGAAATGTTAGCATGGAGGATATGGATGTTAGTGGAGACAACTTTAAAGATGCATATTTTTCTAGACAAGACTCTACACTAATCATCATTGGGTGGTTTAAATGACGCAAATGGACAAAAAACACTATCATATGACATAGACCATGGTGTACAAGGTTATCCACTTGCAAAACACATAGTCGCAGACAAGGAATGTCCTAAATCATACTAAGGGCCAAGTTTCTATAGTCTTTTTGTAAAAACAATCCACAAACAACAATCAAATAAAATAAAATAGGTCATGAGACATAATTTCACCTCTAAATACTTCGTGGCACATCCTCGAGGTAGCTAGTAACATGACCAAGAGACAAAGCCATAAAAAAGATATGACAAATAGACTAGAAAAATTAATAGCCATTTAGTTGTGTTTGCCACTGTTTGTTTGTCAAAGATTTATTGCATGATAGTTTAACATTTTGAAAATTTGAATGGTTCTAATGGGTTACCAATTTGATGGTGCTGACGATTGCATGGTGCCTATTGTCAGGAACGACAAATGCTAGGAAGGAAAATAACATTTTGACGAGGTCCAAGTCCAAGAAGGACACTTCTTGGAGGGTACCAAAGAGTGACGAGATTGACATTGCTTTGACAATTTGATTGATTTTGACTGTATGAATGATTGGACTATGTCGTCTAATTTGGACTTAATGACTGGCTGGACTATGTTGTCTATTGTCTTATATCTGAGTTTGAATATGTTTGACTTATTTTACGAGACAAGATGAATCCTAACAAAATGACCTAATGCCTCGGGGGCACATTGACAGACGACCTTGCCTACGTTGAGTCGCAGAGGCAACATAGTTCAAAGATGACATGGATTGGCTGACATGACTAAGTTGACTTTATTTTTGGAGTTTTGAAAATTACTTGGATGTTTTTGGGTTTTGAGATGTTTCGACTTTTTTGGGTTTTGAAGTTATATGATTGTTTATGGATTTTTTCAGGACATTTTATGATTTTTTTTTTTATGATTTTTTTTTTGAGGACTTTTTATGATTTTTATGGATTTTTGATGTTTAATAATTTTTTTGGCTTGTCTCAAGTTATTTTATGATTTTTTTGGCTTTTTGATGTTTTATGAGGATCGTGACAAATGCATGTGAATGATGCCTACAAGCAAGCCAACACGCATGGACAAGAATCCCAAGACAACCATGATCTTGCCTCTAGTCAAGCTAAATACCAATTGACAGGTGATGGTGATGATGATGACGCTGTTTGACATGGGAAGGACACATCCCGAAACAATGTGACTAAAGGATCAAGGTTTGTAGCAGGGCTAAGAACAAAGCCAAGGAATGTTTTGGATGATGCACTAGGTTGCATAGCAAGATTGTTAGGATCAGGCTTGTTTGAATTTGGAATGACTTCGTTAGGACTAGATGGGATGATAGGGGATGTTTGAACCATTGACAAGGGAAAACAAGATAGGTGATAGGCATAAAAAGGTGATGGTTGGCTATGGGAGACATGAGACTGGGGGAATTGTTATGTGATCTTCAAGGGCTATGTCGCGCAGGGATAATGAGGCTATGAAAGTAAGGACATGATATTTCTTGAATAGGGTATGGTAAAAAGGATAGACATTTCAAAAGGTCTCCCAACACATGATTTATGTTTGTACCTCAGTCGTTGTCAAAATCAATGGATGGAAATGCCAAGGATTAGATGGATAGATGGAAATGTCATAAGAAAGGTACAGGAGATGAGACAACTTGCCCCCAATAGTAGTGGTCTTCATAGATAATTTATTTTACACATGACGCCTTTTTGTTAGGTTTTCATCATGGTACTTATCCAAAGCACCATAAGAATGGTTTTCACTATTGGACAAAATTTTTCTGTTTACTATTTTTTTTTTACTTTTTGATTTTTTTTGTGTCACTAGGACGCCTATTTGCTAGGTTTTCATCAAGGTGACAATTATTCTATTTTTCATTTTTTTTTTGTATTTTGGAATTTTTATATGGGCAAGGTGTCTTCAATGCTCACTAATTATTCTGAAGTTGTTGTCGGTACCAATGTAGAGATGGGTGCCATGATATTTCAATAATGACCTTTCTGAAGTAGTTGCCTTGTCAAGATCATAGTGCTTGCATACAACTGATTGATGTCATTGTGATCCTTTTTGATACTAGAGTTGGCCTTATAAAAATGCGCACATCATGATAGAGTGCCATGAGAGTCCTTATGATAAAGAGCTTCTGCCAAGATGTGACAGATTTGTGACATGGGATTTTTGGAATTTAGGTGAGATGTAGGATTCTGAAAGATGGTGGTAGGCATGGAAGGATTGGTTGGATGTTTGGATGAATCAATTTTTATTTTCCAAACTTTAAGTGTTGAATGGCGGAGTTTGGAATTTTTATTAGGATAATGTTTGGAACCAACACTTTTTGATGCCTTGCTTGATGACCATTTTGAAGGAGGTTGAAATTTATTATATTTGGGAGTTCTCTTGTCTCGTGGCTCCACATTTTGATTGACTTTTGAATTTACAATATTTTCTTTGCTTGATTCATTTTTCTTTTGGATCAATTTTAACTTCATTTGTCCACTTGGATTTTTGTACTCAATGGCCTTTGACATTTTATTTTGGACTTTAGACTTGTAAGACTTTTGTTTTTGTTGGTTCCAAATGCAAGGTTTATTTATGTTGGAATGACAGTGTATGGTGTGGACGAGAGGAGTGCTGGCAACAACCTTATGACAAGGACTACTCATGACATCCATTTTGATGTTTGTATTAGATAAAGTTTCCCACAACATCAAGGAGGTATCATTAACATCATTAGATTTTCTGATTGAGGAATAGCCAAGACTTTGATGTATGTAATTTTCCTGAAGCTGTATTGGTTCGTGAATTCCTTGCTCGTGTATGCCTAGTCATTTTCCTTGATACTGCATGCTTTGATGAAGTTTGTTGGCAATGGGATATTTGTCATTTTTGAAGCAAGATGCCAACGCATCATTGTTTATGTGAAGATTGTTACTTGGAATATTCTCATTTGGAAGATAGCCCACTCTGACAAAGACATATGATCCTAGATGATAAGGTGTCATAGCTTTACTGACATGTTGGATAGAGTCTTGATTAACATCTATGGTCTGATTTTGTGACATGTCAGATTTAGATGATGCTACTGGTGCTTCCAAGTCTATGTCAAAATTGTCTTCATGGTCATTGCCATAGAGCCCACTGAATTCAGTTACAGCTTGATCATTTGAAAAATATGCCCATAGTAGAAGACTCTTGTTCTAAAGGAAGATCATCAATGTGTCCCATGGAGGAAACTGTTTCATTGTGAAAAGTGTCAATAGTCAGAGCCTAGATAAGATCATTAAGTGTTTGGTCTTGAATGGCATAGAGGTTGACGAGTGGATCATTTTGGAATTCTTGCCCAAGGATAGTGTCCTGGTCAAAGATGGGGTTGTCTTGGATGACAGGATTGGAAATAGGATCTTGACCAAGGATAGGTTCATCTTGGATAACATGGTTTTGGATGGAGTTTTGACCAAGGATGGGTGTATTTTGTATGTCATGAGTGCCTAGGAGGACTTCTTGAATGGATTTAAGGATGGGGTCAAGGGATGGACCACGTTGATCTTGACATGAGGATGATGCCATGATGGCATGTTTTGGACTTTCTTTTTGACATGTATCCTCAAATGTAGACAATGGAATGTGACTTTGGACAAGGATATAATTTACATGACTAGATGTATGTTGAGATGGAGCATCTTGGAATGGATTGGTATATGATGGACTCAGATTGGATGTGGGTAAAGGACTAGGATAGGACATATATAATAGAGTAGTATAGGATGAAGGACTAGGATAGGACATGGAGGCTTGGGTTGGATTGATAAGTGAAGGATTGTGATGGGATGTGGAAACTTGTGAGGGGTAAATGGATGGTTGGCTAGGATAGGACGTGGAGACTTGAGTGGACAAAGGACTAGGATAGGAAAATGAGACTTAGAAGGGATGAGTGTATGAAGGACTAGGATTGATGGATGGTTGATTTCCCTTCTCAAGGTTAAAGTGAGTATGACTAATGGTGTTAAGGGACTCTTGGTAGTTAGAGTGGATGGATGGAGGACAAGGACTTATGAATTTCTGGTAAGATGGATATGAGGGTGGTTGACTATGGGTTATGGAAAATTTTCATTTGGATTGGAGGTATAGTCTTTTGAATTCCATGGCTAGTTGGGCTTGACCATTATGGATAAATTAGCATTCAATTTGACTAACAAGCATGTCATAGTGACTTGAAGACATGATGGTGAGATTTAATGCAAAGATATGACCTTAGGCAGTTGTGGTTTTACAAATGCAAATTGCGTCATAGAAATTTAGATGCGTCGATTAAGGAAGCAAATGTGGTGAAAAATTGCACATGCATTGCAGTAGGTTGAAAATGTTCAGTCTCTTGGCAAATTTTGGAAAATTTTGGAAATTTTTTTAATTTGAAGGATTGTTTCCAGGTCCATGAAATGGTGTTTGTTTATTGAATGTCTTAGAAAACACATGGCAAATGCAATATTTTGTTTGAAAAATGCACAAAGAATACAAGTAGAACCCCATGGTTACAAGGACTGTATTCTCTAGATTCCACGTGGATTTTACTCCAACCGTACTTATTCCTAGTGGGTGACATAGAAGCTTGGCAACATGGGCTCCTCCTTACATTGCACTCACTTCTTGAGTCAACCAAGCTTCAAGCTCCCATGGAAAGCCTTTCACATCTACTAAGAATTGCGAGAATGTGGATGCCTTGGCAATGAAAGTTGTCGCACCAAAGAATAGATAAAGTTTTTTGGCTTACTATAACAAGGGTTCTAGTATGGGCATTCTATTCATGGGGGATCATCCATGCAGCAAGAGACCATTGTTTCCCTTCTTGTTAGAACAATCCTCGTGATACTTGAACTTTCCTCAAGTACCCACACTTATATATCGGCTGGAAGTCGCTTGGCTTTAGCGTGTTACTGGCTGGATCGTTCTCTTGGGTGATTACTTTTTCCCACTAGGAAGACCCTCTAAGGATAAAACAATAAAAAAATATGGGTTTCGTTTTCTGATCACCTAGTTTGCACAAGGTGAGAGCATAATCACCTACCACCTTCAAGCACAATCAATCAAAGTTCTTTATCCACTTAATTAAATCTAAGTGAGACAATCAAATGTTCTTTTTAGAGCACAAATGGTTTAAAAATAAAAATCCTTGGACAATCGAACCTACAAACCACTTGTTAGTAGTCTAAAAAGATGTCTTGGACCCACAAAAATTTAGAGCATTTTTTTTCACTTGATCCAATTTTTATTTTGAAGTGTTTATTTTTCCCACACATTCACAAAACCAAGAAGAAAGCCAAAACCCTAACAAGATAATTGATCACTAATATTAGAGGGTTAGCTAGTCAAGACAAATGTGATTTTTGGAAATGTTTTTTGCATCAAAAATAAAAACCTAGAGAATAGACCCTTATTGAAATTTTGACAGCTTTCCAAAAATGTACAGAAATCTGAAAAATTGCTATTTTGCATCCAAAATTAATTTTTCATGAAAAATCATAAAAAAATTATAAAAAATTCAAACCAAGTCAAAATTTTTTGATTTTTGCACTGAAAGCGTCTGATGTCATCCAAAATCTGCAGAAAATATTTTGCAAAATATATGTAACCGTTTGTGAGATATAAGCAAATATTTGTAAAAACCTAATTTTAAAAGATCTATTTTTTCTCTAATTATTTTTCATCCAAATTAAAAACATAAAGCACATACCCCTATTAGAATTCAGAGATATTTTCATAAATATAAAAATATCTAAAATATTCACTAATTTTCTCTCAAAATTGGTTTTTCTTGAAAAATAACAAAAATATTATAAAAAATTAAAAACTACTCAAAAAAATATGATTTTCAAAATGGAAGCTTTTGGTATTACCTCCAACCTGCAGAGCACATTTTGTGATAAAATACATAGTCATTTGAGAGATATGGTTGAATCTTTGAAAACTAGGGTTTTGTCCCAAAATGATGCAAAACCTACAACAAAAAGCTAACAAACCCTGCAACAAAAAGGATCCAACTCCAAAATTCCTCAAAAAATTTCAAAATATGTCAGGTTCACCAATGTAATTAGGGCTAAAATATTAAGGTTAATGCAATAAAACATATAAATCAAACCCTAATAAACAATTAAGCACAAATGAGCATAAAGACATAAAGCATAAAACAATATTACCAAATCTTCATGCCACCATTGATTCACCTCCATTTCACTTCTCCATTTTCCTTGAATATGATAATTTCCCTTAGATTTGAGTGTGCAAAATAAGCCTATGACAAGTGTCTAGCAAAATATTGAAGATTTTTATCTCACACTAGCAACATATACTTGCATAATATGTGTTGATCTATCCCCCATGACAATGACAAGGGTAAGGTATTTTATAGAAAAGAAAAATTTGAATGAATGGTTGAGATTGGATGCCAATAATATTTCTTAATCAATGGCCAAGATTGAAAGTTGTAGTATGAAATAGGGTTAGGGCGAAATTAGGAAAAATGATACGGATGAAGGGTTGAGATTGAATTATGAGATAATTCAACTAAGGTCAAGGATTAAATGAGATTTCAAGAGATAAGGTTTGATGTGGAAGATAAGATTGGCACATATAAAGAGGTGATAGGTGAAATTAAATAACAAAAATTATTTAATTTAGGTGGCCAGTGAATAATTAAATAATTCAAAATAATTATTTAATTATAGAGGAATATGACAAAAGGAATCATTTTGAATTAAATAATGATTTAATTCAAAATTCAAGAGAGTGAAGGAAATTAAATAAATAAAATTTATTTAATTAATCAGGGAGGAACAAAGATAAAAAAAAAGAATTAATTAAATAATTAAAATTATTTAATTATCAAAGACAAAAGGGGAAATGATGGAGAATTTAGAAATAACAAGCCTGAGATAATTTTTAGTGTCTACATTTTAACCCTTTGATACAATGCAGCTTATCGTGTTGTGTCAAAGAAATTTAGTCAAAACATGCCCTAGTGTAAAGAGGATGAGGAAGGAGGATGAGGATGGTTGTGGTATGCCCCCTTGAGAGGACACACAGGTTCAAAGAACACGAGTGTTCTCTTGAAATGGATAAGAGGCAATAGATAAGCAACATAGAGGGAATGTTAGTTTGGAGGATATGGATGTTAGTGGAGACAACTTTAAAGATGCATATTTTCTAGACAAGACTCTGCACTAATCATCATTGGGTGGTAAAATAACACAAATGGAAAAAAAAACACCATGGTATGACATAGACCAAGGTGTACAAGGTCATCCACTTGAAAAACACATAGTCGTAGACAAGGAATGTCCTAACTCATAGTAAAGGCCAATTTTCCCCAGTCTTTTTGTCAAGACAATCCACAAACAACAATCAAAGAAAACAAAATATGTCATGAGACGTCATTGCAACTCTAAATCCTTCATGGGACATCCTTGAGGTAGCTAGTAACATGACCAAGAGACAAATCCATAAAAAAGATACGACAAATAGACGAGAAAAATTAACAGCCATTTAGTTGTGTTTGCCACTATTTTTTTGTCAAAGATTGATTGCATGATAGTTTAACATTTTGACAATTTGAATGGTTTTGATGGGTTGCCAATTCAATTGTGTTGATGATTGGACAGTGCCTATCATCAGGAAGGACACATCCTGAGAAGGAAAATGACATTTTGATGAGGTCCAAGTCGAAGAAGGACACATTTTGGAGGGGACGAAAGAGTGACGAGATTGATATTGCTTGGGCAATTTGATTGATTTTGAATATATGACCGATTGGACTATGTTCTCTATTTTGGACTTAATGACCGGCTAGACTATGTTTTCTATTGTCTTATATCTGAGTTTGAATGTGTTTTAGTTATTTGACGAGATGAGATGAATCCTAATAGACCGAACTAATGCCTCGAGGGCACATTGACAGACGACCTTGCCTACGTTGAGTCACAGAGGCAACATAGCTCAAAAATGACTTAGATTGAGTGATATGACTAACTTGACTCTATTTTTAGGGTTTTGAAAATTATTTGGATGTTTTTGGGTTTTGACATGTTTTGATTTTTTTGGATTTTGAAATATGATTTTTTTTGGATTTTTTCAAGACATTTTATGATTTTTTTTAAGGATTTATTTTTTCAGGACTTTTTATGTTTTTTATGGATTTTTTATGTTTTATAATTTTTTGGATTGGTTTAGGACATTTTATGATTTTTTTTGGATTTTTGATGTTTTATGATGATGGTGACAAATGAATGTGAATGATGCCTACAAGCAAGCGAGCACACATGCACAATAATCCCAAGACAACCATGATCTTGCCTCTAGTCAAGATGAATACCAATTGACAGGTGATGGTGATGATGATGGTGTTGTTTGACTTGGGAAGGACACATCCCGAAACAATGTGAAGATGACGATTATGTGACTAAAGGATCAAGGTTTACAACAGGGCCAAGAACAAAGCCAAGGAATTTTTTGGATGATACACTAGGTTGCATAGAAAGATTGTTAGGATTAGGCTCGTTGCATTTGGAATGACTTCGTTAGGACTAGATGGGATGATGAAGGATATTTGGACCATTGACATGTCAAAAAATTTCCCAAAGCATGATTTATGTTTGTACCTTAGTTGTTGTCAAGATCAATGGATGGAAATGCCAAGGCTTAGATGGATAGATGGAAATGTCATAAGAAAGGTACGGGAGATGAGACAACTTGCCCCCATGTGTAGTGGTTTTCATAGATAATTTATTTTACACATGACGCATGTTTGCCTGGTTTTCATCATGGTACTTATCCAAAGCACCATAAGAATGGTTTTCACTATTGAACGATTTTTTTTTTTGACTTTTTGATTTTTTTGGTGTCACCAAGATGCCTATTTGCCAGGTTTTCATCAAGGTGACAATTTTTTTATTTTTCAATTTTTTTGTATTTTGAAATTTTTATATGGGCAAGATGTCTTGGATGCTCACTAATTATTCTGAAGTTGTTGTCGGTACCGGTAGAGACAGGTGCCAAGATATGCCAATAATGGCCTTTCTGAAGTAGATGCGTTATCAAGATCATAGCGCTTGCATACAACTGATTGATGTCATTGTGATCCTTTTTGATACTAGAGTTGGCCTTATCAAAATACGCACATCGCAATAGAGTGCCATGAGAGTCCAAGTTATGATAAAGAGTTGCTGGAAAGATGTGACGGATTTGTGCCATGGGATGTTTGGAATCTAGGTGAGATGTAGGATTATGACAGATGGTGGTAGGCATGGAAGGATTGGTTGGATGTTTGGATGAATCACTTTTTATTTTCCAAACTTTAAGTGTTGGATGGCGGAGTTTGGAATTTTGATTAGGATAATGTTTGGAACCAACAGTTTTTGATGCCTTGCTTGATTACCATTTCGAAGGAGGTGGACATTTATTATATGTGGGAGTCCTCTTGTCTTGTGGCTCCACATTTTGATTGAATTTAGAATTTAGAATATTTTCTTTGCTTGATTCATTTTTCTTTGGGATCCATTTTAACTTCATTTCTCCACTTGGATTTTCGTACTCAATGGCCTTTGACATTTTATTTTGGACTTTGGACTTGTAAGACTTTTGTTTAAATGTTGGTTCCAAATGGAAGGTTTATTTATGTTGGAATGATGGTGTATGGTGTTGATGGGAGGACTGTTGGAAACAACCTTATGACAAGGAATACTCATGACATCCATTTTGATGTTTTTATTATATAAATTTTCCCACAATATCAAGGAGGTATAATTAACATCATTAGATTTTTCAATTGAGAAATAGCAAAGACTTTGATGTCTGTAATTTTCCTGAAGCTGTATTGGTTCACAAATTCCTTTCTCATGTATGCCTAGTCCTTTTCCTTGATACTACATTCTTTGATAAATTATGTTGGTGATGGGTTATTTGCCATTTTTGAAGCAATATGTCAATGCATCATTGTTTACGTGAACACTGTTACTTGCAATATTCTCATTTGTAAGAAAGCCGCTTTGACAAAGATAAATGATCCTAGTCGATAAGGTGTCGTATCTTTACTGACATGTTAGATAGAGTCTTGATTAACATCTATGGTATGATTTTGTGACATGTCAGATTCAGATGATGCTATTAGTGCTTCCAAGTTGATGTTGAAATAGTCTTCATAGTCATTGTCATCAGGCCCACTGAATTCAGTTATAGCTTGATCATTTGCAAATGTCCATAGTAGAAGACTCTTGTTCTAAAGGAAGATCATCTTTTTGTCCCATGGAGGTAAGTGTCTCATTGTGGAAAGTGTCAAGAGTCAGAGCCTGGTTAGGATCATTAAGTGTTTGGTCTTGAATGACATAGAGGTCGAGCAGTGGATTATTTTTGAATTATTTCTCAAGGATAGTGTCTTGGTCAAAGATGGGTTTATCTTGGATGACAGGATTGGAAATAGGATGTTGACCAAGGATAGGTTTATCTTGGATAACATGGTTGTGGATGGAATTTTGACCAAGCATGGGTGTATTTTGTATTTCATGAGTGCCTAGGAGAACTTCTTGAATGGATTTAAGGATGGGTTCATGGGATGGACCACATTGATCTTGAAATGAGGATGATGCGATGATGGCATGTTTTGGACTTTCCTTTTGACATGTATCCTCAAATGTAGACAGTGGAATGTGACTTTGGACAAGGATAGAATTTGCATGACTAGATGTATGTTGAGATGGATTGGTATATGATGGATTCAGACTGGATGTGGGTAAAGTACTAGGATAGGATGCAAATAAAAGACTAGTATAGGATGAAGGACTAAGATAGGACATGGAGGCTTGGACTAGATTGATAAGTGAAGGATTGTGATGGGATGTGGAAACTTGTAAGGGGTAAATGGATGGTTGGCTTGGATAGGATGTGGGGACTTGTAAGGAATGAGTGGATGAAGGACTAGGATAGGACAAGTAGAATTGGAAGGGATGAGTGTATGAAGAACTAGGATTGATGGATGGTTGATTTCCCTTGTCAAGGTTAGGGTGAGTATGACTAATGGTTTTAAGGGACTCTTGGTAGTTAGAGTGGATGGATGGAGGACTAGGACTTATGAATTGTTAGAAAAATTGAATGAAATTAGAGCCAAACCCCAAGGAAGCCAATATGGCAAGAATAAAAGGCCATTCAATGCGGTCATAGGCTTTAGAAAAGTCAATCTTAAGGAAAATGGATTTTTGATTAGGGAACCTAGCCCATTCCATTCCTTCCCAAATAGAAATGATATTATCTAGAAAAAATCTAGATTTAATGAAACCAATTTGTTCCAAGTGTACAATCTGATGCAAGATATGATAGATCTTCAAGGCAAGGGATTCGGCAATGATTTTGTAGGAAACATTGAGGAGCATGATAGGTTGGTAGTTGTAGATATCCTCAAGATTTCTAGACTTAAGTATGAAATTAATATTCCCTTTATTAATTATGTTTCCAATGGTTTTATAATGAAAATCTTCAATATAAACTTTATGCAAGTGATGCCAAAAATAGTCCCAAAGGGCTTTGTAAAATTCACTTGGGAATCTATTAATTCCCAGGGCTTTGTCATCTGCCATGTTCTAAACAACCTCCTTCAGATCTTCAACTGTGAGAAATTTCTCATAAAAGGATTTATAGGTTGAAGATAGCCTATTTGGCACAACAACAAGACAATCCTGAAGATCTTGTGATGCTTCGGTGTGTACTTATAAGGAGTGAACACTTGTTCATGTTACAAAGTGTCACCCTTGGTCTCCTCGGCATGGGCCAACATTGTGCTCAGGCTTCATGACATGGTGAACAACCACCTCCTATGGATCTTGGATCTTATATAAATCTAGCGGTTGTATCAAGCATTAACAGGTCAATCTTTTGGTGGAACGACAACCATCTTTGCAACAATTTGTATCAGAGCTGAGGTCACAAGTTCGAACCCCTCGCTTGCACTAGGGGATTGTTGCAAGGTGTATCCCTTGGTCTCCCTGATGTGGGCCAGCATGGTGCTCAGGCTTCATGACATGGTTTAATCGCGTCCTATGGATCTTGGATCTTGTATAAATCCAACAATTGTATCAAACATTAATGGGTCGATCTTTTGGTGCAACATCAACCGTCTTTGCAAAAGTTCATAATGCCTAAGAAAGGCCTAGAGAATTTTAGGTAGCTCAGAAAGCACCTAGGTTTCCTCCCTAATTTTTTTGATACCAAGAGATGAGTGCCTAGCATGAAGGGCCAAAAAATTTTATTTCAAGGAATGACCTCTGATTTTGAGCCAATGTAACCTAGCCTTGATTTGTGCACCTCTAACAACATAAATATTTGCAACTTTCTTTTTTTTCCTTAATTCTACCACCTTGACTTGCAATGAAGGGGAAAGAGGGCTAGCCACTAGAGCCTCAGTGTTGAGCAAAGGTCAGTCATGGTCGCCTCATAAGACCTAGGATGAAAGATGGCCATTTGGAACCCATAAATGTGAATAAACCTTTCTTTGTGAGTGACGACATCATCCCACCAAGTAATCTAGCCTCTATTTTGAGGTGTTCTACACTCCAAATTCCAAACCATATAAATGTGGTCCAGTGTGGGTTGATGATGCACCAAAGATGTATTCAGTAAGAATTGGGTCTTCTTGACATGAGACTATCTTAGTTCCCAATCAATGAGAAAAGAGATGGGGAAATGGTCTGACAACATCACATCCACTAGTGGCTTAACTAGAAGTGAAGAGATGTCAAAGGAGAAAAAATATTGAGCTGAGATTATGGCATGATCAAGGGAATTATAAATCCTATCAAAAGTAGCCCAGTAATTATAGCGTGTGTGTCAGAGAGAATGAGAATAGCGAGAACCAATATTGGGATAAAAAATCCCCAATTTATTATGCATGTAAAACCACGCCTCTCATTTTCCAACTACCCATCTAAATGGTAAAGTATCATATTTTCCATACACCATCTCAACGATATTGAAATTTCCACACAAAAACTAGGTAGCAACTGGCAATGAATCAACAATCTAGTGCCAAAGAAGAGATCTTTCAACAACATCATTTAAGGCATAAACATTGATAATCCGAAAAGAATGATTATCAACATTAGAAGAATCCAAATGAGCCAATGTGTGGGGTCAGACCAATGATAAACCCCACAAGTATGCCACTGTGGGGGAAAAAGGGTGACTTCTCTGCCACGTCCATCCTCATGTTCAGTATAATTTTATTTACTGCTTGGTCAAATAGACCGACAATCCAACATGAGCAAAAAAATAGTGACTTTCACTTTCTAGAGACAAAGCACTTCAATACCATTATACTTTTGTAGAGTATCCTTAACGAAATACTTCCTAGAGAGGTCTATCAGAAATAAAAAATTCCATGAGAGGAAATTCATGAGTGAAACTCCTCCATATCGTCAAGGTCCGGTTCCTCAACCAAAGTATAGAAGCAATTGTAGAAAACATTTGGTGGAACTAAGCCAATTTTAATGTTTGGAGAAGAAAATATTTGTTTCTCCTAAACATATTCTCCTTCTTCCAAGGGTAGAGAAGGGCTTCTAGACCGCCTTTGAGTTCTTGACACGGGAGGAGATTCAACCGGTTGTGCTATCATGATGGTAGTAGGTTGAGGCATAGACTTAGGCCTTGGCCATGCCAAAGTAGTGGCAGACCCAACCTCAACTTCTTTCCCCTTTACCAAAGGATTTGAAACTTATTTGGTTGGCTCAAGTACTTTTGAAACCATCCCAGAACCATTGGACTTATCTTTACGATTTGTAACCATTGTCCATTTCTCCTCTGATTTGGTAGCAAAACTATCCACTTGACGTGGTTTTTCATTATCCTAAAGTAGCGAGGAGTAGGAGGAACAACTAGAGGGAAATCCTTAATCTTGTGGTCTACCGATTGACACCTATAACACATGTTCGGTAGATTAAAATAAGTTACCCTTTTGGGTATGCTAGAGAGCTCTAATTTGGATGTTAATTGACTCCTTCAAATCTTGTGAAAGGTTTAATTCAATACAAACCTATTTATAGGGTCAAAGAACCTATCTAGTTCAATACAAATGACCTTCCCTAGAGAGGATGCAATATGTTACAAAAAAGGCACACAAGGAAAAGGAAAACCTAAAAACTTAATCTAGACCAAGACCCCCAACTTGGTGTCATCTGAGACAACAAAGTCCTAGGTCCACGATTGGAAGATGAACAAAGATGAATGAACATACTAGGGACTATGATTTAGGATTTCCTGAACATGACCGATCTCCACAAAGTGAAAAAGAAAATAAGCCTTGGTTAAATTTTTGACTGTATCAAGCTGGACCCCATCAAGGACCCAAACCTTGTGGACCTATTGTTTAAGCACATTTTTAGGGGGAGTTCTCCCAAAAAAATAACCAACAAGTATATGCTCCTCAAGCCATTGACATGCAAAATCAAAATCTAGCAAGGGTAAAACCATATTAGTGAGGGAGCCATAAGACTTCCTTCATGAAAAACTTTCAAAATAAATTTTTGGGGTCACTTGTTCGGAGGGGGAGCCATTGAGAAGAGTTGTTGAACAAACAACACTAACAAGAATTTTTGGGTTAGAGCCAGTTGAACACATAATAAAACAAATAATTCCACACTAAATGTAGGCGTACACACAGTAAATGAGAAAATCATGCTCCTATGGCATGGTATGATGTAAGAGAGGCCAAGGATGACTACAGTCACAAGAAACCATAGCAGAGCTCCCACATTGGTAATACAATTTCTTAATCAAATGAGATTTGAAAATAACATAAAAATATTTTTGTTATATCATCCTTAGAAGTTAGGTTTTTCTGGTTATTATAAGATCTAAGGGCTAGTTTAATTTTCATTCAATGGATGAAATTGGTTTGTCATTCCATTAGAAAACCTAATGTATAAATTAACATTAAATTAAATTAATTTCTCTTATTATGGGGTTATACCATGGTGGGCCCCATGAGTCAAGGTACCCTTGACTTTGTTAAATGAACAAGACAATTGAGAGGGAGGGGGAGTTAATCAGTTGTACCAAATTCAAACATCAAAACCCTCAATAGTAATTAGATCCACATGCATTCATTAAACCCTTAATCTATTATAATGTTTAAACATGAAAAACAGATAAAAAAACTAAACCAACAAATTCCATACACAAGAGAAAACTAAATTTACACTAAAAACATAATGAAGGAAAATCCACAATGAGGATTAGATCTAAATATAATAATTGCAAAACTTGCACAACGGCTCACTACCAAAATAGGATGCACTGTCCAAAAAGGTTCACAGCTACAACTTACTGCCACAAAAAGAAAAAGAAGATAGAGGAGAAATTTTTACAGATTAAAACTTATCAATGCAATAGAGAATCCACCACAATAGCTCCAACTCCTTTGCAGTCTTTATTGAATGATTGAAGACACCTTTAGCTCACTACATTCAAAAGTCCAACAATTTGAAGTTCACATTTCTCTTCTCAAAATCACACTCTACTCTTCAAAAAATCACATCACTTGCATCATACACATCTATTATTTCTATCTTGACATCCTTCAACATCTCAACTCATACTTATACCATCCTCAAGCTTGAAAACTTTCTCCAAGGTTGACAATACATGCTTCACACTTTGTAATTTTAAATTAGGTTGGCACTAAACATTTTGTTGTAGGTAGGAATGAAAGTGGACCAAAAAAACACTTATTTGGGACCCAAATTAAATCTCACACACCATGATACACCTTCATTAACACTTGAACATCTTTGAATGTAGTGTAAACATGAGGTAGGCCATTACTCATGAAAAACAATAAACTTTAAATCACACACTTCCTTTGATCAAGCCAAAACTTTTGGACAACAAACTTCACCTGAGGGTGATCCAAGAACATCTTGTAAACAAAAAAAATTCACATCAGATATCACCTAAATATTATAAACACACTATTTATCTGTACAACACTGCTAGACACAAAAATACTTTACAACTTAAAAGACCTCAAAAAAAACTACAAAGAAATGCAAAGAAAATACATTTCTCCCAAACACCTTTGTACACAACACTACAAAACCATTTCACACATTGGTGAACACAACCTCGTCTGACCAACAATCTAGAAGCCAAAATTCTAGATATAGAAACCCTGAACATCTCTAACCACTAAATCTAAACCAAAAAATAAAATATTCACCGTAGAAGAAATGTGAAGCAAAACCATAACACCTCTACAAACTAGAACACCTTTGCAACACCATGTTTCCTTATTTTATCAATTTTCTCAATATCCTCGACATATGAACCATAAATAAAAGGTCATCAAAGAAAAAATATCTTCTCAACCATTGCACTACTATCATCAATGACAACACCTTCATACTTGCAAAAATCTCCCCCTTTATCATTGATGGAAATACAAGATGTGAGAAATCATCAAAGACACAATAGCTCTAAACATACTTATTTCTTTTTCTCTTTTCTCCCCCTTTCATGACTATATCATTACACATTCTCTCTTTCATGATTTTCTCACTTTCCACCCCTTGTGTAGACATAATTTTTCACATGATTCTTTCTCTCCCCCATTGACATCAATGGGAAAGGACAAGGTATTTTGCATTTTTCTCCCACTTTGACATAAAATCAATATACTTACAACTGCTCTAAATACTCTCCCTTAGGAGTACACACCAATTAACTCAACAGACTCTACATCATGATAACATAAACATCATATTACAAAAAAATTACTACCTACTCCCCCTAAGAGGTAGCCATTGACATCAATCCAAACAAGGAATGGATCCATAGATCCACTGGACTGATGCATCTCCATGTACAAATAGTTCAAAGAAGGAGGGACAATAACTCCTAACTTCTCCCTAACATACTCCAAAGTATCCTTAGGAAGATCCTTAGTGAATATTTCAACAATCTGATCCTTTGTAGGTACATATTCTTGAGCTTCACCTCATTCTCCACAACTTTCTCTCTCAAAAAGTGATACCTGATTGATATATGCTTTGCCTTTGAATAAATCACTAGATTCTTTGAAATGTTAATTTCACTTGTGTTATCACAAAAGATATAAATAGGATCATCATACATTACTCGAGGATATCCTTTAATGCATGTCTCCTCCATAATACTCGCATGCAAAAAGATGTTGCTGCAATATACTCAGCATCTGTAGTAGATAAAGAAATAGAATCTTGTTTCTTTCTTAGATAGGCAGGCAATCTTCATCCAAGAAATAATTTACCATCACTTGTATTTTTTCGATAATTAACACAACTATCCTAATTCGCATCTTTGTATGCACTTAATATGAAATCAATATCCTTAGGATACCATAAGACATAATCCAAAGTGACTTTCAAATATCTGAATATCCTCTTTACTACAACAACATGTGACTCTTTAGGATCTTCTTGAAATATAGCCACAACACTA
The DNA here is from genome assembly GCA_007115665.2 of Sequoiadendron giganteum. NCBI lineage: Eukaryota > Viridiplantae > Streptophyta > Pinopsida > Cupressales > Cupressaceae > Sequoiadendron > Sequoiadendron giganteum. The sequence goes on along the minus strand of CM021105.1, from coordinate 566,284,638 downwards.
ACTGCATGTGTGATCCCACAATAGTGGTTTACACTTTTTAGGACATCCTGATTTTTGTTGAAATCACAGATTTTTAGAAAAATAATGATTTAAGCCTTGAAAATTTCTATTTAAAGGATTACAATTGAAGAGTGTTTGATCAAAGCACCTTAGATCAAAACCCCTTGGATAGAACCACACTAGTTTTAAACCGTACATATAACGGAGTCTCCTTTACACCTATCAAAATGCTGATAAAAAACCACTTTTAATCTACCTTTTTGGGGATCAAATGAATTCATTTAAAATTTATTTTTTGTAAGTATGTAGTCCTTATTATAAGCTTCTCAAAAATTATAATTTGAAGTATATTTAATTTGATAATTATATTTATTTTTTATTCGTTGGGAATGTAGGTTTTTCACCAAAAATCAAGCTCTTTGTTCTACACATGTAGAAAAATACTAGATTATAATTATTTGTTTAGAAAACATGTTCCAGCTAGGTATTAATGTTGTTGATCTAGTAAAAAAAATTGAATTTTGATACATACAAAAGAAGTTATGTTGTTTACAGTTTACCTATGTCTAAATTGTAATTGGTTTGACTTCAAAAATTGATAAAAAAAAAAATATTCAATAAAACATTATGAAACCAAATAAACATGCTATATATATTGTAGTTACAAAGCTAAATTTGCAATAATTAGAATGTTGTCCTTCATAGAATTTTTTTTTATGTTGTTTACACTGATCATTATGCTTTAAAAATGGTGTTTACTGATCAAAACTAGTTTTTCAATGAGATGGAAAAAGATATGCAATCTGATTCAATTTTTAATTTTATTTTTAAATATATTTTGAATCTACAGACAAAATGTCACAAATAACTAGTTTTCATCATCTTCAAATTCCTCATGGTTTAGCAACTATAGGTGCCTGAAAGTGAAGATTTAGCTAAAAAAATTGGTTCAATGTCTAGTTTGGCCAAAAATTGTAAACCAGTATTGTGGGATCACCCTACATGATATTCGGTCTAGTAGCAGTTAGATATAATAGTGCACCAACCATAGATCTATGCTCGATTTGATAAGTGTTAGGTGATTCATCATGCTTTCTCAATTTGCAACCAGTAACCATGTAGGAGTGCATACTGGTTTGGAGTCATCCATTCAAAACTTCTTCAACATCTCTTTAACATATTTTGATTCTAAAATAAATATGCCTTTATATGTCTGAATGATTTGTATCCCAAGGTAGAAATTCATCTCCCCAAACAAAGACATCTTGAAATATTTTTGCATCTCTTCAACAAATTTCTCAAACATATCTTCATTTCCTCCAAAGATAATCTCATCCACATACACAACCACTATCAAGATCCTATCTTCCTCAACTTTAAAGTAAAGATTACTATCTGCGGTACCCTTGTTGAATCCTTGTTGTATTAAATATCTATCCAATCTTGCATACCAAACTCTAAGAGCTTTCTTTAATCCATATAATGCCTTTTTCAATCTGTAAACCATGTCTAGTTGATTTGACAATTGAAACACTTCCAATTTTTCTAGGTAAACCTCTTCTTCAAATTCATCATTCAAGAAAGTAGACTTCACATCCATCTGATAAACTTTAAAGTCCTTGTATGCTAAAAATACAATGATTTTTTCTTCAAAATGTCTCTTTTGCACATACTTAGGGGTCTTACGGGTCTTTTCTAGAGCTTCTTCCTCTTCATTTTGCACTTTTTCTTATCTTCTTCTTATTCTTCTTATTTGCTACAAGTAGTTTCATCTGATACATATCCATCTATAACAATTGAATTATGCAAATCTTCATCAACCTTGACATTTGCACTCTCAACAATATTTCTTAGCCTTTTGGTGTAACATCTGCAAGCTTTTCTTTCAGTAGAATATCTAAAGAAGATACCTTAATCAAACCTTGCATAAAAATTTCCCAATTTTTATTCATCTCTTCTGATATAAAATTTTCTTCCAGATACTCTAAAGTACTTGACAGTAGGAATCCTTCCATACCACAACTCATAGGGAGTCTTTATTTTATTAGCTTTGGCTTGAAATTGGTTAAGTATGTAAACAATAGTATGAACTATTTTTCTCCAGTATACTTCCAGTAATTTAGCTTCTTTAATCATAGTCCTTGTAGCTTCTTGAATAATTTTTTTCGTTTCAACTCCATTTCGCTGAGGAGTTCTAAGGGAAACCAAGTGGGCACTCTTTATTCCATGGTATTCAAAAAACATGTTAAAATCACTGGAGGTGAATTCTCCACCTTTGTGAAACCTCAAATATTTGATCTTCAAATTCATCTCGTTCTCAACCATAGCTATAAATGCTTTAAATTTATCTAGAGCTTCAAATTTTTCTCTAAGAAAATTAACTCATACCATTATAGAATAATCATCAATCAAAAGCATGAAATACTTGTCACCTTGAAGACTTCTGACCCTTATAGGACCACAATGATATGTATGTATTGATGTTGGTAGTCTGGTAGCAGATTGCTCTTTTCCTTTGAAACTAATCCTTATTTATTTTCTAAATTGACAATATTTACAAATGGAATTGATAGATTTTGTGATTCTTGGTAGGTCTCTTACTGCTTGAACTAAACTTATTCTAACCATATTATCAAAATTTATGTGACACATCCTCCATTGCCATAAGAGACTATCATTAATATGAGTCATAAAGCAATAACCATCAACCCCCTTGAGTTGATAGATATTTCAATTTGTCCTCTTACCAGCAACAATCAAAGTTATAGATCCCTTTCAATCATAAACTTCATCCTTAAACACAATATTATATCCTTTCAAATTAAGTTAGTGTACACAACAACTAATCTCTACAACAAGTATTAAAATTTTCAGCTTCCTCAATAGTAGATACCTTTTCACTATAAGAATCTAGAAGAGATATGAGATTTTTTTTTACCACTTTTGGTTCTTTGACTTGCACACTAAGACCTCTCATTGTACTTGCCAAGTCATCAAATCTCTACATGTAGATTATAATTATTTCATCTTTAAATTTTCTTTTTTAACCTTTTCATCTTCTTCATAAATGTTTTCTAGACTATCCCAAACTTCTTTAGCAATCCCAAGATTCATAACTTTTACTAATTCAAAATTTGAAAGACTGTTCACAAGAATAAATATTTCCTTACCATTTATTTCTTGTCCCTTGATCTCATCACTTGTGCTCAGGCCATTTGTTTCAAAATATTGATTATTTAATGCATTTGCAATATCATATCCAAAGGATTTTAATTTTCTTTCTATTTGTGTCTTCTAGATTGCATAATTTATACGATCAAACCTAGGGAAATCTATCTTGTTCGCCATCCAAAATCTACCTCAAGCAGTTAAGCTTTTCTCCAAGGAACCTTACTCTGATACCAATTGTTCAATGAACAAGACAAATGAGATGGGGGTGAATCATTTTTACCAAATTAAAACATCAAAACCCTCAACAATAATTAGATCCACATGCATTCATTAGACCCTTAATCTATTATAATGTTTAAACATGAAAAGCAAATAATAGAAACTAAAACAACCAACACCGTACACAAGAGAACACTAGATTTACTTGGAAAACCTAATGAGGTAAAAATCATGGTTAGGATTAGCTCACAATATAAGTAATTGCAAAACTGGTACAAAGGCTCACTACCAGAATAGGACACACTTTCCAAAAAGGTTCAGAACTAAGGCTCACTAGCACAGAAAGAAAAAGAATATAGAAGAGAAATATTACATAGAGAAAAAATTCTCAATGAAAGAGAGAATCCAATACAATAGCTCCAAAAAATTTGTAGTCTTTCTTGAAGGATTGCTCACTCCATTCAAAAGTCCAACACTTTGAAGTTCACATCGCTCTACTCAAAATTACACTCTACTCTTCAGTAATTCACATCACTAGCATCACACACATCTATTCTTTCTATCTTGACAACCTTCAACATCTCAAATAATACGTATATCATCCTCAACCTTGAAAACTTTCTCCAATGTCAACAATACATGCTTCACACTTTGAAATTTCAAACTAGGTTGGCACTAAACAATTTGTGGTAGGTAGGTACAAAAGTGAACCAAAACAACACTTAGTTGGGACCTAAATTAAATATCACACACCATGGTATGCCTTCATTCACAATTGAACATGTTTGAATGTAGTACAATCACTAGGTCAACCATTACTCGTGAAAACACATTAAACTTTTAATTAGATTCTTTCTTTGATCAATCCAAAACTTTCAACTAAGAAAATTCACTTGAACATGATCCAAGAACATTATGATATTGCTATCAAGATTCAATCATGTAGTTTTTAGATTCAAACTCATTGACCCATGATTCATGAGTAGTGGTTCATGAATCATGGGTCAATGAGTTTGACTCAAAAAACTACATGGTTGAATCTTGATAGCAATATCATAATTTGACACACTGTGCACGAAACCTCCTACTTATTAATCCAAGAACATACTGGAAACTAACAAAATCCTTCGCAACAAATATCACCTAAAGATTATAAACATACTATTTTTCTAGACAACACTGCTAGACACTGCAATACTCTATAACTCAAAAGACCTTCTGGTATGCCTAACCACGAATCATCTTGAAAAAGAGAAAATAACAACACCATCAAATCTCCTTTAGAACCACAAATTGTGAAAAACAACTATGGAGAAATGCAGAGAAAATACATTTCTCTTAGACACCTTTGTACACAACACTACAAAACCAATTCACACAATGGTGAACACAACTTCCTCTAACCAGTGATCTAGAAGACAAAATTCTAGATATATAAACTCTGAACATCTCTAACCAACATATCCAAACTACAAAAGCGGATCTTCTCCCTAGAAGAACTGTGAAGCAAAACCAGAACACCTTTGCAACACCTTGTTTCCTTATTTTATAATTTTTCTTAGTATCGTCAACATCTGAACAATAAATAGAAGGTCATTGAAGCAACAATCTCTTCTCAACCAATGCACTACTATCATCAATAACAACATAGGATTGTTGACATCAATGAAAACACCTTCATACTTGCAATAAACTTTAGGTTATAATTTGAAATATTTTATTAGAAGCTTTTATGTTCAAAGAAAGTGGAATAATAAATTTAGGAATATTAACCTAGATCTATTTTATTTAATGGAAAAATATATAATATCTTAAGTACAAAATTATTTATTCTAATTATGATTAATTTTTTTTTTGAGATATTATTTGGGGTTTTCATCAAGATAAGTAAACAAATTGATTGTAAATAACAACTATAATTAATTTTATCAATTAAATAATATTAAACGTTGTATATTATTAATTGAGTAAATCAATTTAAGAAATTAAATTATATGTCTATTTGAATTTTAATAATTGATCTCTTAAGAATATTAAACATTTAAATTTATTTAATTATAATAGTGGATAGTTTTTATTATTAAAATATCATTTATTCATTTTCATAAAATCTTATTTATTAGTTGAATTTTAGGTATATTTCCCATCTTGATGATTGAACCTTCATGCTACCATATAGTAAACTCTACTAGGATTGTTATTGGAATGAACCTCCCTTCAAGGTATTCTATTTAGACACCTAGCCCTATCATGTTTCTTTCATCACTAAGGTGTAGGGAAGGGGTTCTCTTACACCTAGATGCATTTAGCATTTTATTTCCTTTTGGTTGATGTGCTTGTGATGAAACTACATATCCACTGACACGAAGTACAAACAATACTTATAATAATATGCATGATACTAGGTGAAGTTTAAGTATTTTATTTCAAAAAATTGACATTGTGTCATTGTTCACATGTGTAATATGTGCACAACACCTAGGTTGATGCATTGAATTATGAGCCATAGATAAATATTTAAGTTTTGGTACACATATCGATAAGTAATGACCATGCCTAGCATTTTCTACCGTGAAATATAATATTTTGAAATTTTGAAATAATGAACAAGATTGGACTCATGATCAATTCAATGTGATATAATCATAGGTATGATATATTCTAGGGTGAGTAATGCTCTGAGATGAAATATGTATATTTTTTAGGGAGTGATATGAAATAATTGTTGAATTAGGTTTTGAGTTTGTGATTGTGTTGAAATAAGAAAAAAAAACTATTCTATAGAAATTTATTAAATTCATTCATAAAAAATAAGAAAGTCAGTAGATAAAAATATAAGGTTATATACTTTTATCATCTTCACTAATAGGACATTCTAAAAGATAATTTCCATACACACACTTTCTAGTATGGGATCTATTAAATAGTAGTTAGGGACCAATGCACCATTAAACTAATTTAATTATTTAGGTAATTTAATAATTGAAATATATTTAGGAAATTGAAATCAAATAATCATAACACATATGTGCATGGAAATAAAAAATTGGCTTTAGAATTAATGGTTAAGAATAATTCTATAAAGGAAATACACATTTTCTTAAGTTAATTTAGGCTAATCAAATGAATGAAAATTAATAAGCATAAATCAACTTAGATTGTTTTATTAATACAAGGGAATGATATTTAAAATTAAAATTTAGGAAAAAAAATTGTGCTCAAGAAAAATGTAAGTATCTATGGAAATTATTAGGAAGAATAAAGACTTGATGTTGTCTGGATTCTACTAATGTTGCTACTAGAAATAATTGCTTTAAGTCTACTATTTACCTTAGGCATAATTTTATTTCTAATTCTTTTATTATCAAATCCACATCATATGATGTTAATCTCACCCACTCAAGAAACAACCCAACACATATAAGTGAATTGAAATGTTCAAAAAAAATTATTTTCTACAAACTCCTATGACTTATGTTGCTGATGATGGAAGTTTTTTCTTTAAGATAGGGACTAGTGGTATTGAAAGATACCTTGGGAAATTATTGGACTTTCAAGGGATACATTATCCTTGGTTGTTACCATTTATTGGGTCAATCTTAGGTTCATGTGAAAGATCAAATACAATCCTCTCAAATCATTCAAATTTCCTAAGATGATACAATATAAATTTATGGTCTTCTTAGTTCTCTAAACCAAAGTGTCCTTAGAACCATACACCTTCAAGCATAGGATTTTTGGATATGATGTTCTTATGAATTTCCTCAAACATATGTATACCAAATTGGCCCATAATGGCTAGAGGAATATGTAAAAATTAGCAAAGATTTAAATTTTCAAAATTTGTTTAAATTTTGTGTGTCATGGGATCAATCCAACACATTGTAGGATTGGCATAGGAGAAGGAAATGTGAATAATAGCATGCAAAATAAGAGCTAATAATATGCATAAGAAATGATACTGAAGAAATTAGAGTTTTATAATCATAAAAAATAATTCTAAAATATATAATTTTTGACTATATCTAACTTGAGGGCAAAGACATTTTTTATAAATATATAGGAATATATTGAAATACATATAAGAAAAAATTGAATATATAAAAATTGATACAAATAGATAAAAGATAAAAAAAAAGGATACAATTTAAAATCAATCTAACTATACACAAAAATACAATTCTTTATCATTATAAAATCATATTAAACAACTCTATCAAAATGAACCCAAAATTATTATTAAATCAAAATATAAACAACAATTGAAAAGAATGTAGGCAGCCGTTCTAAACCCTAGAAAGAATGTGTGATACCCATTTTTACAGCGACGCCTTCAACTTTATCTGCTAAAGAAGTGCCATACCACTACTGATCATACGATAGTGTCGAGAGCTTTCGTTGTATATGACCTGCATGGCGTATGAACCACGATAGTTAGTTGGGTGACTTTCAGACTCTTGCCATTATCATGGTCTAAATTTCTGAAATGACAAGAGACTTTTTGTAAGGGGGAATCAGTTCGGAAAGAGAGAAGAAATTGTGGGGGATTGACCTCATTTTTGTTACTGATATGTTAGGTTTGGAGATCAGTCTGGTACGAACCTCAGTTCTCATTGAACTAATTGCATCACTGACAAGATTGATAGTTAAGTTTGGGAATAAACTATATTCTGCAGGATACTTTCGTCTTCATTTCTTTGTTTTAAATTGACTGAAGCTCGTCATGCTTTCCTGGAATCTGCTACTACTTGCAGATATATTTGGTGATGGGCATATTTTAGTCATCCGTGGTATTGGTCGATTAAGGTAAACACGGACAATTTTATTTTGATAAATTCTATCACCAGCTTATCTGTAAGTTAGATGTCACTCACTTTCCCGGATCTACACATTAAATCAAGATCCGTGCTCTCTCGACTTCTTTTTGACTTATATCAATTACGTATTTTAGACTCCAACTTAGCAAGTTGAAATCCAAGCAATGAAAACTCCTGCCTCAAATGTATACAAAATGTCGCAGAGCAGGATGGTTCACGTATGAATTTATGCCTTCTCTTAATAAAAGCACCAATGTTTTTCCATTAAAACATAATGAAAAGCTACAGTTACAACAATGACAACCAAATGGTGCATTTGGTAAATGAGTCAATATTCATTCAATGCTAAGTTTGACAATTGGATTTTAATTTTGTTTTGTATTATATCTGAGTTAATAAAAATAATGTATTAAAGTGGGGATTTTTTTTATGTTGTCATTTATTTAAGTATATATATTTTTATGTATTTATTTATGGTATTTTTGTTTTTTTTTTTATAATTTTTTTATCTTTCGTGTTTATTTATGTATTTGTTCATAGATATTACATTTCTATATTGATTCTACCATCTTTTTGTTACATATCAATCTCATATGTGTGGGAGTAATCATGTTCCTATAGATTTGGTTCATGGAATATCAAAATTTAAATACAAAAATTTGACAATGCATGCTCATTCCTTTATTATCTTGAGCTAATTAAATATATGTTTGCATGATTTATTGCAATGTCCTTGTTTTTTATTTGATACGTAAGTTGCAGCTAGGGATGCACCATTATATTAATAAAAAAAGTGAGATACATCATTTTCATTATCAAAATTTCTAACTATTTTCTGGCTTAATAACAAGGCCACTATTACATATAGCTTGTTAAGAAAAAGAAAGCCTTTCATTCTTATAATAGATAGACTATTTAAAACACTAAAGAAAAACTTCAACATCCATTATTGATGTTACCTGCTCCTTATAGACAAACATTCAAATTCACAGAGCCATTCCAAGTCATAAATGGGTTCCAAGTTATTCACCCTTTTTAGGAATTGGCATCCCTTCTCTGCAAGCACTGAATGTTGCATCAACTTTTTGGTTCGGAATTTGCCAACGATGGAGAGCCATTCACCACTATTGTTGCTTCTAACACTAAGGAGATATGTTTTGATCACAACATACCCACATCAAACCTTGCCACCTATAAACCTCATCCAAACCTTCCAGATACCACTTTTTGAACATAGTGTGAGCAATGACCCTTATCACATCCTTTGGCTCCATAGGTCAACAAGAGATACAATGAAGTAGAAGGTGATGTATGTGATCAGCATATATTTGTAGGCATCCACCATGAAATTAACTCCCAAAATCCATTTCAGTACCTTCAAAGTTCGGCCACAATGCTCCTTGATCATTACTTTCAACCTTTGGTTCGAGATAGCACCTAAGAAATCCATTTGATGCCACAAGCTTGTTAAAAACATAGGGGAGTCCATTGTCAAAAATCACCAAAGAGATAGCTACCATTTTGTATTCTTTCCCTCTACTTGATATGGGATTATATAAGCTACTACTAGTTCACCACCTCCATATTCATGTACTCACGCACCATCCGACATATGCTTCGTTCCCTCCTCCTATTTGGAATTGTACCTAGCCTTGAAGATTTTTCCCATTTCAACCAAAGTGTACATTAGATGCCTTAACTACTCATGATCTCATATGTTTCTATCGCTTGTGGGATGTGCATCAATTGCCATGTTTTGTAGTTTATCCACTACCTTGTTGCCTTCCTTATAGATATGACATTTTTTAAACTCATGGAGATTGTCTAGGAGGCTCAAGTATTCCAATAAAAGGTTATTCAACCTCAAATGTATCACCCTACTAGATGAAAAAGACAATTGCAAGGGGGGTGAAGTTGTTGTATATTAAAATATGCAATCCCTCATTAACTTTCAATCCCTTATCTGAATTTGCACCCTTATCATGCATTAGGAGAATATAAACATATGAAACAACAATGCAAACACATCCAAGCACATAAGAACAATATATTGACATGGAAAAACTAATAAGGGAAAATCATGGTGAGGATTAGCTCACATATGTATGAATAACAACACCAAATATAATTATGCTCATTGTGAAGAGCTCACTTGCTAGAAAAAGAAGAAAGGCCCATTGCTAGGTGGCTCACTACCAAGAAGAAAGAATAGAAGGAATTGTTATAGAGAGACTCACTATCTCAAAGAAATAGGAGAAATCCATCACTATAATTTTGCACCATCCACAACCTTCAACTCACTACCTCTATTAGCTTCAAGCACACTAAAAATGTAGACACCTTCTACTCACTGTGCCCATAATCATAGGAATTAATGATCACATTGAAATCACCATACTTGATCAAATTCACATCTCACACTTGGCACACAGATTCACACACAAATCCAATAATTCATCTTTCATTTATACCTTATGTAACCTAAATAATATTAATTAGGTCACCCTTAATGAGATATATGCACCTCAAATGTGCATCACCAAGATAGGTCAACACCAAACAATTATTTGATGGAATGAAGTAAAGGAAGATGACACCAAGGGTTAACTAGGACCCAAACCTACATCACTATGCTACTCATCACATTCAAAATCCATGAGGTACCTCCACAACTAGCTCTACCACACTAGGCTAGACAAACCTGAACTAGCACTACAAGTGACCACACAAATGCTTCTCCAATTCATGAAAAACACATAGAAATACTCCATAAAATCCACATAACATCTTAGAATATTCCATCATCATAAAAATATTTTTCAATATTGCCACAACCACCTGAAATTGAGAATACCATCATTCTATGTAACCAAACACGTTGCACATAACACAACATACTATCAACCTTGTGGAACACCTCAGCACCTAAAGCCTCAAGGGAAGGAAGTTATAGGAAATATAAGAGCATTCCCAAATTCGCAAGACAAGAAACCTCACTAAAAAGAAATTTAGAGAAATCTTATTTCTCCTAGATAACCTTCTACATAGACAAACACTCTATTAAATAGAAATTTCATGACAAAATGATTATGAATTTAAAACTCTAGATATAGAACCTTTAAACACCTCTGATCATCAAATACAAACTGCATAGTAATATCTTCAACCATGAATAAATACAAAGCACATCACTAAACATATCTCTATCACACTACACACTCTTTTATAAAAATTTCTTGAAAGCACTTGGAAACCAAGTGAAACAACTGCATCAGGAACACCAACAAACCACTACAACACCTTCTCATCATGATTCCAACATCTAAAATACCAACAATCTCCACATCTACAATATATTTTTAGCACCACACTAGAGGTTGACATCAATGACAACACTAAAGACAACATAGTGCAACACACTTGTTGCTAACATCAATGACAAAACTGCAACAATATTCCTAACCATACTAGACATTGACATCAATGATCAAATATTGACATAAATGACAACACCAATATCATACTTCCAAAAATATCCCCCTTTGTCATTGATGGTAACATCTTCTTTGAAAAACAATCAACAACAAAAGCAACTCTGCATTAAGCATCACTCCCCCTTACTAGCCAATACACTTCACTCTCTCCTTAACCTTTGTTCTTCAGACACAATTTTCTTTGCAATATCCCCCCCTATCTAAGGATTTCTTCAACCATTACTATCCCTTTTTCATGAATTATTTCCTTGTCTTTTTTAGACTTCACTCTCTCCCCTTTGACATCAATGACAGAAATTGCATAGTATTTTTATTTTATTCTCTCCCCCTTGGACACCACTTACACACTTCTCTTTAAGAAACATCAGCGAACAACTGCTCTCTCTCCATTACTCTTCTCGATGCACCTCTCACTGCTGCACTTATGATTCTTCATTTCTTCCTTTACTACGTACTCTTTTCTGCACACTCCCCTTAGAGACGCAAGATATGATACATCAAACTATACCAAAAAAACTCCTACCTACTCTGCTTGAGAGGTACCCTTCAACATTATTCCAAGACCAAGAATGTATCTTGAATGCTCTATTGGATAGATGCACCAAATTATGCATCTAGTTGAAAGAAGGAGGGTAAATAACCCCTAACTTCTATCGAAGATACTCAAAATTATCTTTAGGAAGAGCCTTTGTGAAAAAAAAAGCAACTTGATCCTTTGTAGGCACATACTCTAACTTCACCTCATTCTTTGTAAATTTCTCTCTTAGAAAGTGATATCGTACATGGATATGTTTTGTTCTTGAATGCATTACCGAGTTATTTGAAATATTATAACACTTGTATTATCACACAAGATAGAAATAGGTTCATCATATGATGCTCTGACATTCTTCAATGTTTGCTTCATGCATAACACCTGTGTACAACATGATGCTACTGCAATATATTTTACTCTTGTAGTAGATAATGACACTGAATCTCGTTTCTTACTCAACCATGAAACCAATCTACTTCCAAGAAAGAAAGCGCCTCCACTTATACTTTTTTTGTCATCTAACCTTGCATACCAGGATCTAGGAGCCTATTTGAGTCCATACAATACCTTCTTCAACCTATAGATGATATGAAAAACATATAATAACTAAAATCCTTCCACCTATTCAATTTACAACTCTTCTTCTAACTCACCATTCAAGAATGAAAAATTCACATCCATCTGATAAACCTTGAAGTCTGTATGTGTTGTGAATGCCAAAAACATTCAAATGTCTTCCATCCTTGCCACCAGAGAAAAATTCTCTTCAAAATATATTCCATCAACTTGTGTGTAGCCCTTACAAACAAGTCTAGACTAATTTCCGACAAATTTTCCATCCTCGTTCAACTTATTCCTAAAAACCCATTTAGTTCCTATCGCATTATTGTTTGCAGGCCTTGGGACTAATTTCCAAGTCTGATTCTTCTCAATCTGTTACAACTCTTCTTTCATAGCCTTGATCCAATTCTCATCTTTGCATGCCTTAGTCACTATTTTAGGTTCCACATCTGAAAGTAAATAAAAGTTTACTTGTTCCTTTGTCATAATAGTCATTTTTCTTGTCAGCACACCTTTTCTGTCATCTCTAATGATCTGATCTTTATAATGATTCTTTTTCACATACTTAGGAGTCTTAGGGATCTTTTCTGGAGTTTCTTCCTCTTCAATTGTCATCTCTTTTTCCTTCTCTTATTTTTCTTCTTCACTCCAAGTGGATTCATAAAGTTCATATCCTTGAATCAATAGAGAACTCAGATGTGATTCTTCATCCACTTTGACACTTGCACTTTCAATAATATTTTTCAACCTTTTATTATAACACTAATAATCTTTGCTTCTTGTCAAGTATCCAAGTAAGATTCCTTCATCAAATCTTGCATCAAACTTTCCTGAGTTTTCTTCATCTCTTCTGATATAGCATGTACTTCAAAAAATCTGAAGTATTTCATAGTAGGAGGTTTTCCATATCATAACTCATACAGAGTCTTTGAATTATTCACTCTTTCTTGACCTTTGTTAGGAATGTAGACTATAGTATGAATACATTTTCTCCAATAGAAATCTGGTTGACTTGCTTCCTTCATCATAGTCCTTTCTATTTCTTGAACTATTCTATTCTTTCTCTCCACAACTCCATTTTGCTGAGGATTTCTAGGAGCTGGAAAAATGCCTCAATTCCATGATCTTCACAAAAATTGTTAAACTCATTTGAGGTCAACTGACCACCTCCGTCAAACATTAAGCACTTGATTTTCACATCCATTTTATTCTCAACCATATAGACTTAAATTCTTTAAAATTATCTAGAGCTTCTTATTTTTCTTTAAGAAATGTTGCCCAAATCATTCTAGAATAATCATCAATCCTAAAATACCTATCACCTTGAGAGCTTATTGTTTTGGTAGGTCCACATAGATATGTATGCACCAACTCCAAAGGTCCTATTATAGAATATTCCTTAGTCTTGAACCTCTTCTTTTTTTTCTTTCCAAACTAACATTTTATGCATATTTCATTTATAAGCTTTGTAATCTTTGGAAAATATCTCACATTATTAGTATAACTGATCTTTGCTAGGTTGTCAAAATTTATGTGACCCGTTCTTTTATGCAATAGCATACTTTCATTGATTTGGGACATGAATCATTTAGCACCACTACCTTTGAGTTGATAAACATTATCTTATTGCCTTATCCCTATAGCAACTAAAGTTTTGGATCTTTCTTTTCTAATTTCACAAACATCATCCTAAAACATAAGATTATATCCTCTACTACACATTTTTCCTACACTTAGAAGATTATACCGGAGACCCTTGACATAAATAACATAATCTATTTTATGCTTTCTATCAAAACTAATTTAACCTTTCCAGAGATCTTAGCAGATGTATCATCACTAAACTTAACAAGACCACCATCATAGTTTTGAAGTTTAAAAAAATTATTCTTGTCACCTATCATATTATTTGATTATCCACTATTAATTATCTAGTAATTTATCTCTTCTCTTCCATGAAAAGTAGTCACCATAGTTCCTTCAATTTATCGAAGCACTTTCCTTCACACAACTTTCATAATTAGTAGAATTAGTTCCAAAATTTAAAGCCATGAAAAAGCATTCATCACTGTCATCATCAAGATAGTATAATTCCACATCCTTAGATACACCATTGCCTCTTTGAACATAATAAATCCTTCTTCAAAAAAATTCCTTTATGATCCTTACGTTTTGATTGGATATTTATAAGAATAATGACCTATCTTCCCACAATTGAAACATTTAAATGGTAACTTACCTTTTTATTTTCTAGTGCCCTTTTTCAATCTCCTCACAAATTTTTCTTCCACTTCACCAAGATCATCTAGATCTGATTCATCAACCTTCTCTTCCTTCCAAACTTTAAAAGCAACTTCTTTCTTTATAACATCTTGACCAAACTCTTTCAATTGATAAGAAATTAAATCACCAAACATTTGATCTCTAGAATAATCATCTAAATTATGAGCTTCCTCAACAACAAAAACTTTAGAACTATAAGCTTTAGGAAGAGTTCTTAGTTACCTTTTTCACAACTTTACTTTCTTCCAACTTACCACCAAGACCATTGATGGTGTTGACAACTTAATCTACTCTAAGCATTTGGGTTGTAATGTCTTCATCTTTAGAAATCCTTAGGGTCTCAAATTTGGCTTTGTAGTTTTGCATCTTCGCTTGCTTGACCCTATCATCTCCTTCTTAGATACTCTCCAGCTTTGTCTAGATCTCTTATGTAGTTTTTAAACATATCACCTTTCCAAGTTCTGAATCAGAAAGTCCACTTAATATAGCATTCCTTTCTTTTCCATTGTTCTCGTGGGTAAAAGAAAGAAGTTGGGTCCATGAAGAGGGGGAGTTTCAACGAAAATAAATCTCACAAAAAAAATGTACGCATTATTAAAACACATGTATGCATTATGTTTTAGGTACCCGAGGCTAAACAAATTGTTATGCAATAAAAATGTGTATGTGTTATAATGTGTATGCGTTTTATAACACGTACAAGTCATTTATTTAAAAAATTAAATATCTTTTAGAAAATCATACACTTTTTAAAATGTGTATGCATTTTAAAATGCGTACATGTTTTAAAACGCATACACATTTTTTAAAATTATTTAATTTTTTAAATAATCAAGCAAATAAAGAACACATGTGTTTTGTAATGCGTATGCATTTTTAAAATTTTGAGTCACCAACCCACATGTTAACTCATTTTTAGGCTCGGGGAAGGCTTGGCAACCTGATCCTTAGCCTTTGACCTACAACTAAAAAACGAAGGCAAGTTCAAGGGAAACATCCAACTTTGGCAATATGGTTGATCGACTTTTTTTCTGAATCAATCTATAAAATTAAAACCCATTAGATAACATTATGTCTAGTTTCAAAATATATAAGTTTTTTTATATTGGATTATATTTGTTATTTTTTAATTAATTTCTAAGAAAAATAGTCTATAAACTTGAAATATTAGAATTTTTTTTTTAATAACATTTTTTTGGTTAATTTTCTTGTAAAAAAATTATATGACATCAATATTTTGACAATTCTATACACAATAAAAAAATATTCAAAAATGTTTAGTTTAGGTCCAGTTATGTTGTCCATACATGTTGATTTAAAAAAAAAAAAATTAAGGACAACAAAAATTCAATAAAAAAAATATTCAGAAAAAAAATTACAAAAAAATATTCTCATCAATATTCATGTTGTTAGCTATCTTTCCCCAAAAGTAATTAACAAAATACTTTTATTTGGGTCAAAAAGTGGTGTCCGTACATTTCCATGGTATGGTAAAAAAAAAAACTTTTAAAAAGTGGTTTTTATACATCCCTATCAAAATTCAATTTCTATCATCTGGGTATTTCAATAAATTACATTTTTGGAAACTAGATTAAGAATTCTAATTTTTTTATTCCTGACTTTGTTTAATATTCATTGTGTAAGTGCCTCAAATTTTAAGTCGAAGTGTGAGAAATTCTGAAAAACAACAAAAACACTTCCACTTTTTGAGCTTTTTGTGGACCCAATTTCTTGCATCAACCCTCATATTCCTTGATCTCATCTTCACTTGTCGGGCCAACAAGAATACCATCAGAGTAAATTGTTCATCTCATGATATTCATGGATTTATGTACACTAGATTTAGATGTAATAATAGGTGATGTAGGAGATGAGATCTCAATCCAAGTCATAAAACTATATTATTCATCTCTAAATGATTTTGATGTTTCTCAAGATGAATGAGTGAGACAATATAATTTTTTTGAATGTGGTGGATCTAAATGATAAGGTAAATTAATACCATTATTGATAAGTTGTTTGATTTCATTAAACCAATGATGAATACGATCTTCTACTATATATTTTCTTCCCATAATATGCACACCTTATTTTCTATTTATATTAAGGATTATGAATAATACTCAAATGAAAGGGATTTATAATGAGAAACATGATCACATGAATAAAAAGAAAGAAACACTTAGATTACCCCCTTGATTCAATAAATGAGCCCCAAAATAAATTTATAGTAATTTGACAATTTATATTCAGTACATTTACAATTACCACAAATGAATTTTATGTGCAAAGATTATATATAATTAAAATAAAGATATATTTTAAAAGTATAACTCTAATATATTTTAAATAATAACTAACAACAATATTATGTAGTTCTCAAAAGTAGGATAAAAAAGACTTTTTATGTGCCAGAATGAGCCATATGAAGATTTAAAAATGGGAACTATGCAAAGTGTCCAAAATTATGAAATAATTACACAACCAATTAGAGAATAAAAAATTATCCTTAATAAAATAATGCATAAAAAATGACATCTAGATGATCAAGATATGGATCTCTAAAGTTGTAGTGCCAAAATAAAAGTGCTAATGGAGAAGGGATCTAATTCAGAGGAAACATTTTTTTATGTTAGAATGATGTCAACTAACAAATATGTTGAAATCGATATAATATTTTTTGAGACTTATATCTATACCAACAACCAAAAATAGTAACTTTTCTATAATTAAAAAATTAAAAAATATCATTTCACCTCAAAAATAGAGCTAAGAATATCCTATTTTTATATAGAATATTATTTTCATAATTTATAATGGCCATTGAATGATAGGTGGTATGGATTTATGAATAGATGTATATATTTTTGTATAGTCATACATATAGATTTTTCCTAAAAAATTATGCCCAAAGAAACATGTTTTTATTCCCGAAATGTGAAGTTTAAAATAAAAAAATCATCTCTCAAGCCTTCTAAGTATAATGAAGAGGTTTGTTTGGCTCCAAGATGCACCATATATATTTTTTATTGAAAGCCCCATGATTTAAAAATCTAAGTTTATAGATTCAAAGCTCTAATAACATGTTAGAGTCATTTATTAACCCTAATAACCAAATAGATATTACAAAGTAATGGTAAGACTTCTACATAAGGTTTGAAATAAGCCAAAAATATACAATATATTTACACAATATATGTGAATAAAAAATGCTTGTGATTATATATTTTCCCCTTGAATATACAGAGAAGGGTGAGATGGGAAGGTACATGTGGACTCTAACCTCCTCTATGATTATAAGGCATGTGTCCATGGTGTGATATATGAATGAGACAAGTGTGACAGAGTTTTCATATGCACATGATATATGTATCTCAAATAATGAGTACATGTCTCTCAACCACATGAGGTGAGATAAAAATTTAAAATTACCAAAGTGAAGTCTTAACTAGTGTGAATAGGACTCTTTTAAGCATGCTAAAAGTTAACTAGTTCAATCATATCACTATTTACACTTGTAGATTACATACATGTTGATAGTACAAAAAAGATTTTTTTTATCTAATATGTACCTTGGGTAAAAAATAGTCCAATTGTTTTATGGATCAAATCCATACCTTATGAGATAGATCTTATCCACTCAAGAATTAACTAAACGCACATTATTCAACTAAAACCTACAATAGTAATCCTATTATCTATGGACTCTTATGGTAACTTGTGTTGTGTAAGATGGAAATGTCTACTCTAGAATAAGGAATGACAATATTAGAAAATACCTTGGCGAAATCATTAGAATCACAAGGGTGAAGCTATCCTTGGTTGGCATCCTTGATTGAATGGATTATTGGAAATAGGTGTTGTCATTGATGTCAACTCGATATGAGTTTTCATTGATGTCAAATGTGAATGCTAAAGTATGCATATACTCCAAAGATAGTTGTTGTATAGTTGAAATGTATTGGTGCTAGTCTACAATGTTGTATAAGGAAATGGTGACTGGAGTTTGATGTGGAGGAAGATAAGTTTCAAAATATTGGCTAAGGAATTTATAGTGTACACTCTGAGGCAAACTCATAATATTTTAGTTTGCATCCCTTTGTAGTCCAAGTAGTTGTCTTGTGGTTTAAACGATAAGAAGGATGAGATGTGAAGGTGTTATATCTAAGAGTTCATGTTATTAAACCTTCTACAATGAAATTTATAAATCAGAGTGTTTCGATCTATGAAATATAGTGATGAAGGCTTGTTGGAAAGCTCTGCATTTCTTTAGAAGTGAAGTATTGGCCTTGTAGTTATATAGACATAATCAGTGATGTCTAGTGCATGGTACTTTTTAGCTTTAGGTGTTTCCATCATCCACAAGATCAGTTTTCAAATGACATTTTTTTATAGTTTGTTAGAAATGCTATGTTCATTTGGTTTCAAAAAAATACTTTAGTTATGCTAGCTTATGATGATGTATCTCACATAGAGGAATGTATCCTTTTAAATTTTCACACTTGCTTCAGCCCTCCTAATTAAAATCAACTTAATAATACCTTAATTTAGTGTTAAAAAAAATATCCTGTTACACTTTCACACTTGTTTAGGCCCTCTTAATTAAATTGAGCTTAATTATGCCTTAATAAGACCTTTTATTAATTTACAAGCCTAATAAATTACATTTTCCATAGGGTAATATCGACAATAATTAATTCCAATGAATAACACTTTACCTTGATCAATGTGTGTTCTCGGAATAGGGACTTGGGACCCATTCACCCATAGACAAATGGATCCTTCCTAAGCCTTTGAACCTAAATTTAAAATATTTTTTTGGTGTTATTTTAAGGTACCCAAATCCATATTTCAATGTTGGCTTGTGATATTTTAATTTTGAGAAATTAAGGATGCATACCTATACATATAAGGTTATTTTATCATTCAAATCCTAAGGTTTTCAAGAAGAAATCCTAGAGGTTTTATGCAAGAATTCCTATATAGAAGTTTATGATCAAGGGAATTCAAGAGAAAATATATTAGAGACTTATTGCAACAATCAAGATCTATCCATCATGTCAAATTCTTCTCACATTATTCATGTTTTTGGAGCTAACATTGTGATGTAGGTTTCAGGATCAAGTTCAAGCATTCAAGAATCAACTCAAGTCATCTAGATCCATACCCAATTCAACCACTTCATGCAAGTTGCAGATCTTCCAAGATCTCCATTTTAGAGGTTTCTACAAGGGTTTGTTGAGTGGTAACATAGAATTGTTCATTGTGCATTCCCTCTTTCATGCATTATTTCAATTCAAGGTTTGATTACCAAAATGGGGTTTGACCAAGGAAAACCCCCATTCATCAAAAATAAATGATTTTTCCCTCTTGTATGTGTGTTTCAGATTTAGGTTGAACAAGGATTGAAGACCTCTTGAAGAGAAAGATTGCAAAAGTTGTCAAAGTTCTTGTCAAATCATGAAATCTAACCTACATATTTGATTTTTGACATTTAGACACTAAAACCTGGAAAAATTAGAAGCTATAGATCAACATCAAAGGCTCTCAAAAGTTGTAGAAAATCCTTGACAAATGACCCATTCACCCATGGGTGAATGAGTCCTAGTCAACCTTCAAAAACTAGCTTTTGGTGACTAGTAAACACCTTTCT
Organism: Sequoiadendron giganteum; assembly: GCA_007115665.2. Taxonomy (NCBI): domain Eukaryota; kingdom Viridiplantae; phylum Streptophyta; class Pinopsida; order Cupressales; family Cupressaceae; genus Sequoiadendron; species Sequoiadendron giganteum. The sequence goes on along the minus strand of CM021105.1, from coordinate 566,263,905 downwards.
TCCCTTCTCAGATTTGCAATTAGTTTTCCAGTTCTACTAATATTGTGTTTAATATTGTTGTTTCAAGTTTTAGATTTCATTTTGGAGTTGATTTTCTATTTTTATTTTTTCTCTGAAAAGTGTTGCTTGACCTTGACTCCCATCCTGAAACTAGAAGGAAATATAAAGATTATCACATAGGGTTGATTCACCTAACGGTTGTTAGTCAATTCATTGCGGGGATCTCATTTCCCAATAAAATATAGTAAAATAGGTTCATTTATTATCATATCGATGAACCCCCTTCTCATAATCAAACACCCTATTTTTTGTTGTCTCATTCTAGTGAACTTGACTTTTGAGAATCATAAATTTTTGATTTGGGATTCCATTTTCAACCCTAGATCTAGGATTTTCATTACTTTGCATTCAATTCTATTGATTTTCATCTCATTTAGCATTGCTTACTTGCATTACTTTTCATCTCATTTAGGGTTTTAGTTTTGCATTTTTATATTCTTTAAAATCTAGAAAATTCAAAAATATCAATCATTTTGTATAGTGTTTACATAACATTGGATGATCAACAACTTAAAACAGAAAATTGAATCAAAATTACATATCAATTTAGGTATTTTCTCTTGTCATTTAACATCATTTTGCACTTACATTTAGACCTGATTTTAAAAAACTATGAAACTATAACTTACTATCTGAAACTCGAATCTAAAAAGCATAAAATCGCCTCAGAAACCTATAAATCAATTTTTCAAAACCCTAAAGTGAGACCCATTCACCCATGGGTGAATGAGTCCCTAATCGGGTCTTCTTTTTAATTTCTCAGCATAAAAAAAACTATATCTGCAATCAGTATTCCTGCATTCAGTTTGTTGTTTCAGTTTCCAAAATTTCTCTTTCCTGAAATTATTCATATTAATATTAATCTGTCAAATTCAATGCATTGTTTAAATTCAAAATTGCATCTAAAAAGACATCATTTTTAGGTTTTTCCATAGCATAATCAAAAAATTATCTTGCTTCATACTTAAAAATTTGTAATCTCTTTATATTTCAATTAATTCTTCCATAATGGACATTTGTATTGGCAATATATGGAAGTCCTTAACATCTTTGGTTGATGTCCCAAGTTGTGTGTTTGGTAATGATCCTAATGTGATAGAACCTAATCATGCTCAACCAACCCCTAATGAATGTCCTCATGAAGTTGACATCTTAGGTGAAGATGATGAAAGCATGCATAATTTCATACATAATTGTCTTGACAACCATGAGAACAATGCATCTTTTTACCTCTCCATGCAACAACCAACACTTACTATTATTCCACCACTAGGGATGTTTGATCTTTTACATCGTGAGATTAAATCACAAAACAAGCTTAACCCTTCAACTATGAGTGAACTTAGTCTCTTCAATCAAGTGCATACTCATCCATCCTAATTTAATAAAGTCACCAATACACCCATCAACCTAGAGGATACTTATGGTGAAGGCTTTAAGATCCTAACCAATAAAGGATGTGACACAATAAATGAGCATGAGATTCATAAGTTGTTAGAAAAAATCCTAATTGAAGATACTAAAGGATTAGGATATCAATATCCTACTCCCTCCACATCTTCTAAGGAAACAAGTGTCCTCCATCATAATGAACTTATCCCTCACAAGGATGATAGGATCATCTTAGGTCCTCCAAACCTCAAATTTTGATTCAACAAGTTGTCTAAACAAGTAAGCAATCTAAGCCTTATAAAATCAAGAAGTTGCAATTTCCTTGTCCTATGTCTGAAAATGAAAAATCTTTACATATACTTCTTCGTCAAGGTCTTAGAAAATTTCCACCTATTAAAGAACATCCAAAGAAAAATAAAGGAAAAAACACAAACATTTTTTATTGTCAATACCGTAGAACTCTTGGACATAACACTAATGAGTGTCATGATTTAAAGAGGATTTTTGATGAATATGAATTCATGTATAATGGTAATTGAAATGAATGTAAAATGGCAGGGATACAAGATCCCATTTTCCTCCTATTCTATCTAGTTCATTCAAATATGTCCTAAGAACCCTAATAGGATTGAATATCAACCTCTATAGGCGAATCAATACACAGCTAGGAGGAATTAGGAGGGGGTGTTCTACTAGATTAATGGGTTCACCACCAAGAAAATGCTTGGAAAAGACAATGTTTGAAAATACACTATGATATGTAGAACACTTAAAATGAGAAAATTGAAGCTTACTAATATTGAAAATGAACAACTCCAAGTTAGGGTATGTGTACCTGGGAAATCGGGACATACCAAAACGATTTTGGAAATGCAAATAGACTGCAAAAATATGCCTTGGAGGACTAAGATGCCTTTACTCCCATCTTAGTCCCATTGCTATTTTTTCAGGGCAGACACAAAATCTTCGGATAACGAAACAGAATCATGAAGAATTTTTGAAAGATTCCACTTAGGGGACTAAGATACCTTTACTCCCATCTTAGTCCTGATCTGAATTTTTGAAAAGTGTGAATGTGGTCCTGAGCTCCTAGATCTACAATTGCTTCTCCTCGGATCTCAAGTTTTGAAACAGTCGGTTTGACCTATAGGTGAGTTTTTGTGAAGATGACAACTTTGAAATGAAACTCTGAAAACTTTTCATTCCAAGTGATCTTCAAGTCTTCAACCTAGATCTACAAACACAAATAAACAAGATGGAAAAAATTGTTGATTGTTAGTGAATGGGAGTTTGCCTTGGTCAAACCCCTTGTTGGTAATTAAACCTTGAAATGAAATAGAAATGATGAAGGAAATGGTGAATGAACAACATGGAATGCTAAAACTCACCAAACCATTGTACATGCTATAAAATTGTTTGTAATGGCTACAATGGACATGGATATTGAAATGCTTGATTGATCTTGAAATGCTTGCTTGCTTAGATCAAAACCCTACATCACAAATATTAGCACTACAACACACATGATGCAAGAAAAATCTTTGACATGACACTTCAAACTTGATGATGGATCCAATTCCATGATGAATTTCTCTTGAGTGCACTTGATCTCATAAATTTACCTTAGGAATGAATAATCAAGTTGCTAGGATGAAAAAAAATGAATGAAACTTGTATTTATACTTGTCTATGCTTAATATCCTAAAATCATATCACACCAAGTTGACATATGAATTCAAAGAATAAAGGAGGTTAAATCCTACCAAGATTTGAAATTAAATCTTGGAAATGACTCAAGGAGGACTAAGACGTTGTAGGTGGCGTCTTAGTCACAAGTGATGAAACTTAGAACACAGACACCAAAAAGAGGCCCAATAGAGATGTCTCAAAATTAGGGTCCCAGGACCTTTGTGGCACAAAGACGCCCTTAGTGGAATTTTTGTCCCAACCAAAAATAAGGGACATGCCAATCAAAGTCATTAGGAGATTAGATAAACATTGGAGAATGTCAGGATTAACTCGAAAAATATGTCATTCATAGGGCTTGTGGACACAAAATAGGATGAATTAAGCCATAAAAAGGGATAAATAAATGAAGGTGGGCCCAAACAAGTGTGAAAATTCAAGGGTATGCATTTTAATACACTACATTTAGCCCCAACTTTAGTGAGAGGATGAACTTGCTTCAAACTCACACTAAAGTAGCCAACCATGCAATCAACAGTGGTTCAAATGTACAAATGTTAGCAAGATAGGATGACAAAAATCAAGAGGGTGGCCAAGCCCCTGGGATCATGATCCTATGGAAAAAAACATAGGAGAAAAGGAACACACTTGTGGGATATATGTAGCCAAAATCATATCACAAACATACACCATCAAATACAAGAAAAAGGAAAATGGAAAAGAACTGCAACAAATGAAGCTTCAACTGGTCGTATAATGCGGTGGACCAGGTCTAGGCTTGAAGAGGGTTTACAAGTGGAATGCATTGTCCACTATGCAAACAAAATGCACGCTCATGAGGGCTAGTGGGAACTAGTTAGTGACTAGGTGAGCCCCAAGAGGTCCATATCAAAATTATACCTCCATGACTATGATAAGGACAAAAAGAAAATGCACACACATAGGCTAGTGACGCTAAGTGTTCACTAGGTGAGCTCGAAGAGGTCCATATCAAAGCCATACCTCCATGAATTTAATAAGGAAAAAATGAAAAAATGCAATGAGAAAGAGAAAGGATGCTCAAAAGGATTTTTCTTAGGTCATACGAGGTATTCCTCTTAGTGGACGTCGTTCCTAATGTCTCAAAGATAGGACCAAACAAAGGATAAAAGATTCACCACTTAGGGGATGTAGTGCATCACACCACCACTGAGGGGAATATAATATGCTGAGATAGGTCACACTCATGAAAGACATTACTTTGAATGTCACGACAAAGAGGAAAACACATCGTATGAAGAAAGAAAATCACATCAAGGAACATGGAAAATAAAATACAAATGAAATCATGCTGAAATAATGCCAATGTATGTGTTGAAAAAATATGCCTCAACTTACTGGCTTGAACCTCTTGTAAAGACTTGGCGGCTTTTCCCTTTGGTTGGCCTTCATTATCGGACTATCGTCGAAATTCAGAACCTTGAAACCTAAGTCATGGAGTTCCAAAAGTTCCTAACTTGGTGAAACTAAGCTTCCTTGTGTTGTCGTCATGTCGCGGGTTTTGGAAATTTCCCAACCTTCGATGAAGGTTCTGAAGTTCGAATTTTTCCAGACTTGGCGACATCGTGGGCATGTTGCGGGTTTTAGGTTTTTCCTAACCTCTGATGGAGGTTGTGAAGTTTGGGTTTCTCCCAACTTGGCGACATAGAGATCGAAATGCCACAGGTTTTGAGAAATTCATAACCTCCGATATTGAGGTTGTGAAGTTTGGTTTTTCAGTGACATAGTGACTTAACCGATGGGTGGTGGGACTGGTATGTGTGGATGGTGACGTTAGTTGTATGGTAGTGATATGGATGTTGCATGGATGGCGGGCACCACATGGTGATGATCAATGGTCGTGATAGGATCTGATCCAACAGTGCACATTTATTCTGGGATCCTTTGTGGTGAAGATCGATAGACTTTTGTGAAGTGAGTAGAATTTTTAAGTGGTTGAAATTTGTCAACATGATCAATGGTTGAAGATGGTTGAGTTGGTGAACCTGAATGGTATGGTATTCAAAAGCGGTGGATGAGTGATGTGTCGACACATGGCACAAATTAATTTGTTGATTCTACATCATTTTTGTGAATCAACGATCATTGGACCGAAGTTGTATTTCTTGATAGCGATATATTTTCATTTAATGCATGATCTGACTCGGGGGTTGACAAAGAGAAAATATGGTAATATTCTCTGAAACCAAATTAATTTGTGGGTGGCTTTATGTGTGTTAGATGGTAGTGTGTGTGGCCAAAGACAAAGGAAGCTTGTCGGTGAAAGTAGTAAAATTAATGAAAACCTAATGGTTGTTGAGAATCTCTACATTGTATTATTTTACGAGCATTGTAACTGAGTGGGTGAGTGTGGAGAACTATAATCAACATGTAGGTCAACCAATGGATTGTATTGCTACTGTGAGTTAACATATGAGAGTGAAGTCTATAACTCTATATGTAATCTATTTACTGTAATACAAAGTGGCTTTACTTGGTGTGTGGGTTTTTTCTCTGGTAAGGGTTTTCCCATGTAAATCTAGTGTTATCTTTGTGTGTGATAATTTTTCTATTCTTTTATCCTATGAATGTGTATATCAAATGGTTGTAACTTGTTAAATGAATGTTTTTTCTTTACTTCTCTTCTGAGGATTTTGCATTAAGAAGGCATTTTCGCATCATCGGTTTCCTTATAAGTGGTATCAAAGCCTGGCCAATTGTGTTATCCTTGTGAGTAGGGCTTATTTTTTTTGCAAATTCAGTTTAGTGGGAGTCTGGCTGTGAAAAAACTAATTGTCTTGTTTACAATTTGAGATGGCAAGCACATCAGGTAGAGTAGAAATGGAAAAGTTTAATTGTTGTAATTTTGAGTTGTGGAAGCTCAAATTGGAAGACCTGTTGGTGGATAGAGACCTTTGGATTTCTTTGTCGAGAACTATGCCCCATGGTATGAAGCAAGAAGATTGGGACCGCACGGATAGAAAAGCTAGAGGGTTTATAAGACTTTGTCTAGCTGATTCTGTACTCTTGAATGTCCATGAGGAGAAGACTACATCTTCATTATGGAAGAAAATTGGTGACATTTATCAGGGTAAGTCTCTAGTGAATAATCTATTCCTGAGGAAGAAGTTATACTCATTGAAGATGGAAGAAGGTGCATCTATAGAAGACCATCTAAATTTGTTTAATATGATTGTTGCTTAGTTGATGTTTGTGGGTGTAAAGATAGAGGAGGAGGATCATTTTATGCCTCTATTATGCTCCTTACCTAACACATGGGATAATCTGATAATGGTTATTGGAAGTACAACCACCTTTAAGATAGAAAATGTAGTTGCTTTTTTTCTATCAGAAGTGATGCAAAGGAAGTCTTCTGAGATGGCCAAGGAGGACCTTTTTGTTTAGGGTAGATCAAAGGAGCAAAGCAAGACGAAAGACAAGAAGTGTAAATCCAAATTTGAAGGGAGATCAAATTTTTCTTGTAAGAATTCCAAGGTGAAATGTTGGAACTATAGGCAGGATGGTCATATCCGAAAATATTGTAAGGAGAAGAAAAAAAAGAAGAACAATTCTTTGGGCAACGACTCTTCTCAGAGTGATGTAGATGCCTTCATTGCTTCCTTGGTGACTCAGGCATCAAATGATGTTTGGTTGATTGAATCAGGTGCATCTCTTCACATGACATCTCATAGAGATTTGTTCACTGTATGAAAAGTATGTTGGTGGAAAGGTGTACCTAGCAAGTGACTCAACTCTTGAAATTATTGGTCGTGGAAGAGTTAGAATCGAATTCCCTGATGGAAGAATCAAATGAATTGATGGCGTACTACACATACCAGGTTTGTCTTGTAACCTTATTTTTGTTAGTAAGTTGAATTATGTTGGCGTGCAAGTTTCCTTATCTAGTGGAGGCTGTAAAATGACTAGAGGCTCAATTGTGTTGGCTAAGGGTGCATGCATTGGCACTCTGTACAAGTTGGATGCACATCTTGTTCAATTAATAGCAACTTTGTAAAGTCAAGAAAAATTTCTCATGTAGAGAAGGAGAATGAAGTTTCTCTAGGTACAAGCTCTCTGGAGGTGAAACTCCCAGTAGAGAAAATCATGCTATGGCATCATAGAGTTGGACATATAGGAGAAAAGGGCTTAAAAGCCTTAAAAAATAAAAATCTTGTTGAAGGGCTTGTGTATTGTAACCTTTAGTTTGATTTTTGTGAATATTGCATTTATGGAAAGTAACACCATGTTTCATTTTATTTAAGTCCTCGTAAACCTTCTAGTATACTGGATTATGTTCACTCTGATGTGTTTGGTCCAGTGAATGTTCCTTCATTATCAAAGTCTAGATATTATGTTTCTTTTATTGATGACTATTCGAGAAGGGTATTTGTGTATATGCTAAAGAGTAATTCAGGAGTGTTTAGTCGATTTAAAGAGTTTAAAAAACTTGGTGGAAAATTAGACTAGAAGAAAAATTAAATGTTTGAGGATGGATACTGGTGGTGATTTTTATTTTGCAGATTTCAAAAGGTATTGCAAATACCATGGGATTAAAAGGCATAAAACTACGCCTTATAATCCACAACAGAATGGATTTGCTGAAAGGTTGAATAGGACACTAATGGAAAGAGTGAGAAGTATGTTGAGCGGTGCTGGTCTGGAGCACAAGTTCTAGGCTGAGGCTATGGCTACAACATGTTACTTGATAAATTTTTCACCTTGTTCAACTCTTGTTGACAAAACACCTTTGGAAGAGTGGTTTGGTAAAAAACCCTCTGTAAGACATATTCGTGTTTTTGGCTGTGAAGCATATGTTTATGTTCCAAATGAGAAAAGAACAAAGTTGGAGAACAAGGATGAAAAATGTATTTTCATTGGCTATGGCATTGGTGTGAAAGGATACAAGCTTTGGAATCATGTTACTCAGAAGGTTTTTTATAGCAAAAGTGTAGTCTCTCGTGAGCTAAAGCCTTTAGTAACTAATCTGTAGTCAGAGACAAAAGAAAGAGAAAACAAGGATGATGTAGATTAAATTCCTTGAACCCCAGATAAAGAGGAACTACAAAGTGTACTCAAAACTAAGGAGAGCTATAGCAGCTCTAAGAGTTCTAAAGAAGAAGAACCACAACCTCAGCCTCATCCTGTGAGGAGGTCTACACATGAGAAGGGACAACCAGAAAGGTATCAATTTTCCATGTTGGATTCGAACTATGCCTATGCTTTGATTACTATCACTAATGAGCTTAGGACTATGAAAGAGGCTATTAGTATGTCTAATTCAAATTCCTGGTTGGAAGCCATGTATGAAGAAATGGCATCATTGAAGAAGAATCTTATGTGGGATTCGGTACCTTTGCCTGAAGGGCGAAAGCCTGTTGGCTGTAAATGGGTATTTAAGAAAAATATTGGTCTGGATGGTAGTGTTGAAAACTATAAAGCTCGGTTGGTCATGAAAGGTTATTCCCAGCTAGAGGGAATTGATTATGGAGATTTTTTTTTCTTGTAGCTAAGCTGGCATCGATCAGATTTCTTTTGTCGCTTGTAGCAGTGTATGACTTAAAGATTGAGTAGATGGATGTGAATACAATGTTTCTTCATGGAGAGCTAGAAGAAGAAATTTATATGTACCAGCATGAGAACTTCATTGAAAAAGGTAAAGAAAGCCTAGTTTTCAAGTTAAAGAAATCTCTATATGTTTTGAAGTAATCACCTAGAATGTGGTACCAAAATTTTGACACTTTTGTGTTGTCATTGGGATTCATGAGATCAAAATCAGATCACTGTGTCTATTATAAAACTAAAAATGATTGAGTTCTTATTATTTCCCTATATGTTGATGACATGTTGTTCATAGGAAATAGTAAGACTATGATTTCTAATCTAAAATCTTAGTTTTCTGCAAAGTTTGAAATGAAAGATCTTGGGGCAACAAGGTATTGTAGACACAAAAAATATACAAGTTGATCCTACAGACTTGATCCTGATCTTACTAACATCAATTTTTCCTGAATCATCTCCTCTACTAATCAATTTAATTAAATAATCTTAATTTGATTAAATTCATCATATTCCCTCTTTTAATTAAATAAATCAAATTTATCTGATTAAGTCATTCTCCTCTATTAATTAAATAAATCATTTTTTTTAATTAATCTGATCATCCCCCAAGACATTTTAGGTTAGTCCTTTAGGTGTCTATCACAATCTGGCAATCTGTTTGCCCATCTTTCTCATCATCGACTCAAGTTTGTTGTCGGTCGAACTAAGTGGTCTTTGCATGTATAATGTAGGCAAGCCTCATTTGTTGATCAACTCCCAAGACCCATAGGATAGGTCTTTAAGTTAGTCTCTTGGTCAAAATTTTGAAAATATCAAAGACATTGAAAAATCTAAAAAACAAAATAGCCTCAAAACATCTTAAAAATTCCAAAAACATCCAAAAATTTGAAAAAACCAAAATAGGTGCACCCGTCTCATCTCACTTTCACCCACAATAATCACCGGTCATAATAAATCAATCATCATCTTCACCCTTTGGTGAGTCATTTGGAAGCAAGTCTAGCAGGTTTTAAAGTGAAAGCTCAAATTGTCAAAATCTCAAGTCTAGGTCAGTAAACAAGCAGGTTGATCAACTCTAAGTATCAATAGTTTATCATCCAATCAATCTCATCAAACCATGATCACAAGATGTCCTAGAATGCATCCTTACCATGATGGAAATCAACATCAGGTATCACAGTAGTTTAGTCTTGGCTAGCGGTATGAAGAACATTAGCTTGTTTTTTTACTTTATCTTGGTCTTTTTGACTTATCTTATTTTGTGCTCATTTCAAGGATGTCTCAATGATGCCTAATAAAAATAGGTTTAGAGAGAAAGGAATGGGGAAACGATCATTATCTTTTTGATTTGTTGTGCTTGTTGGATATTCTTGTAAAATAACTTGGCAAATACTTGCTTTGTTAGGTGCATCCTAGCAAGGTTTTCGTATGTCAAGTGTGAACAAGAATACTCCTATTTGTTTGTCGAGTCAAAGTCCATCGCACTGGCTACAATGCCATCCTAGTTCTTTATACCATGATGCATCGTACCTACGTGTGTTAACAAACATAAAGTAGTTGGCCTTTTTAAAATCCCAACTCCTGGTAAGAAAATCATCATCAACACCAATCATAGTATAGGCTTGTTGGATCTCCTTTCTTCTATCTTTACTAACATTTCTATCCAAAATTGGTGTGTTGTATCAAAATATACACGAGGCTACCCATGGTTGATGACTGTCTATACATCATCAAAGTTGTCTACCTCAAATATCCGATCTTTCTAAAGAATTATCTTTCATCCATTGATCAATAGAACCATTCCTCTCACATTTTATCGTGATCTGATCAAAAAATTGAACATTTCCACTCGATCTCTGAAGGGGGTCAATATACGAGTGTAATCCTTTTTGTTGGGGAAACAGTGGGGCATTAAAAAAAATTGAGAAATTTTTGAATTTTGATCACTGCAGTTTATGCTTTGAAGCAAAACAACAAGTGCATTGCTTCAAAGAGGGGAAAAATGTAGACACGAAAAATATACAAGTTGATCCTACACACCTGATCCTGATCTTACTAACATCAGTTCATCCTGAATCATCTCCTTTACTAATCAATTTAATTAAATAATCTTAATTTGATTAAATTCATCATATTCTCTCTCTTAATTAAATAAATCAAATTTATCTGATTAAGTTATTCTCCTCTATTAATAAAATAAATCATTTTGTTTAATTAATCTAAGCATCCCTCTTTTAATTAAATAATTCACTTTATTTAATTAAATCTCTAAAGTCATCTCCTTAAATTAAATAAATTAATCTTTATTTGATTCAATCTAACATCATTCTCCTTAGTTAAATAAATCAACTTTATTTAATTAAGTCTAAAATGATTATTCCTCTCATTTTTCTTTATTTAAATCCTGAAATCCAAGTCAAAATTGTCACATCACCTAATCCCGCATTAACTTAATTAACCTTCAATTAATTTAATTCTAATCCATGTCACATCCTCTAGATAATGCAACTTGCACAATAAATCAATTTATTTGATTTATTAATTCATCAATTTCTATTCAAAAGGGCATCTTTTGTGGATTATTCTTCTAGTTAAAAAATCCCTCCAAAAGGGGATGGGTACTTCCAAGAAGGCATTAAAAGCCTCTTACATGTCCTTTGGATTGAGCCAAGTGACATTAACTCCATTTCCCTTCCCTCTAAACATGTCACATTCAAAATTCAAATTTGAATCTCATAGAATTTATCATGCACATTGACCAAAATGTGCTCATTCCTCCTCCAATCACATGTGGACAAGTGGCCTTCTCTCATTGGTTGGTCTTTTGTCCCACATTCATTTAAGTCCTTCAATCTTCCATTCTTCAAATCTATAAATGAGAGACTCTTCCTCTCATTCTTCATCCACAATCCAAGCAAGTCTACTATACTTCATTTCATCCACCTTTTGAATGCAAAGTTATTATCTTCACATTAGAGCAATTTCATATCATTTCTTGAGCATTTGCCATCACCATAGCTAGGTTATTACAGGTTTTCTCAAGGATCTCATCATTGTTCTTCACTATCAAGTGGATCAAATCATCAAAGATTAAAAAGGAGTTGGGAAAGGGCTAGTTTCTACACATAATTGGCACCAATTCCCCCATGGGATGAAGTGTTTGCATTAATTGAATTAGGATTTAACTTAGTTGCTTGTTGTGTTCTTCATTCATTTCCTATTTTGAATATTGTAGATGGATTTCATGGGGAATCTTTTTTCTTACTTGCATTTCAATCTAACTATGTGTTTGTTTCTCATGTTTGTGTAGGTATAGGATTAGGGGTTCACATTTTGGTGCTAGAAGGAGGGCAGATCTCAAGTTCTAATCACGTTTTTTTAAAATTTCCATGCTTTTTTTGTGTTTTTTTTGCAACTCACAAGAAACTACATTGCTCATAGTCCAACGGCACCAAACTACACTGCTCCTAAATTATAAAGTCCGTCGCTGGAGTCTTCCCACTCGAAAAATTCAAATTTCAAACTACGTCGCTTGGCAAACAACGCCACGATCGTGGTCACTATTTTTCTGCATAGCACTGCTCTCAGTCATCAATGATGCTACATTGCATCGTTGGCCTTCTCAAACTATGTCACACCCGCAGATTGCACTGGTGGAGTTGGGTAAAAGGAAGATTTCTTATTATTTTTAACATTTTTTGTGATGCAGGAACTTCCCAAGATAATAACTTTTGTCTCGGATGTGGGTTTTGGCTGAAACTTTACAACCGATTTCGTTAAGAGGTGGCATGTGGATTCACAACCAACCTTGAGTCAGTTGGTGGCCATTTTGGCACTTTTTCGGGGCTTGAAGCTTTCATCTTGGCCCTCAAAATGCTAATTTAGTGTTTTTTTCTAGTTTTTTAAACATCATTTTTGTTAACTCAAAACCCATGTTTCGAATTTAAGATGTTAGTTGGAAATTCATCCTATCTTAGTTTTAGAAAGTCTTTGGGAAAAAATAGGACTCTCAAAGTTATGCATGCAAAATTACCAAAAAATGGCAAAATTTGACAATTGTTGAAATCTGCGAAAAACGGAAGTTTCTTGATCAAAGGTGAAGGAAGGAAAATGAAGGCCAAGGGTTCTTTATGAAATCATTGGCTTATTGTATTATTTTTTTTTAAACACTTTGGGATAACTTATAATCCCTTTCTAAGGATTTGATTACCTTCATGCTTTTAGGACACTAAAATTTCTTTTGGGCTCTAAAAAGAACACTACAAATTTTTTCAATTTTTGCAACAAAGGGCTTAAAAAGAACTTTAGGACAAACTCACTAGATTTGGTTTGAGGAATAACAATTGAACAAGGAAAATTCCATATTTCATTTTGGTGCACTAAAAATAATCAAATCATTGCTTTGTGGACTTAAAATGAACAAGTGCTTCTTTGTTTTGTAATCACTTTCCCAAAGTAATATCACTAAAAGGGTGTATGCGCTTCTCTCGCACTTTATAGTGTATTGAGAATCAAAATTCTTGGTAGTGATCTCAAGTTGTGTAAGTAATTTCCTTCACATTTCATTTGGGTCTTAAAAATTGAACCAATCTTGCGAGTGTGAGTGTGGCATATTGTGAGTGTTCTCCCTTTGTTTTTAAATGAAGGTCGATTAAACTACAGGATATGCTTGCTCATTTTTGTTTATCTTAGAGGGCCTTTCTTGTGGGAAAACTTAATCACCCAAGTGAATGACCCAATCGGGAACATGCTAAAGCCAAGCGGCTTCCACCCAGGATAGAAATGTGGATATTGGAACAAAGGCCAATATCACGAGGATTATTCTGACGAGAAGGGCAGCAATGGTCTCTTGCCACATGGATAGTCCCCCACAAATGGAATGCTCGTATTAAAACCCCTTGTTTAGAAAATGTCATGTCCTTTGAAGTCGCCCCACATATACATGCGATTCTATTATAGAGATGAAAATTATGCCATGGGAGATTCATGGGTATTGATGCTTGGCTGACCCGAGAAGTGAGTCTACTGTAAGGGGGAGCCAATATGGTCAAGCATCTAATCATTTTCACTGAATATGCATAGTTGGATTTATCCAAGTGAGATCCCAACAAATATTGTCTCTTCATCCTAGGATTGTACATGTTCTTGGAATCGAAAACACATTGCTTTGATCAGAAACATTAAAAAACAAGCATCCACAAAATCTTCAAATTTCAAACCCTTTAGCAAGGGAAAATACTTTTGACCAAATCCAAGTATTGTTGCTTTCCCTAGGGATTAAATCCTTAGATATCTCTTAGCATTTGGATTTACATCATAATTTCCTCATACTAAAGTCAACCTAGGAAACTATGCTCTTGAAACCTTGATTTTCACATAATGGACATTGTGGAATGAAAAGGAATTGAGACATAGACATTCAGTTTGAAGAGCATAGTCAATAAAGTTTTTGTGGTAAAAAGAACCGAACCTAAGAACGATAACAGACAATTGAACCACACATGTGCTTGGTCCCTTTTGAGTCATTTGGTTTTCATGCAAACATTGGTCTTTTGGTTTGAAATACTCTTAGGGAAAAGCATATTCTTCATTACCTTGGTCTTGTAAGCAGGTCCTCATAGCATCATTTAGGATCAAAAAATCAAACACTTCATCCATCCAAACATTTATCAAAATACCATTTCACCAACAACTTCTAGAACCTTGGAAAACATCACTTATGCTATACTTTTAGGAAAAATCAACATCACCTTGTTTGGCTTAACACGCCTAGCCAAATTACCCTCTTGTGTATGACTTTACTCTAGGATAACACAACTTCTTAGAATTTACAAGTTCATTATCCTAAATCATCTTGTTTGACTTAACACGCTTAGTCAAACTATCCTCTTGTGTACGAATTTATCTAGGATAACACAACTTCCTAGAGTTTACAAGTGCATTATCACTTTTTTTGACTTAACACACTTAGTCAAACTATCCTCAATCAAAATCAAATCAAATCAAGTCCTAAAGTCTAGCATTGATCCAAAGTTCCTAAAATTTTAAATACCCATATCATTCACCCCTTTCATCCTTCATCTCATCATTGGTCCTAAACCCCTCAAAGGTCAACAAGGTCAAAACACAAGAAAAACATGGAGTTTAAAATCGACTCATACATCATGAGTAATCGAAGTCAACCAAACTATTCAAGCCTTATGATGCGAATTGATTTGCAAAACTTTCATTTGTACAAACCATACATGGGATCATTATCTCCTCCAAACCTCAATGGTACAACAAAAGTCAACATGCCCAATCTAAATTTTGGAACACCTTTCCCTTTGGTAGATTTAAATCAAAGTCAAAACTTACAAATCTATCAACCAAACAATCAAGGCATGAGACTTCCCCCTTTACGAACCATCAATCAACCGAATCCGAGCAACAACCCCTTCATAAGTCAAAGCATCATATCAAATCCTCCCATTTTTTTGTCGATATGACAACAACAGATGGAAACCATCCAAGAAACCCCAATGGTCAACACACCCACCAGCCCTCAAGTGTCTCAAGGACCAAGCATCTCAATCACACCATTCACCACTCAAACCTTAGCAATCAATACGACCGTTTCACTCATCACAACGGTCAACACCATTCCAAATCCACCACCACCACTGCCAAAACACAACATGGAAAATTCATTCTCCATCATGTTACAAGCCGATCGAAAAGTTGTCTGCTAAAAGGTGCTCCAAAACCAACAAGCACAACTATAATTAGCTGCCCAACAAGCACAAGCTCAAGCTCAAGCCTAGCACTAGGCTCACCAGGCGCAAGCACAATACTGGGCACAATTACAAGCAATCCATCAAAAAGTGTATCAACAAGTCCTGCAAGATTTTCAAGCACAACAACAAGTAGCTCAACAGCAAGCCCAAAAACAAGAATTGTTGGCACAACAAGAACATGACCAACAACAAGCATTGTTGGATCAGTAGAAAACACATGCATTACTCCCTCAACAAAGCTTGCAACAGATTCCCACCACAATCATTGAAAATTATGATCAAGATCCTTCGACCAATGATCATGTTGAAAATGTCTCTACATCAAGGTGAGTTAGAGGACATATCTCAAGAATTTATTCCAAAGTATGATCAACATCTTTCACCAAGGTCTAGCAATGATCCTTTCCAAAAAATATGGACATCCTTTGACCTGATGACATTTGAGAAAATTCGTATGCCTAATGAAGATATCCAAGAACCCTTTATAAGCAATCCATTCTTTGAAATTGACCCATGTCAAGAACGTGATCCAAAGCATGTCAAAAGCAATTCTAAAATCATTCGAGATCAAGAATTTGTATCTCCAGGCTAGTACAATGATATAATGGACACCCTCTTATCTATACAAGATGATTACATATACATAGCACATACTCCTCCATCTACTGATGAGAAACTTTCCTTGGATGGACACATAGATGATTTTCATTTAGAACATGATTCCTTTACTCCTGACATTATTACACAAAAAGAGTAGGATATTGATTCCTACAGTCAAACTCAGTTGTCAACATCAGGATTAGATATATCCCAAATTCAGATTGAGGACATCATGTATGAAGATATCCAATATTATCCACTCAAGGGAACATGTCAGACAGAACAGGATATTCCAGAGTCAACAGAGTAGCAAATTAAAATGAAATCACCTACAGTGGTCATTGGTCAGAGAATGCATCCTGAACAAGACATGTCAAAACAGAGAGAATCAAAGAACAAAGATGCTACTACAACCATACTAGGGGAAAATTTGTCTCAAGAAAACATCAACATAGGGGGCATGAAGGATCCTTATGATGAAACCAATGCCAATACTACAACCATCCACATCATGAATCTTCATACACCCATCACCCCATCCACGAATTAGGACCAACATCAAATGGGATATTTCGATCAAAGCATGAAGAACATTATCAAAGAAAAAGAAGCTAAGAAGCATATCAGACAAATCAAATACATATGGATACCAAAAAAATACAAAGAAAGATTATTCCTATCAAACTCCACTAGTCAAAGAAACTATGGGGCAAAATAAAAAGGGGGCAAGTATCCATCAAAGATTTCCACAAAGGAAAAAGCAGGCTTCTCAATAAACGTAAAAATTATATCAAGCAGTTGGTCCTAATTCCACGCACACTTTTGTATCCACCCATCATTGCTCATCTTCCCAAGTTTGGAGAGTCAAAGGTTCCAAACTATCAACCAATCCATCTTTTATTCCTAAACACACTCCACCATCCATGCCTCCACACATAATATCCAATTCTCACATTGACCATGTGTTGACGATGACCCTTCATCATAAGGATTTAGAAGGCACTCTATCGTGATGTGCGTACAAAGACAAAGTTAACTCTTGTATCAACAAAATAGATCAGGGATCTCAAAAGTTACATTCAAGTGCATGTATCTTGGCAAGGAAACTTCTTCAAGAAGGATATCAATGGAATATTATGAAAAAAGAATCCACATCGACGACATCAGGTGGTTCAGCATGAGCTTGGAATCTTTTAGCTAAAAAATACAAGAAAATCAAAAAAATATAAAAATCCAAAAAAATTAGAAAAAGGATTAAAAATAGTAAATAAAAAATTGTCCTCTAGTGAAAACCACTTCGATGGCGTTTTGGACAGGTACCATGATGAAAACCTAAAAAATAGGCATCATGTCTAGAATCAAGCATCTACATGCGCCAGTTCAGGTGAAAGCATCTCATCTCATCCATAAAAAATCCAACATTCCCTCAATCTTACCCTTAATAAATCTATTCATCCACGAACCATTTATCCAATCGATTTTCATATATATGCATCCATCTTCCAAATTATCTTGATCTTGACGAAGTTTAGTGTAGACTGCACACTTTTTTATGGTAGATATCTTGACATGGGTCATTTTCATTGATCCTATCCTACCCAACGTTATCTGAGCCTTGAAGCATTATCCAAATAAACATCCACTATCTGAACCCCTTTATCCAATCGCAAGATAATCCTTGGCATCCTTTGCATGCTTACCATATCCATCTGTCCACAAACCTATCCAAGCATCCACCCATGGTCTTCCATACATTGCTAGACACTAGGGGAAGATGTTTGCATCTTGCTTCACGAATAAATCTTGATATGTATCCTCCAACTTATGTGGTGATCCGAACATTGGAAAACATAAAATAAAATTGGTCAAGCATTTGTGAGCCAAAATCCAAATCACAAGCCCATGGCATATTTTGACAAAAATATGTTCCTTATCAAGCTTTATCTTTCATCGAACATCAATCCAAAATCAATATCAGTTGCATCTAATGTGCACATCAATGCTACATCAAATCATTCAAAATAATTTTGTTTCAAACCAAGCTTCAAATTCCTGATCAATCAAATCCAATCAATCCATCATCATCTTGGGATATCCTTCCCAATCCTTGTGTTTCTTAACACTATCCTAGCGTTGTTATGTATCCTCAACAATGTTATCATCATCAATTCATCTCAAGATATCCTTCCCAATCCTCGTGTTACTTAACACTATCCTTGCATTGTTGTGTATCCCCAACAATGTTATCATCATCAATCCATTGATCTGATCAATCAACCTTAACTTGGTTTTCAACAAAATCCCAAAATAGAGCACTGATATCATCACATATCCATATCCAAATCATGTCAAAATCCAAAAACATCCAAATCATATCAAAATCCAAAAACATCCAAATCATGTCAAAATCATGTCAAAATCCAAAAACATTCATAAAAAAATCCAAAATCCAAAAACATCCAAATCATATAAAAATAATAAAAAATCATAAAAAAATAAAAAAATCCAAAAACATCCAAATCATGTCAAAATACAAAAATATTCATAAAAAGATAAAAAAATCCAAAAACATCCAAATCATATCAAAATCAAAAAGTGGCATCATCTTTCCGAACTACATCATCTCTAAGCTTGAACGTAGGCAAGGTTGATCTTTGATCATCCCCCGATACATTTTAGGTTAGTCCTTTAGGCGTCCATCGCCGTCTGGCAATCCATTTTCCCATCTTTCTCATCATCAAGTCAAGTTTGTCATCGGCCGAACAACGTGGTCTATGCGTGTATAATGTAGGCAAGGCTAATCTATTGATCAACACCCGAGAGCCCTAGGATAGGTCTTTAAGTTAGTCTCTTGGTCAAAATCTCAAAAATACCAAAAACATTGAAAAATCTAAAAAAAAAAACAGCCTCAAAACATCTTAAAAATTCCAAAAACATCCAAAAAATTGAAAACCCCAAAAAAGGTGCACCCATCTCATCTTGCTTTCACCTGCAATAATCACCAGTCATAATAAATCAATCGTCATCTTCACCCTTTAGTGAGTCAGTTGGAAGCAAGTAGCAGGTTTTAAAGTGAAAGCTCAAATCACCAAAGTCTCAAGTCTAGGTCAGTAAACAAGCAAGTTGATCAACTTTAAGTATCAATAGCTTATCATCCAATCAATCTCATCAAACCCTGATCACAACATGTCCTAGGATGCATCCTTCCCATGATGGACATCAGCATCAGGTATCATAGTAGTTTACTCTTGGCTAGTGGTATGAAGAACATTAGCTTGTTTGTTTACTTTATCTTGGTCTTTTTGACTTATCTTATTTTGCACTCATTCCAAGGCCCTCTCAATGATGCCTTATCAAAAAAGGTTTAGAGAGAAAGGAATGGGGCAACGATCATTATCTTTTTTATCTACTGTGCTTGTTGGATATTCTTGTAAAATATCTTGGAAAATACTTGCTTTGTTAGGTGCATCCTAGCAAGGTTTTCGTATGTCAAGTGTGAACAAGAATACTCCTATTTGTTTGTCGATTCAAATTCCATCGCACTGGGTACAATGCCATCCTAGTTCTTTATACCATGATGCATCATACATGTGTGTGTTATCAAACATAAAGTAATTGGCCCTTTTAAAATCCCAACTCTTGGTAAGCAAATCATCATCAACATCATTCATAGTATAGGCTTGTTGGATCTCCTTTCTTCTATCTTTACTAAAATTTCTATCCAAAATTGGTGTGTTGTATCAAAACATACACGAGGCTACCCATGGTCGATGATTGCCTATACATCATCAAAGTTGTCTATGTCAAATATCTGATCTTTCTAAAGAATTATCTTTCATCCACTGATCAATAGAACCACTCCTCTGGCATTTTATCGCGATCTCAATTGGAAAATTGAACATTTCCACTCAATCTGTGAAGGGGGCAATATACCAGCGTAATCCTTCTTGTTGGGCAACAGTGGGGTATTAAAAAAAATTGAGAATTTTTTGAATTTTGATCACAGCAAT
Source organism: Sequoiadendron giganteum (assembly GCA_007115665.2). Taxonomy (NCBI): domain Eukaryota; kingdom Viridiplantae; phylum Streptophyta; class Pinopsida; order Cupressales; family Cupressaceae; genus Sequoiadendron; species Sequoiadendron giganteum. Next base: position 566,243,804 of record CM021105.1, on the reverse strand, counting down.
TTATTCTTTGAAACAACACAACAAGTGCATTGCTTCAAAGAGGGTAAAAATGTAAACATGAAAAATACACAAGTTGATCCTACACACCTGATCCTGATCTTACTAACATCAGTTCATCCTGAATCATCTCCTTTACTAATCAATTTAATTAAATAATCTTAATTTGATTAAATTCATCATATTCTCTCTCTTAATTAAATAAATCAAATTTATCTGATTAAGTCATTCTCCTCTATTAATTAAAAAAATCATTTTGTTTAATTAATCTAAGCATCCCTCTTTTAATTAAATAATTCACTTTATTTAATTCAAGTCAAAACTTTCACATCACCTAATCCCTCATTAAATTAGTTGATATGGAGGACATGACAAGGGTGACTTATGCAAATGTAGTTGGAATTTTAATGTATACAATGGTCTGCACAAAAGTAGACATTGTCCAAGTAGTGGGAGTACTTATTCAATTTATGGCTAATCCAGGAAGAGCACATTGGGATGTTGTGAAGAGATTTTTTAGATATTTGAAAGGTACCTTGGAGTATGCTTTGTGTTATCATGGAAACTCAATTCGATTATAGAGGTCTCTTAGCATTCATGGGTATGTGGATCATGATTGGGCAGGGGACATTGACAGTAGAAGATCCGCCAATGGATACATCTTCATGTTATTTGGTGGTGCAGTGAGTTGGACGAGGAATTGGTAGGCTATAGTCACTTTATCTACTACTGAGGCAGAGTATATGGTAGCAACACATTCCTATAAAGAAGCCATTCGGATTAGACATTTATGTTCATATATTAGGTTTAATGTAGGGCATATTACAATTTTCTGTGACAATCAAAGTGCTATTTGTTTAGTGGAAAATCCCACTTTCCATTATAGGATGAAGCATATTGATGTTCGGTATCATTTCATTCATGATATGGTGTAGGATGGAAAGGTTAATCTTGAAAAGTGGATACTCTGGAGAATGTTATTGATGCATTGACAAATCCAGTGAGCACGGATAGGTATAGGTGGTGTGCAAGTTCAGTGGGCCTTGGGGCCTATGACCTTCAATAACTTTGAGTGTAGAGGAAGCCAGTAAGTCTTCGTCAAGTGGGAGCTTGTTGGAAAAATATGCCTCAACTTGTTGTCTTGAACCTCTCGTACAAACTTGGTGGCTTTTCCCTTTGGTTGGCCTTCAATATCGGACTATCACTAAAATTCAGGACTTTGAAACCTAAGTCATGGTGTTTCAAAAGTTCCTAACTTGGCGACACTGAGGTTCCTTGTGTTATCATCATGTCGCGAGTTTTGGAAATTTCCTAACCTTCGATGAAGGTTCTGAACTTTAGGTTTTTCCTAAATTGGCGACATCGTGGGCATGTCGCGGGTTTTAGGTTTTTTCTAACCTCCAATGGAGATTGTGAAGTTCGGGTTTCTAACGACTTGGTGACATAGAGATCATGTTGCGGGTTTTCAAAAATTCATAACCTTCAATATTGAGGTTGTGAAGTTTTATTTTTTAGCGACATAGCGACTTAACTGATGGATGGTGGGACCAGTCAGTGTGAATGGTGATGTCAGCTATACGGTAGTGATATGGATGCCACATGGATTTTGGGTACCACATGGTGATGATCGATTTGATGTTGATCAATGTTTGTGATAGGATCTAATCCAATGATGCACATTTATTCTGAGCTCCTTTGTGGTGAAGACGAATAGACTTGTGTAAAGTGAGAAAAATTATTGAGTGGTTGACATCTGTCGATATGATCAACTGTTAATGATGGTTGAGTTGGTGAACCTGAACAGTATGTGATAGTCAAAAGAAGTGGATGAGTGATGTGTTGATATGTGGCACAAATTCATTCATTGATTCTAGATTTTTTTTGTGAATCAACGATCATTGGACCGAAAGCTGTATTTCTTGATAGTGATATATTTGCATTTATGCATGATCTAACTCAGGGGTTGACAAAGAGAAAAAATGTTAATATTCTTTGAAACTGAATTAGTTATTGGGAAACTTGATGTGTGCTTGATGGTATTATGTGTGGCCCAAGATAAAGGAAGCTTTCCAGTCAAGGAAGTAAAATTAATGAAAACCTAATGGTGGTTGAGCATCTCTACATTGTATGCTTTTACAAGCATTGTATCTGAGTGGGTGAGTGTAAAGAATTGTAATTGGCATGTAGGTCGACCAAGGGATTTTATTGATGTTGTGAGTTAACATCTGAGAGTGAAGTTTGTAACTCTATATGTAATCTATTTACTCTAATACAAAGTGGCTTTACTTGGTCTATGCATTTTCTCCCGTAAGGGTTTTCCCACAAAAATTTGATGCTATCTTGATGTGATAATTTGTCTATTCTTTTATCCTATGAATGCATATCTCAAATGGTTGTAACTTGTTAAATGAATATTTTTTATTCACTTATCTTTTGACGATTTTTCATTAGGAAGGCATTTCTGCACCACTTCTTTTCTTACAATATGCCCCCACTTTAAAGAAATTGCTAACACCATGCTGTGAGCAATTACTTTAAAGTAGAAAAACATGGAAAAGAAAACTAAAAAGAGGGTTGTCCCCAGAAAAACATAAGTGATCTATGGATTTAGGGTTAGTATTTGTCTTTCCTGTAGAGATATTATAGAGCTTAGAATGTTCTTTCATCATTCCCCAAATAAATGCAAAACTGGAAGATTGACACAAAGAGATCGAAAATAAAGAAAAGTCTTTTGGATCAACATGGAAGAGACATAGGGCGTCTCGATGCCTTGCATCATCCCTAAAAGGAAAACAAAAAAAGGAAAAAATAAAAGAAAAAGGTTTTGGGTCAACTTGGAAGAGACATAGGGTGTCTTGATGCCTTGCATCATCCCCAAATGGAAAAAACAACACAAAAGAGAAAAGAAAAGAAAAAGTGAAAAGCTTACGACATAGAGAAGAATGAAGGTAAAAATAGAGGAATGTACAAAGAGAGAGAAGCATCAAACAAAATATCACAGGGGATCACAATACACACATGCAAGTGAAAGAAAAGGAAAAAGGAAAATACTAGTAAGGAATAGGTGAGTCAACCTAAAGTAGGTTATCACCCTCCCAGTCTCAATCTGCATAAGTAGAAGGTAGATAACAAACCAAAGGGACAACAACAAATGCCTGACTAGGACAAGGCCATCTTCTTCTTGTCCCCACTGAGTGCAAGACAAGAATGGGTCGAGATAGGTGTTGAGAGGGGTCATGTAATGGTGATAATTAAAAATATTCTACAATTATTACATGACAAGAAGGAGATAAATCTTATTTATTCACTGGATGGAAATCATCACCATCGAAGTGAGATATTTGTAGTATTAACTTGAATGTGTGACACTCCTCGGTGCTATGTATAAGAACTCGATGGTATGTGCAATGTGGGACTTTAGCATCCTTAGAATAGAGAACCAATCTATTCATAGGAGGTAAAGTTATGTATCCTTTGTTGACAAGTATTTGTAACTTCCTTTCAATTTCAAGTGGTGGATGAGGAGGTTATAATTTTTGTAATTTATAAGGTCTTTTGTGTTTGCTAGGTTCACCAACATCCTCGTCATTGTTGGGAGTTAGGATATTTGTATCTAAAATGATTGGACCATCACTATGAAGCTTTACGTATTCTCTAGGTATTTTTGTGTTGTGAAGGGGATCTTGATATCCTAACCTTTTTTTGTCTTCAATAGTTGGAACTTCTTCTAGAAGTTGATTAATTTCATGTTCGCTTGTTGTGTCACATCCTTGTTTACTCAAGATTGTGAGTCATTTTCCATATCTTTCTTCAATGTTGATTGGAGTTTTTGTTACTTTGTTATCATAAAATGGTTCAATATTTTCTTGTCTAGAGGAACTAGATTCACATATTGGAGGGACCTTAGGTTCAATGTTTTCTTTAGTTTCAAGATGTAAGTAACCAAACATCTCAAGAGGTGGTATTGTAGGGGGATTTGGTTATTTCATGGATGGATAGAAGGATACATTAACTTCAAGGTTTTCAAGACAATTGTTTAGGAACTTATTCATGTTGTCATCATCTTTTCCAATGATGTCAACATCATGACGAGGACATGCATTAGGAGTTGAGAGAGCATGAGTGAGTTCAAGGTAATTAGGATCATTACCAAAGGCACAATTTGAGACATCTACTAAGGATTTCAGGGACATCCACAACTTTTTGAAGCACATATCCATGATGAAAAATTAAGAAAATGAACTTGAAAATGAAAGAAATTGGAATAACAACAATTCTGGAAACTAAAACAACAAACTAAAAGTAGCCTATAGAAACACGTAAAAGCAATTTCATACCTTGAAAACTAGAGATTCAAAGTCAATAGGTACTAAGGCATCAATAAGGGAATTTTAGTCTTCTTGCTGAGATCTGGTAGTTCCATAGGTTGAAACATGAAGCAAACAGTAGGGAGATGATTCTGAGCAAAAAAAGCTCAGAGGGACTAAGATGCCATGAAGGATGTTTTAGTCCCAATAGAGTTTTTTCTGAGAGAAATAGTAGATTTTGGCTTGAAAAAAACTTTCTCAAGTTACCTACAGAGGGACCTAATGTTTGGAAATAGAAAATGATGCAGACAGATGCAAAGAAAAGAAATGACTAACAAGAAATTGAATGCAAGATTTGAAATGTAATTTTTCAATTTTTAATGCAAGAATAATGTTTCTAAATGCAATTAAGAGGATGAACAATGCACTTTTTAGTTTTTCAATGAAATATAATTATGCAATAAAGGAAATCAACAACCTATATGCACTTTCGCTAATGTAAAGATAGGAAACTCTAAATGCAATCTAGATCTAGGACTCTAAAGGAATCCAAAATAGAAAAGGATGAATGCTCAAACAAAGTCAGGCTCACCAAAATGAAACATATATAAAATCGGAGGGAGAAATGATCCCCTTTTCCTCCTATTCTATCTAGTTCATTCGAATATGTCTTAAGAACCCTAATAGGATTGACTTTCAACCTCTCAAGGTGAATTAATACACAACTAGGAGGACTTGGGAGGGCATCTTATATCAGATTAAGGGGTTCACCACCAAGAAAATTCTTGGAAAAGAAAATGTTTGAAAACACATTATCATATGCAACACTCAAAATGAGAAAATTGAAGCTTACTAATACTAAAAATAAACAACTCCAAGTTAGGGTATGTGTACTCGGGATACTAGGAGATGCCAAATTGATTTTGGAAATGCAAATAGACTGCAAAAATATTCCTTGGAGGACTAAGACACCTTTACTCTCGTCTTAGTCTCATTGTTGTGTTTCGTGGTAGACACAAAATCTTCAGATAATGAAACAGAATCTTGAAGAATTTCTGAAAGATTCCACTTGGAGGACTAAGATGCCTTTACTCCCGTCTTAGTCCTGATCTGAATTTTTGAAAAGTGTGAATGTGGTCCTGAGCTCCTAGATTTGCAATTGCTTCTCCTTGGATCTCAGGTTCTGAAAAGCTAGATCTGACTTGTAGGTGAGTTTTCATGAAGATGGAAACTTTGCAATGTAACTTTGAAACTTTCAAAAAATTTCATTCGAAGTGATCTTCAAGTCTTCAATCTAGATCTACAAACACCAATGGACAAGACATAAAACTTATTGATTTTTAGTGAATGGGGATTGTCCTTGGTCAAACCCCTTAGTAATTAAACCTTGAAATGAAATAGAAATGATGAAGGAAATGGTGAATGAACAAAATTTAATGCTACAACTCACCAAACCCTTGCAAAGGCTATAAACTTGTGTGTAATGGTTGCAATGGACATGGATCTTGGAATGATTGATTGATCTTGTAATGCTTGCTTTCTTAGATCGAAACCCTACATCACAAATGTTAGCACTACAACACACATGATGCAAGAATAATCTTTGGCATGATGCTTGAAACTTGATGATGGCTATAATTTCTTGATGAATTTCTCTTGAATGCACTTGATCACATAAATTTTCCTTAGGAATGAATACTCAAGTTGCTAGGATGAAAATGAATGAATGAACCTTGTATTTATACTTGTATATCCTTAATATCCCAAAAATATATCACACCAAGCAGACATATGAATTCAAAGAATAGACGAGGTTAAATCCCTCAAAGATTTGAAATTAAATCCCGAAAATGACTTAGGGAGGACTAAGACGCCCTAGGTGGCATCTTAGTCCCAAGTGATGAAACTTGGGGCATAGACACCAAAAAGGGGCCCAAAATAGATGCCTCAAAATTAGGGTTCGAGGATCTTGGGGGGACAAAGATGCCCTTAGTGGAACTTTAGTCCCGACCAAAAATTAGGGACACACCAATCAAATTCATTAGGAGATCATATAAGCATTGGAGAATATCAGGATTAACCAGAAAAATATGTTATTCATAGGGCTTTTGGGCATAAAATAGGACCAATTAAGCCATAAAGAAGGATAATTAAAGCAAGGCAGGCCCAAACAAGTGTGAAAATGCAAGGGTATGCAGTTTACTACACTATAGTATTCCCTTAAAGAATACATGCACTTTGATCCTTTCCATGTGATAGTTGTAGGATCATAGAATACTCACTATTACATGTTTTACATTCATTTCCAATCATTTTCTACATTGCAAGGAGCTCATTCTCACCACTTATCTCATCTCATCCTTGTCCCACACTTACTAGGGGCAAGGAGTTGGATAGCCTTGTCCTTGTTTGGAACTCGACGTTATCACTTTGGCTAGATTCCCCCCTTAGACATATGATGAACAAGATTGGGATGCAGACGAACTGTTATAGCTTTACTCACATTTTCCATACTAGTATTTGTCTTTCTTTTTTTTCATGTTCTTTGTTTGATTGCATGTGCATAATGTGATCCCCTAAGTACCATTTTGTTTGCAATTTCTTCATGTGCACTCCTCTATTTGTACCTTTATTCTTATATATGTTGTAAATCCTTTATTTTTTATTTTGTCTTGTGTTTTCCTTTTTGGGATGATGTAAGGCATCGAGAAATTTATGTATCTTCCATGATGACCCAAAAACTTTTCCTTTTTCCTCTCTCTATGTTTCATTCTTCAAGTTCCATGATTTATTTGGGGAACGATAATGTTTTCGAGCTCTATAATAATATTATAGAAAAGACATATGCTAACCCCAAATCCATCTATCCCTTATAGGTTTGTTATTTCATTTGGAGATAACCCCTTTTTCATGGTGTAGCTTCATTTAGAAATATATGCTTGACATAGGGATTTCCCAATAAGCTCTCATGTCTTGTTAGGATTTATCATTTGCTAATTTAAAGTAATTTCTCACAGCATGGTGTTTAGCAATTTTTTAAGTGGGAGCATATAGTGGCTTATCATTTTGAAATTTATTACTATATATTTATGTTTCATATTTCAGTCTTCTTACTTCATGTGATGTGTCTTCTTCTTGGTGGTGTTATTGGGTTTTATGTCCTCCAAGAGTACAACCTTTCTTGACATATTACATTTCTCTTAGTGGTGATGATATGCATTGCATTCCCTAAGTTGTCAATCTTCTATCCTAGACTTGTACTCTCATGGAGACATTAGGCATGATGTTCCCTAAGAGGACACCTTACATGAACTAAGAAAAACCCCTTTGAACATGTCTTATCCTATTCTCATTTTTTTCATAAGTTTTTAACATAACACAACTTGATAACATTTGAAGCTTGAAGTTACAACTGTCTTTCATGGACACCAAGCATAACACACCTTTCTTGCTAGTGGAGCCATATTTATTCATAAGTGTTTAGCATAATGAATCTTTCTAAGCCTTACATATGAAGCACGTAATTCATAATGTGTGGTTCTTTATTAAAGTTAAATCAAAGGTATAACTTTGGTATAGTTATGGGAGCCTAATAAGATTCTCTCATTTGCTAATTTTGGGGACTCACCTAGTGAACAATGGATTTCACTAGCCTAGGTGTGAATGCATTTTTTTTTGCATAGTGGATAGCGAATTCCACTTGTAAGATTTTTTGCACAAAAAACTAAGGCTTGATCTACATTGAGTTGGACAAACAGTCAAGCCTTGATCCACCCCCTTTTTTTTTTTCTTCTTCTTTGTATCTTTGACATTATATGATTGAGTATCTTTTCACTATTGCATATGCATGTTTAACATAGGCATGTGTCTCCTTGTGCCTTTGTTGGATTTTCCATGAGATCTTATATCATGGGAGCTTGATCATCCTCCTTGATATTTTTCATCTTATCCTTCCAATGATTGTATATTATATCTCTCTTGATTGTTTAGTTTAGTGTTAGCTTGATGCAAGGTCACCCTCTCACTAAAGTGGGGGCTAAATGTAGTGTAGAAAAATGTATCCCTTTACATTTTCACACTTATTTGGGCTCTCCTAATTAAAATAGACTTAATATTGCCTTAATTTAGTGTTGAAAAATGTATCCCTTTCCATTTTCACACTTCTTTGGTCCTTGTTAAATAAATTGAGCTTAATTAGGCCGTAATAATCCCATTTATTCATTTACAAGCCTAATAAACTAGCAGTTGCATGTAGTGACATGCAATGATGAGCTGATAGGTGGAGGGAAGCACAAATGGAATGAATGCAATATGAGGGAGACCAAGAGTAGATATGTGTATATGCTATAGCTCATTGAAGCAACATGTAGCGGTACTAGTTGCAAGAAGCAACACATTATTTTGTGGGCAGCACATTATAGAAGATTGAAACAATATAGCTCTTTCAAGAGCACATTTTCAAAAATGGAACAATATAGGCCTAGGTAGAGAATGGGAATCAGAAATGCCTCATAGAAAGAAACAAGAACTGTATAAATGTAAGTACATGCACTATTTAATTGCATGCAAAGAACATGAAACAATATAACCAAAGCTAGAGAACAACGATCAACAATGCCTTATGGAGAACAATATAAATTGTTTATCATTGCAACCATAACCACAAAATGGAAGTTTTAAAGGAAACAATAATCATTTCAATAGTAACATAGAAAATTATTTATCAAACAACACCTTATCGGAAATGACCATATACACACATACATTCCTACACATACATGTTAAGATTCAAATAGCGAACAACAATTGTGCAGATATAACACTATGTGGCAATCCAACCATAAAAGAACTTTTAGACATGGAAAATTGACCAACGAAATTGATCCTGCTTACTAACATCGTTTTATCCTAAATCATACTCTCAGCTTATCGTCACTTTTCATCTCTTAATTAAATAAATCATTATTTATTTAATTAGGTCTTTCCCTTCTATTGATTAAATTAATCAACTTAATTTAATTAATCCTCAATCGCTCTTTAATTAAATAATTTATCTTATTTGATTAAATCCCTAAAGTCTTCTTATTAAATTATAAGTTAAACCTTATTTGATTTAATCTAACATTATCTCCTTTAGTTAAATAAATCAAATCATTTATTTAATTAAATCTTTCTTCACAATTCTTGATTTAAATTAACTCATAAAATCAAGTCAAAGTTGTCACATCTCCTAATTCTCTCTTAAAATTAATCAATCTTTGATCAAATCTTAATCTATGTCACATCCTCTCGATAATGCAACTTGCACAATAAATCAATTACTTTGATTTATTAAATCTCCTATTTTCCCTCACATGGCATAAAAGAGGAATATTCCCTCAAATTTGAATTCAAATTCAAGTGGACTGGGTCCTTCCAACAAGACATTTATTTCACCTTACAATTCCTTTTACCTTGAGCCAAGTGGCGATAACTCAATTTTCATCCCTCTTTAACAAGTCATTTCACTATTTTGAAATCCTACCTAATGTCATTTATTGGCACTTTCATCAAAATGTGCACAACCTTCACCCATTCATATCTTGATAAGTGGCACTTGGCCATTGGATGTTGAATGATCCCACATTGCTAAAATCTTGCTCATTCTTCCAATTTGAAATCTATCAATGAGAGACTCTTCCTCTCATTCAAGATCTAGAACTTAGAGAAAAGTTACTCTCCTCACATTGAGAGCTAATTTTCTCCATTTCATATCAAGTGTTCATCATTTTATGGTTTCATAGCTAGGTTATGCCAAAATCTCATCAAGGAGCTTCAACCATCATCAAATCATCAAAGAGCTTACAAAGGAGTTGGGAAAGGGCCAATTTCTACACATAATTAGCACCAATTCCCCCATGGGATCAAGAGTTTGATTTGCACTGAATAGGATTTGATAGATTTTGTTCATATTTGTTTGTGTTCTTCATCTCATTTCTTACTCTTTGCAATTATAAATGGATTTCATGGGGAATCTTGATTCTCACTTGCATATGAACCTAATTATGTGTTTGTTTGTCATGTTTATGTAGGTACAAGATTGGGGTTTATAGTTTGGCACTAGAAGGAGGGTTGATTTGGAGAAATTCATCACGCTTTTCCAAAAATCCATGGTTTTTTGACATCTTTTGTGCCTACAGGAAATTGCACCGCTCACAATCCAGCGGTGCTATATTGCACCACTATCAGTCAAGAAGCACTATATTGCACCACTCCAAACTCCAAACTCCGCTATCAGAGTCTTCCCACCCACAAATTTAAAATTTCTAGAATGCGTTGTAGGTTTCTAAACTCCAAATTGTGCCATTGGGCTAAATAGCGCCACTTTTGCACTCTCTGTTCTGCTGCAGAGCATTGCTCTCAGTCGTCAGCGACACTATATTGCACCGCTAGAGTTTCTAAACTCTGCCTCATTTTCTAACTGCACCGCTGGATGACAATAAGAAGTTCAAATTTAATTTTTTTGACATGTGCCCTTTTGTTTTCAGCTTTGTAAACTATTAACCTGATTGTTGTCTCTGTATCTCCTAGTTTTAATCATTTTGCAGGTTAGGGAAAGGAGGAAAGCAAAGTGGAAGGTTACATTATGACATCATTATCATCTTATACCAAGTGTTTTTAAACAATTTAGTGTTGTTTAACACTCTTAGATAATTCTCAATCTCTCTTAAGAAATTTGTTATCTTTCATGCTTTAGGGAACACTAAAGTTCCTTTTGGGCCATAAAAAGAACAATACAAATTTTCTTTCAAAGTTTTCAAAAAAAAGGCTTAAAAATAAATTTAGAACAACTTACTAGATTTGGTTTAAGGATTAACAATTGAACAAGGAAAATCCCACATTTGATTTGGTGCTATAAAAAGAATTCACTTTTGCTTTGTGGACTTAAAATGAACAAGTGTTGTTTTTGTTTTGTAATTGCTTACTCAAATTAATACCATCAAAAGGACATATGCACTTCTCTCACACCTCATGACAATCTTGAGAATAAAAATACCTTTTGGTGATCTTAAGTTGAGTAAGGTAATTGCCTCCACATTTCATTTTGGGGATTAAAATTGCACCAATCTTGTGAGTGTGAGTGTGGTATATTGCGAGTGTTCTCCCTTTTTTTTTCAACGAAGGTCGATTGAACTACGAGATATGCTTGCTTGCTTTTGTTTATCTTAGCAGGCCTGCCTTGTGGGAAAAATTAATCACCCAAGGGAACGACCCAACTGGGAACACGCTAAATCCAAGCAACTTCCACCCGGGATATAAGTGTGGATACTGGAACAAATACCAATATCACGAGGATTATTCTGATGAGAAGGGCAGCGATGGTCTCTTGTTGTGTTGGATAGTCCCCCACAAATGGAATGCCTGCATTAAAACCTCTTGTTTAGCAAAGACCAAAATCCTTATTATTTGTTGCTCTAAAAGGTCATGTCCTTTGAAGCTGCCCTATGTATACATGCGGTTCTATTGTAGAGATGAAAAGTATGCCATGGAAGATTGATGGGTACTAATTCTTGATTGACCTGAGAAGTGAGTGCATTGTAAGGGGGAGCCAATGTGGTGAAGCATATAATCATCCACACTGAATATGCGTAGCTGGATTCATCCAAGTGGGAACCCAACAAATATTGTCTTTTCAACCTAGGGATGTGCATATCATTGAAATCAAAACACTTTGCTTGGATCTAAAACATTGGGAAACAAACATTCACAAAAACTTCAAAATTTCAAACCCTTTGGAGGAAACAAATATCCTTTGACAAACCTAAAGTGCTCTTGCTTGCCCTAGGGATTCTATCCTTAGGGGTTTCTAAGTACTTGGGTTTAATCATCATTTGTTTTCACTAAAGTCAACCTAAGAAACTGTGCTCTTGAAACCTTGATTTTCACATAATGGACCTTGTGGAAGGAAAAGGAATTGAGGCATAGATATTTAGTTTGAAATAATAATCAAGAAAGTGTTTTTGATAAAAATAAATCATTAAGAAAAGATAAGGACAATTGGACCTCACACATGTGTTCTCTCAAATTATTTCCCACAAAATCAAAATTCGGAAACCAAGGTTCAAAAAGCTTAGTCCAAAAGCCCGTGAAAAATGTTTGTCTATGCTTCTTGGAGTTACACAAAGATTGGTATATAATTTCTACAAGAAGGCTTCAAAGATAAACCCAAGTTTGTATGAGTTCTATTATCAACATAATCCAACTCTTTTTCAAAGATTTTCTTTTCTCACATAGGAAATATGGCATGTTCTTCAATACCGAGGTCTTGTAAGAAAGAGTCTTTTCTAGGTCAAGTCTAGGATCAAAATAATCACTCTCACCCATCTCTCGCCAATCAAAATCAAACCCCATTTCATCAACAAACTCTTGAAAACTTTGAAACATCATTCATGCTAAACTTATAGGCAAAATCAACATCACCTTGTTTGACTTAATACACTTAGTCAAATTGTCAATCCTCTTGAACGAATTTACCTCTAGGATAACACAACTTCTTAAGGTTTACAAGTTCATAATCACTTCATTTGGCTTAATACACTTAGTCAAATCATTCTCTTGTACGAGTTTGCTCTAGGATAACACAGCTTCCTAGGGTTTACAAGTTCATTATCATCTTGTTTGGCTTAACACATTTAGTCAAACTACCCTTAAATCAAAACCAAATCAATTCAAGCCCTAAAATTTTTAGCATCCCCCCAAAGGTTCTTCAAGAGTTTCATTCATATGCATCATCCATCTTCCATTTATCTCATCCCCATCATCACTTTTGATCCTTAGACTTTCCTACTTCTTCTCCTTTTGTGCCTAATATTAAGATCAAACGATCTCTATTTTATGGTTCAAACAAGATCACAACACAAGAGGAACATGGAAATCACTAAGGAAACATCAACTTCAAGTGACCTAAGTCAAATGGCTCCCAAAATAAACCATGTAGGATCAACTAACCCTCCAAATAACTCCTCTCTTCCATCGAAAAACCCTCAAGAGGAGGGCCATATAGAGGACATCACCAATGATGAATTGGGAATGATGCAAGAGGAAATAACTAAAATGGTTTAGAATCCTGAGAATCATAGAATCATCAATGCCATGTTTAAACTTAATCCAGGCTCTTTATATATACATATGTTAACAAAAGAAGGGGCTAAACTCCCTTCTGACTTTGATGTAAGTACCAATATGGAAAGGCCTCTTGTGAGCATACCCCCAATATCACTTTAAAACATAAATCAGGACATTCCCCAAATCATATCAACAATCGCTTCAACCCCGCTAGTTGTTAACAAGGGAAGCACCATGCCTCATGAAATCCAAAAGAATCGCCTTGTAAACAACAAAGAAATTAATATCAACACCACACCTGATAACTCCATCCTGGTAAATTCATTAAACCCGTATGTTCCACTTACTTTCCATAATAATGTGGAATCATCCTCATTTCATGCAACGACAATCTATCTGCTCAATATACAAACTTCTCTCCCCATGATTTTGCAAGGAGAGGGTGGGTTATTCAGGATAGGGGGAGTCATTGATCCTTCCTCATCATCAATTTTCCAAGGGAACACACCACCATTCCCTCCATTACCTCGGACATCCATATCATCTTTTGGGTTGGGCCTTCCCCCCTACCTGCCACCAATCTACCAAACCAAAGCAATCTAAGCATCACATCAAACCACCTCATTTTTCCATTAGTATCACAACAAAAGATGGCAACCATTCAAGCCATCAGAATGGTCAACACATCCACCAGACCCCAAATATCTCAAAGCATGGTTTCCCAAGGACCAAGCATCTCGATCACACAACCCACAACCCAAACCCCGATCACCAACATGACCCTTCCACTCACCACAATGGTCAACACCATTTCCAATCCACCGCCAATTCCACAAAAATCTAACATGATGAATTCATTCATCACCATTATTCAGGCGATTCAAAAATCCACCCACCATAGGGTAGTTCAACAAAACCAACAAGCTGCACAACAAGCCACTCAGCAAGTGCAAGCGTAATTAGTTTCCCAACAAGCCGCTCAAGCTGCACAAGCTATGCAAGAGACTCAAGCAGCCCAACAAGCACAAGATTAAGCTCAAGCCTAGCACCAGGCTCAATAGGCGCAAGCATAGTACCACACACAACTCCAAGAAATCCATCAATAGGCATACCAACAAGCCCTACAATATTTTCAGGCACAACAACAAACTAAACAACAAGCTTTGTCTACACAACAACAGCTAGACCAACAAAAAGCTTTGTTGGTGTAACAAAAGCTAGACCAACAACAAGCTTTGTTGGTGCAACAATAGCTAGACCAACAACAAGCTTTGTGGGAACAACAACCATAGGACCAATGACAAGCGTTGTTGGTACAAACACAGGCATATTAGCAGGCCTTAAATGCATTGCAAAGCTTGTAGCAAATCCCCACCAATACCCCACTCATCAATCAAACACCGCAAGTTCCTCAAAACACATTCATCCCACTTCCTGATCTGCAAAATGATGTTGCATCACAGATCAAACTTCTCCCACAGCAAGTGCTAGACCTTCAATGAAGAAAAATAGCCAGAACGTCGAGCAATTTGTCCCCCTATCCTTTTTATAGGAGTCTTACAATGGTACCATTCCTGAAGGGATTTTAAATCCCCAAATTCGATAAATATAATGGGATGGGAAACCTTGAAAATCATGTTAGGGAGTTTCAAGTGCGTATATATTTCGTCAGAGTCTGACTAGTCCTACCATGGAATAGTTTTCTCATCTACCCATAGACATCAAAACATTCTAGGAAATTGTGGACGCATTCCTAAAAAACTATGCATTCAACATGGGTACGGATGTTAGTCTGGAGGAACTATCAACACTAAAACAAGGAAAATGAGAGCTATTCACCTCCTTCTTGCAAAGATGGTGATCCAAGGCTAATCAGAGCAAGTGGACTATGCTAGAAGAGCAACAAGTTTGCACAATCATAGCCAATCTGGATGAAAACTAGACATTCTCTCTAAAAATGCAATGCATTACAACATATGATCAATTGATCCCAAAGGTGCTCAATATGCAAAGAGCCTTTACTACGCGAGGGGGTGCATCTACATTTCCTACATAATAGGATAACCACCCATCCACCAGTTATAATGATAAACCTCACACATGGTCAAGGAACAAAAATGTCACAAATGACAGAGTGGTCGATGCTAAGGTAGTCATCAGTGCTCCCAAGAAAAATATTCAAACCCATCATCAACCACAGTATCACAACCACAACAATGTGCAAACCAATACGGTAGCACAACAACAACAACCTCCGAACAATCAAATCAATAACCTAAAAAATCAAGGATGACCACATCCCCGAAATAAGTATCTTCCCAAGTGAAAGTTCACAGCTTTTGGGGAGTCAATCAAATCTATAATGAAGAAGTTGGT
This sequence comes from Sequoiadendron giganteum, assembly GCA_007115665.2. NCBI lineage: Eukaryota > Viridiplantae > Streptophyta > Pinopsida > Cupressales > Cupressaceae > Sequoiadendron > Sequoiadendron giganteum. The sequence goes on along the minus strand of CM021105.1, from coordinate 566,228,019 downwards.
TAAAGAGAACCTTATCAAAATTTCCAATTTTGAGCAATATGTAGAACCTATTAAAAAAACCAACATGGTACAATGAAAATCTCCTTTGCAATTTTCATAAAATCAAAGGGCATACAACCGCAAATTGCTTGAGATTAAAAAACATCATCCAAGATCTCATTGAGTAGAAAATCATATGTTGAACAACCCGCTAGAAATCAAGATCTCAAAATATACATGAATCCGATGCCCAATCATGATCAGGTAAATAATCAAGGAAACAACCATGGAAATAACAAAGGGAACAATAAAAGGAAACAAAAGTATGCTAGTGAAAACATTATATATGAAGACATCATCGCATGTATAGATGAAATGGTCACTATCATTAGCATCAAAGTAGCCAACACTGATTGTGGGGTCACCCCACATGGAGGAAAAGTTACTATTGCAGGGGCATCACAGCCATCTAAGACCCCCATGTAAAATCTGAAAGTCATTCCCTATGATTATAACATCATTGACCAGCTAAAAAGAACCCCCACTCAGATCTCTATCATGGAGTTACTGAAAATTTCTGCCACCCACACGAAAATCCTTGATGAAGAATTAGTTGTGTCCACTATCTCTGCTAACCTTGATACAGAACAATTCTAGGCTATAGTTGGTAACATCGTCAGCCCAAACCTTCTCACCTTCTTTGATCAAGACTTCCCCGCCCAGCCATCTCACAATTGTGCACTTCACCTCCAAGTCTTGGTTCACAAGAAAAAGGTCAAAAGGGTCTTGGTGGATGGAAGTGCAGGCCTCAATATTTGTTCGCTTAAACTTATAAAGAACTCGGAAATCTTAGAAGACTCCATCAACAAAAAGAAAGGCATTACCATCAGAGCATATGATGACCAAGAAAGAGTGTCTCAAGGCACTATCAAGATCCCAATCCAAGTAGGGCTAGCTACTATGGAAACCACATGTCAGGTCCTCGACCTTGATTTTCCCTATAATATCCTCCTAATATGCCCATGGATCCATGGGATGAAGGTGGTCGCCTCAACATTTCACCAATGCATCAAATTTTTATATCAAAATGAGGAGGTCACAATATATGGGGATCCTGAGCCATTCACCTATTGCAAAAACTTGGAAGCCAAGTTTTCCAAAGTTCCCCAAGTACCAAAAAATGATGAAGGGCCCTCCACTCCCTCTATAGATCCATCTAACCTTGCTTGGGCCACTCATGCGATAGAGACACCCTCCATCCCCGATATATCTGACATCAAACTCATGATCCAAGACAATGGGTTTGGAGATTACAGAATGAAGAAGAATGCTTTTGTTGTAGGAGAATTACCTCAATCTCCTAGGTCACATGGGCAACCCCAACCAGTTGATACACCTGTCCACACTTTTAGGGCATACCTTTCTAGATTCCACTGTTGGGGGGATCTAAGTCAAGAAAATGTGGACGAAAGAGATATTTCAAGTTCACTATACCAAGATGAAAGGCTCGTACCCACCCTACCCATGGATGAAGCTAGCAGAGGACTACAAATGATGCTTGGTATGGGCTACAACAAAAATGAAAGCCTTGGAAGGAACAATGATGGACGATAGGAGCCCATCATTGTAGAAAGATGAATGATAAATCTTGGTCTTGGATGTATCTCTCCAAGTATAACCTTACGTGGCAGAGATACCCCTAATAGAGAAGTTAGGACCCCCCCTCAGTTATCAACAACCACCCTTCAACTACCTATATCAACAGGTCTACCATTGGATAATTTCACATTTGACATAATTGATGTCTATAGTAGTAGTGATGATGAGGACACCATAACTGGCCTACCCACACTTTTTGAAAACTCCTCCTTACTCATGATTATTGCCTCACCCATTGAGTCAAACCGCCAAACTCATAAAATAAACCTAGTTTATACCCAACTCATCGACTACGACCAATGAGGACCACTAGTTCTAAACACATTCAAAAATGATGAGGCACTCTCAAAATTCATGCAACTAAGGGATACAGTACCATGCGGAGATCATAAAGCTATATTTGACATCACACTGGACACACAGGCCTATTATGGGGAAACGATTGAGTCCTTCAATTGCAAAAGAAAAAGAATGATAATAAGCTCAGGGTCATTGAGTGAAAACCACACTATGGAACTCTCTAACCATAAAATAGTAAAAATAAAGGATGCATCCAACGGCGAAAACCTCTCTGAGGCACGGGAGGATGAAGGATTCAATCTCCCCCCTACTACACTTCATCAAGAGAAATCAGCAGTCTTAGCAGAACGGTGCAATCTCATCAATCTAGGAATAGAAGCAACGCCACACATCACCTTCTATGCTAAATCACTTCTCCCAGAAGAACAAAAACTATTAGCAAAATTCCTAAGAGAAAGAAAGGTGAACTTCGCATGGACTTATGCCAACATGTCGGGTCTTGATCTAGAAGTCATGGCTCATCATTTAGCTGTCTACCTAGGGGCAAAGCCAATGAAACAAAAATTAAGAAAGATGCACCCTCAGATAGCCTTGCTAGTCAAGGTGGAATTATAAAAAATCTTGGATGCCAATTTTATATGCCCAATTGATTACCCGGAATGGGTGTCAAATATTGTGCCAGTTTCAAAGCCGAATGGGGCCATCCATATCTGCATCGATTTTAGAGACCTAAACAAAGCGTGTCCTAAGGATGACTTTCCACTACCCAACATTGGTATGATAGTGGACATGACGGCTGGACACATGATGCTATCAGTGATAGATGGCTTCTCAGGGTTCAACCAGATTATGATAGCAAAGGAAGACCGGCATAAGACAATGTTTACATGTCCATGGGGCACCTACTGCTGGAACATGATGCCATTTGGGCTAAACAATGCGGGAGTGACATATCAAAGGGCCATGACACTAATTTTTCATGAGATGGTTCACAAAACTATGGAAGATTATGTGGATGATATATTGGCCAAGTCAGGGAAAAGAGAGGATCACATAGCAACTCTAAGTGCCATCTTTGATAGATTGGAGAAATACAAGGTTAGACTTAATCCAAAGAAATGTGTCTTTGGGGTGCATTCAGGAAAACTCTTAGGATATATAGTATCAATGAGTAGGAATAGAAGTGGATCCTGCCAAATTCAAGGCGATCCTCGACATGGAAGCACCCAGGACACTAAAATAGCTCAAAGGACTACAAGACAGGCTCCAATCCATCCGCAGATTCATAATGCAATTGGTAGATAAACAGATCCCATAATCTCATCTTCTCCACAAGGGAGTAACATACAAGTGGGACAACAAGTGTGATCAAGAATTTAGTAAAATCAAATAATATCTACTTACTATGATTGAGGATTTTTTGCAAGGATCCAATTAGATTAGCATAATAATATAAATGCAATAGAAATAAAACCCACAATGTCAATGGAATGCATAGGAAAATAAAGTAAAGAGAAAATAGGAGAGATCTCACTCAGTACTTCCTCCTCCATGGTTTACTTCCATTGCACCTTCTAGCTTGTTGTGATGATGAGTGTTCCCTCAGATTATGTTGAGAGAAATCTACTATGTTGACTAGCCCTAAGCCAAGTGTTGAAGCATTTCAATATAAAATGCAAGAGAAGATTAATCCTACATGCAAGATGATGATGAAGAAGAAGAAGAAGTGTAGAATGTATAAAAATTAAGAGATATTAAGAGATTTTAAGATGAAGAAAAAATTGACATTTTATAGAAAATGCAATTTTGTATGGACGGATGAGATTAAAGATTGATAAGTGCTCTAGAATCTGTGGTCAAGATTCAAAATAACAACCCCTTAGTTAGGGTTAGGGAAATTGTAGGATGAAATTCAAATTGAGTGGACAAGATTTAATTTAAGAAATTAAATCAAGGAATGAGATTAGTTGTGATAGTGAGATGAGAATTAGCAAGTGGAAAAGGATGAGTTAGAAAATCAAGTTAGTTTAGAAATAACTTAATTTGTGGAGAGAAATGCTATTTTGAAATTAATATTTTAAATTAATTCCAAAATGGTGAATTCGTGTGACAATAGATAATAATAATTTAAAATTATTTACTTGGAAAGAGGGAAATTGCCAATTTAAATAAAATGCTTTTATTTAAACTTAGAAAGAAAATCAAAAAGACAATTTAATAATTAATCTTATTCAATTTGTGGAGGAAAATTAGAAAGTGCGTAATTTTAAATATGATTTTATTGAAAATTAGAAAGAAAGTTGAAAAGGATAATAATTAAATAAATAATAGGAATTTATTTAATTATGAGTAGACATAAATAATTAATGATGTATTAAATAAATAAAGTTTATTTATTTAAATAATCATGAGGAAGTAATGGACTAATAATAATTAAATAAATTTAGGAATTTATTTAATTATAGAGTGACATAAGCATTTAGTGACGTATTTAAATAAAATGTAATTTATTTATTGAAATAGTCAGGAGGAATAAAAGACGTGAATTAATTAAATAATTAGGAATTATTTAATTAATAGTTGACATTGGACAATAAGACATAATTAAATATTTTAATTATGTTGAGATGAAGCATGATATAGAAAAATGTTGTTTGTAGGTGTAGGCCATTTTTATGTGTCTACACTTACGCCACAAGTGTTAATTCCACCTACTCCAAGAAAGCCACTGGTCTTGTACATTTCAGCAACCATGGCAGCTCTCGGTGCTCTATTAGATCAACACAATGAAAATGGAAGAGAAAGAGCAATATACTATATCATAAAAACTATGGTGGGACATGAGCTAAACTATACTCCCATTGAAAAGGATTTTCTAGCAGTTGTATTTGTAGCACAAAAATACAGACACTACATTGTGGCTCACCAAATCAAGCTGATTGCAAAGATAGATCCTCTCAAATACTTGCTTTCTAGAGTCACTCTCATAGGACGAACAACCAAGTGGGTCATGATATTGACAGAACACGACATAGAATATGTGGAGCACAAGGCTATCAAGGGACAAGTAATTGCAGATCAGCTAACAGAAGCTCCTATTTATGTAGAGAACCCACTCATTTCAGAATTCCCTAACAAATCAATATTCAGCCTAAGTGTTGCAGACCACTGGAAGATTTATTTTGATGTATCTTACACACAACACGGATCAGGGGCAAGAATTTTCTTCATAACTCCCCAGGGAGACTGCATACCCAGATCTTACAAACTGTCATTTCCATGCACAAATAACATAGCAAAGTATGAGGCTTTCATCATAGGCTTAAGGATTGTAGTACAATGTCAGATCATGGCTTTAGAGGTATATGGGGACTCTCATCTCATAATCAATCAGGTAAACAATGAATATCAGACAAAGGATGATAAGCTAACTCCATACAAAAAGTTAGTTGAGAGCCTCAAAGAGTCATTCATCGATATCACTTTTGAACATTTTCCTAGAGAAAACAATAGAGCAAAGGACGTAATGGAGACAATTGGATCACTCTTGGAAATCCCACACAATGTCCCAAAGCAAGAATTTATGGTAGAGCAGATTCTAGTACCAGCATTTGAGCTACTGAAGTCTGAATTCGTGTGTAAACTCGTTGATCCCAGTGATCCCTGGTATCATGACGTTTACACCTACTTAAGAATAGGATTCTTTCCCACTGATATAACCCCAAACCTTAAACGAGTCTTCATCAAAAATTCCACCCACTTTGTCATCCTAGGAGAAACCCTTTATCATAGGAGTATTGAAGGAACCTTGTTGCATTGCTTGAACACTAAGGAAGCCCTAATTGCTTTAACTGAGGTACATAACGGAATTTGTTGTTCACACTCAAGTGGTATGACCTTGGCTAAGAAGTTGCTGAGAACCAGATACTATTGGTCAACAATGGAAAGAGAGGCACATGACTTTGTTAGAAAGTGTTTACAGTGCCAGCAACATGGAGACCTTATTCATGCACGAAATCAAGAGCTTCATCCTATTGTCACACCTTAGCCCATTTCGTAGTGGCGGCTCAATCTCATCGGAAAAATCACCCCCACCTCATCCAACAGCCACAAATTCATCATCACCGCCATGGAGTACTTTACAAAGTGGGTCAAAGCAATTCCCATGACCTACATAATCAGAAAGATGACAGCCAAGTTCATCGTGAACTACCTCATTTTTCGATACGGCATCCCCCAAGATATTATCTCACATAATGGGACACCTTTCAAAAACCAGTATGTTCATGACTTATGTGAAAAATTCAAAATCCAACATCGCTTTTCCACTCCGTACTATCCCCAAGGCAATGGCCAAGCAGAAGCTACCAACAAAACCATCTTAAAAATCCTTAAGAAGATAGTCAATGACGTTGGTCGTGTTTGGCATCTGTAGCTAAATCCCACCTTATAGGCCTATCACACCAACATCCACATGCCAACATACGACACCCCATTCTCCCTGGTTTACAGATCAGAAGCGATCCTCCCAATCGAGATTGAGCGCCCAACATTAAGGACATCACTACAAAACCTCATTACAGATGATGAATATCGGGTTTCAAGGTCAAATGAGCTAGAGTTATTAGATGAACGATGCATGGATTCCCTCAACCATCTATAGGTCTATCAGAATTGCCTAAAGCTCAACTACAACAAGAAGATTAGGAGATGCACCTTCCAAGTTGGCAAACTGGTGCTAAAGGAGAACCAAAAGTATGTGCCAAATCCAAAAAGAAAAGGAAAATTTGAGCCCAACTGGTTGGGACCATTCGTCATCACAACAAGCTATAAATTAGGGGCATATCAGTTGTCAACACCATATGGTGAACCCCTGCAGGAGCCGATGAACAACTCCCTTCTCAAAAAGTTTTATGCCTAAAAACTTGCAAGGTATAAAACCAAAAAGTACAAAAAAAATAGAAAAAATGTCCTGAAAAAATAGTCACTTTGATGGAAACCTGACAAACAAGCATCTTGGTGACAACAAAAAAATAAAAAAATGCAAAAATCCAAAAAAATCTGAAAAATGATTGAAAATAGTAAAGAAAAAAATTGTCCTCTAGTGAAAACCACTATAGTGGCGCTTTGGACAAGTACCTTGGTGAAAACTTGGGAAATAGGCACTAAGCATAAATAGAGCACTCTCCATCCACCAGGACCTTAACGACTCACTTATCCACTACATTCCATCTATCCTTCCACCATTTGTTCGCAACCGTAACATAGCTTGATCTTGTGCTTGTATCATGTTCCACCCTAGTACTACTTGGCATATTCCTAAGGTCAGTTTTTCCTACCTTTATTGAAGTATTCTATCACATTATGCTGGGGGCATGTTCCTATACCTGCACTAGATCAGATTTATGTATATTCTAGTGATCTTCCTTAAAATCAGAAAAATCTAAAACATTCAAAAAATATCGAAAATATGAAATAATAAAAAATAGAGTCATCCTGCCGAACTACGTCATCTTTGAGCTTGAACATAGGCAAGGTTGATCTTTGATCATCCCTTGAGACATCCTAGGGCAGCCCTTTAGGCATCTGTCGTAATCTGGCAATCTGTTTGCCCATCTTTCTCATCATTGAGTCAAGTATGTCATCAGTCAAACTACGTGGTCTCTGCATGTATAACATAGGCAAGACTAATCTATGGGTAAGCTCTCGAGACCCCTAGGATAGGTCTTTAAGTTAGTCTCTTGGTCATAAATCTTGAAAATACCAAAAATATTTAAAAAATATTAAAATCAAAACAGCCTCAAAACATCTTAAAAATTCCAAAAACATTCAAATATCTGGAAAAAACCAAAATGGTGCACCCGTCTCATTTCACTTTCACCCACAATAATCATCATTCCTAATAAATCAATCATCATCTTCATCCTTTGGTGAGTCAGTCAAAATCAAGTCTAGTAGGTTCAAAAGTGAACACCCAATCATCAAAGTCTCAAGTCTAGGTTAGTAAGCAAGCAAGTTGATCAACTCAGAGTATCAATAGCTTATCATCCAATCAATCTCACCAAAACCCTGATCACAACATGTCCTAGGATGCATCCTTCCTACACTAGAAATCAATATCAGGTATCACCTTAGTTTAGCCTTGGCTAGCGGTATGAAGAACATTAGCTTGCTTGTTTACTTTATCTAGTCTTTTTGACTTATCTTATTTTGTGCTCATTCCAAGGACCTCTCGATGATGCCTAAACAAAACAGGTTTAGAGAGAAAGGAATGGGGCAATGATCATTATATTTTTATCTACGGTGCTTGTGGGATACTCTTGTAAAATAACTCAGTCATACGTGCTTTGTTTGGTTTGTAGGGAGGGTGTTTTAGATATCTTGTTGACCACATAGGAAGGCTAGATTTTATATGTTTTGGTCTGAGATGTTTCGAATGTATGAACTACATCCTGAATAAGGTTTTGTATGATAAGTGTGAACAGTAATACTCCTATATGATTGTCAATTGAAATTCCATCACACTAGGTTCTTTATACCTTGATGCATCGTACCTATGTGTGTTATCAAACATAAAGTAATTGGCCCTTTGAAAATCCTGACTCCTAGTAAGCAAATCATCAACATTTAATGACTTGTTTGATCTCTTTTCTTCTATCTTCTTTCCATACGAACATGGTATCATGATAGTTAATCAGAAAATCACTAATGCATCCGCTCTGTATCCATAAAATCATCAGCATAAATGCATATCATATCATATAGATCATACCACATCATATCATCTCGCATTATCATCATCTTAAGTTATGGGGAATAATATAGATTTGTTATTCTAAGTATCTTAAGAAATCAATGCATTACATTCATTTCATATCATAAATTACGTGAATCATTAAGGGAATAATAGAAATCATTACCATCCATCATCATTCCATAATCATTTGCATACACTGCATCCATATGATTGCCATAAAAATGCATAGAAAAATATAAAAATAAATGCACACATAATCATCATCACATCATGTAGAAACATACATCATATTGCATGAGAATAAAATAAAAGCATTTCATAACATCTCATTATACATAGGAAATTAAAATTCATCCATACATCATACATCATAGAACATCTCATAAGTAGGACCATCTCATATGTATATATCATCAAAATAATACAACTGTCATGATAGAATAATCGGATCAAGTGTATACATCAAAGTACATGATATAATCATGACAATAATTAGAGCCCATGGATCAAAAATGGATAACTATATGTGATCCAAGGGCTAACCCTGTTGGCTGCTACCCTCTCCTTCTTGCCTCTGACCATGGTCCTTAGGAGGCCTCATCCCTGTAATGTTGCCGATAGTACTTGGCCTCTCTAAACACTTCTCAGTATTCTATCAAAGATATTGTCTAGCCCTAGGTGGATGAGGTTGTACTCTCCAGCTATCACCTCTGGCCAATCTCCTGATCCCTCTCAGACTAGGCTTGGTCCCTGTCAATAGTGACTGCAAAAATCTGTTATCTAGCCTGATCTCTCTCCATAGTCAATATCTGAACCTGACCCTGCAACTGCTGGATCAGTGCATCTCTATGACCGGGCTACCCTGGTGGTTGTTGATCTTGGACCACTCTATCCTCATCTCTGGGTTGATCATCTTATGCAGGAATCTCATGAATCTTTACTCGTGGTCGTGTCGGTGCCCGAGGGGGTGTCTATTCCCACGATGGTGTTTGATGTGGAGGAGGGTCACCTCCTCCCCTGTCCCCATCACCATCTCTGTCATTGTTGCCTTTGCCTCCTTGTCCCCTACCCCTACCGGTGGACCTACCTTTCAGCCTCGGTCATGGAAGAACTGTACCTAGAACTGTCAATCTCAGAGGAGGCCTAAACCAAGCTCTGTAGGCCTATGTAACTCTTGCATCTGTCGGCCCTTGATCATATGGCCATGTCCTGGCAACTAGCTTCCTAAACGAGGCTACTGCCTTCGATGATGGAATCGGCTTACCCCATGTTGTCTCTCGTGTAGAACGGGTGAAGATCGCTACGTACTGATCATCCGACCTATCCTAAACCTGTCTGAACTACCAGGCTACCCTATCTGAGAGGTACCACTCTATCATGGTGTGCTTGTGGCCCTGCATCCATCTGTCCTACCAAGCAAAGAATAGTTGTTCGTGATCATTGTACCATAGGCCTATTTCCATCGAGGGCCTCCAAACAAACTCTCACATGTCATCGAGCATGCATCACCAGTGGGAAATGCCTCCTATACCTATATGATTTAAATGAATCTAAGCTCCCCCATACCACCAAATGAGAGGACCATCAATATCTTGAACAATCGGTGTGACAACCGGACAAATCATTGGAATCCGCTCCTATGCCTAAATGTGTAGTAGAGTGACCTCATTCCCGATGGTCCTGCTATTGAGATATGCAAACTCTTGGAGGTCCCTATATAGTGAGGCCAACATCACTGGACCCCAAGCAAAGCACTCCCTATGAACAACCATCCGCTCTCATGCTAGCATCCAACCCGAACTGAACTATCAGCTCCGCCGATCCAGTGCCACAAGACCTGAAAAAATGGCTACAACAATCAATCTATAGGTGGGCACAACACCTCTATACCTCTCCAAGTCTATTTGTCCCTCAAAAAAGTAAATCTCATCAAGACCCATCACATCATAGCAAGCATCCCTACCAGCATCTGGATAATAAATGACTCTCGCTCCATGGATAGGCAGTCATAGGATGAGCTAGGAATCCTTTAGTGTAACAGTAGCCTCACTAGTAGGAAGGTCGAAGGAGGAGGTATCATTGTACCATCACTTTTCCAAGGCTATCATTATCCCCAAGTGGGTCTGAATAGGATGAATGTATGCAATGAACCCAAGGCCGAGCATACCAAGCTGCTCCTCAAGGAATATGTGCATACCATGTAATCTCCTGAGCACCGAACATCTATGCTCCCTCAAGTAAAGTATATCAAGGTCCTCCTGCACAAGGAAAATCATCACATCAAGTATCATAAAAAAATCTACCTCCCGCGTCGTCTTTTAACATTTGAAACGACAAATGTGGTGTTTTTTGCAAATGCAGTGTAGTTTGTAAAGTTCTAAACTGTGTCGCCGCGATGAAGTTTGATAAAATCCAAATTCCAAATTGCATCGCATGGTCTGATTTGCATGTGCAACTGACTTTGGGCTTGAACCCTAAGTCCAAATTGTGTCACGTGACCCGATTTGCATATGCGGTGGAGTTTGGTCGGAACCCTAATTCTCCTAACTGGCCCGTGGTGGTGCTATTCTCATATGCGGCACTGTTTGAGGCCACACAGTGTCGATTGAGCATTTGTAGTGGCACTATATAGCATCGCTTGACCTAAATTTGACTTGGACCCTATTAAATGGACCTAAAACAAGAAAATTAAAAGTCGAGATAGCGGTACATACCACGGGTCCTGCATTGGTTGGCCACTAGTGCACTCGTACCTTGTCTAACACGTGTCGGGGAAGCTGTCATTGCGCCATCTCGACTAGAACTCAGAGCTCAAAGTGTAGAAATTTATAAAGGATAAGTGTGCAAATGAATTGAAAGTGACTCCTCAAGGTCTGTTTAAGCTTGCAAATTAGGGTTTTTGGACCTAATTTGACCATTCGGCTAGGGTTTTAGTCCCCCGATGCCATTTTTTCCAAGCTAAGGGCCATGTTGCATCTTTTTGGGTATTTTAACATGTTGTTTTGGCATCTTGGGGCATTTTTGGACCTGTCGGGCACCTTGTCCTCTTTTTTCACAAGATCATCCAAAAATCAAAATTTTCATCTAATCTCTCGAGGGGGCAACATATCAGCATAATCCTTCTTGCTGGGGCAATAGTGGGGAATCTAAAAAAAAATTAAAAAAATGCAAAACTTTGATCACAACAGTTTATTCTTTGAACCAATACAACGAGTGCATTGCTTCAAAGAGGGGCAAAATGTAGACATGGAAAATTTACCGACACACTTGATCTTGATTACTAAGATCTTTTCATCCTAAATCATACTCTCAGCTTATCGTCACTTTTCATCTCTTAATTAAATAAATCATTATTTATTTAATTAGGTCTTTCTCCTCTATTGATTAAATTAATCAATTTAATTTAATTAATCCTCAATCCCCCTTTAATTAAATAATTTATCTTATTTGATTAAATCCCTAAAGTCTTCTTATTAGATTGAATAAATTAAATCTTATTTTATTTAATCTAACAATATCTCCTTTAGCTAAATAAATCAAATCATTTATTTAATTAAATCTTTCTTCACAATTCTTGATTTAAATTAACTCATAAATTCAATTCAAAGTTGTCACATCTCCTAATTCTCTCTTAAAATTAATCAATCTTTGATTAAATCTTAATCTATGTCACATCCTCTAGAGAATGCAACTTGCACAATAAATCAATTACTTTGATTTATTAAATCTCCTATTTTCCCTCACATGGCATAAAAGAGGAATATTCCCACAAATTTGAATTCAAATTCAACTGGACTTGGTCCTTCCAACAAGGCATTTAATTCACCTTACAACTCCTTTTACCTTGAGCCAAGTGGCCATAACTCCATTTTCTTCCCTCTCCAACAAGTCATTTCACTATTTTGAAATTCTACCTAATGTCATTTATTGGCACTTTCATCAAAATGTGCACAACCTTAACCCATTCACATCTTGACAAGTGGCACTTGGCCATTGGATGTTGAATGATCCCACATTTATCAAATCTTGCTCATTCTTCCAATTTGAAATATATAAATGAGAGACTCTTCCTCTCATTCAAGAGCTAGAACTTAGAGCAAAGTTACTCTCCTCACATAATTGAGAGATAATTTTATCCATTTCATATCAAGTGTTCATCATTTTATGGTTTCATAGCTAGGTTATGCCAAAATTTCATTAAGGAGCTTAAACCATCATCAAATCATCAAAGAGCTTACAAGGAAGTTGGGAAAGGGCCAATTTATACACATAATTGGCACCAATTCCCCCATGGGATCAAGATTTTTATTTGCATTGAATAGGATTTGATAGATTTTGTTCATATTTTTTTATGTTCTTCGTCTCATTTCTTACTCTTTGCAATTATAAATTGATTTCATGGGGAATCTTGATTCTCACTTGCATTTGATCTAACATTGTGTTTGTTTGCTATTTTATTCAAGTACAGGATTGGGGTTTACATAACTAAACAACCATATTTATAAGTAATAAATGAAAGAATACTGGTTTCAGTAATAATATTCATAAAACAACAAAATTGATAGTAACAAACCAATACAAAAATATAGAGTGTTCAACAACATCAAATTGAAAATGCAACAATATATTAAGATAAACTGTATAACATTAACTATTTAACTGCATTACAACCACAACCATAAAATGGAAGACATAAATTAAACAATATTGGTTTGAACAACAAGCTAGATGGGAAAACCCACAAAATAGAAAAAATTCACTATACCATTGAAGCCATGTAAAAATTGTATTCTAAGTGTTATATGCAACATTGATGCCACCATTGATGAGAGGAATGGATAATATATTATCTCAAAAAGGTAATACAATTATGTAAAAGCTTAAAGTATAATCGATATGTCAAATACGTGTATTTTAATAAGCCATGCATAACCTTAAGAATAAAGAGATGGTTGAATTAACAAAATTTTGTTGAAGATTGATACAACAATTTGAAACTATTTTATTTTTTTTAATTTCTAATAATTGTCAAAGGTCATTTACAAAACATTACTTCTTCAAAATGGCAATAACACAATTTGGAAACTGAACCTATACCGAGAATGACCTCATAAAATATCAAATGCTATGAAAAGATCCATAGTACCAATGAATATCAGCTCAGATAAAAGATCATTCACTAAGAAATTACTGGCTTATGTGAAACATAATTTGTTTCTTTCAAGTAAGGTCTGCAAAAACTGAAAGGGAAAGTGAATTTTAGTGTAGTGAATATGTGTCATTGGTAGACAATATGTAAGGTAGAGAAAATAAAGAGTTCTATAATTTATAAAAAATAATATGTAATGCATGTGCAATAAAAGGCATTAAGAATATAAGATGTAGGCATACCTTGTGGGTGCAACAAGATATAGCATGGACAGAAGAAAACAAGGCCTGCTCTCCACCCTACCATATTGTGTCATGCATCCGCATGGGCTCTCACCAAACCCCCAAGCAAGAGCATACATTTCCCACCACTATGATCAATGGTGAAACCAATGCTTCAACACTTGAGAATTTTTTCTTAATATATGTTGTTTCTAGATATTTTATTGTGTGTGAGTTTGTCCATCCACAAACAAAAACATAATCAAATATCCAATAACAACAAATCTTAAGCATTATGGATTGTGGACATATCATTAGCATTAACTTGGAAATTTTATTTATTTGTAATCATTCTTTTTCATTTTGAAAAAAATATCTAGTTGTATTGTTTATGACAAGAAATTTGAGATGTAATTGTGAAATAAAAGATGGAGTAAAAGACATAGCCTTACCTTCTATGTAAATAGAATGTTGTCACAACTTGTACACTATGACAAAAATGTGATTGGAAAGCTATTTAGTATTATGGGGATGTGTATGTAAAATCTAGAATGTTTGCAATCTAAAATCAATCAAATATAGTTAGACATAAGGGAAATTTGAAGTTTAGTGCAACGGACATGTGTCAGTGGTAGACAATATCTAAATGAAGAAATATAAATATCTTTGCAATTCATAACAAATAATATCTAATGTATCTACAATAGAAGAGGTCATATAAACAAGATGCATACATACCTTCTAGAAAGAGCAGGAGACAATATGTGTACAATTATAACTTGCATATAATTCTCTTCTGGTACCTATCAATTTTGTTCAACTAAAATCAGTGTTATCCTTTTTTTTAAATATATACAGTTGCAACATTTGTGACAAATAATTTCAAAAGTAGTTTTGAAAGAAGAGATTGAATAAAGGAGATATATCCTTACCTTGTATATCAATGGAATGTAGTTGCAACTTGAACATGAAAAACTTGTGAGTAGGAAGCTAATAAAAATTGTCACGATTTGCAGTTATAGCTAAAAATGTTTGTAATCTAAGTTTTTTAGAATCTAACATAATTAGACATGAATGATTCAAAGGCGATAGATGTGGAAGCAAAATTATTGATCAAAGGGGAGGAAGGTTTTGAGAGAAAAATTAGATATAAAAAATATTCAGTGAAGCTAGTAACATGCAGGAATCCACGTTTCTTGTTGGAGGCAAGAGGAAATATAGAGAAATAATTCAATAACAACTTGTCTTAGTAATCACTGTAGAAGTAAAACCTTGGCTCTCTTGCTAGAAGTGATTGTCTACCACTAACACATGTTTGTTGCACTAAACTTCAAATTTCCCTTAGGGCTAACTATATTTGACTGAAACCATTTTATATTACAATAATTCTAGACTGTACATACACATCTCCATAATACTAAATAGCTTTCCAATCACATATTTCTCATACTGTATAAGTTGTGACAATATTCTATTTACATAGAAGGTAAGGCTATATGTCTGTTTAGATATTTCATTCAAAATGCAAAAGACTGATTGCAACTAAATAAAATTTCCAGGTTAATGCTAATGATATGTCCATAATATATAATGCTTAAGATTTGTTGTTACTGGATATTTGATTATGTTTTTGTTTGTGGATGGACAAACTCGCACACAAACAAATATCTGACAATAACATATATTAAGAAAAAAATCACCAATACCATTTTTTTCTTAATATATGTTATTTCTGGATATTTGATTGTGTGTGAGTTTGTCCATCCACAAACAAAAACATAATCAAATATCCAGTAACAACAAATCTTAAGCATTATAGATTATGGACATATCATTAGCATTAACCTGTAAATTTCATTTAGTTCCAATCAATCTTTTGCAGTTTGAAAAAAATATCTAGTTGTATTGTTTATGACAAGAAATTTGAGATGTAGTTGTGAAATAAAATATGGAGTAAAAGACATATAGCCTTACCTTCTATGTAAATAGAATGTTTTCACAACTTGTACACTATGAAAAACATGTGATTGGAAATCTATTTATTATTATGGAGATGTGTATGTACAGTCCAAAACGTTTGCAATCTAAAATGGTTTCAATCAAATATAGTTAGACATAAAGGAAATTTGAAGTTTAGTGCAACGAACATGTGTTAGTGGTAGGCAATATCTAAATCAAGAAATATAAACATCTCTGCAATTCATAACAAATAATATCTAATGTATCTACAATAGAAGAGGTCATATAAACAAGATGCATACATACCTTCTAGAAAGAGTAGGAAATAATATGTGTACAATTATAACTTGCATATAATTCTCTTCTGGTACTTGTCAATTTTGTTCAACTGAAATCAGTGTTATCCTTTTTTTCAAATATATACAATTGCAATATTTGTGACAGATAATTTCAAATGTAGTTGTGAAAGAAGAGATGGAATAAAGGAGATATAGCCTTGTAGACATGGAAAATAAACAAGTTCGGTTCAACACACTTGATCCTAATTTTTCACGACATTTCCTCTTAAATCATACTCTCAGCTTTTCATCATATTTTGTCTCTTAATTTAATGAATCATTATTCATTTGATTAAGTCTTTTTCCTCCATTGATTAAATTAATCAGTTTAATTTAATTAACCTTATGTTTCTGTTTAATTAAATAAATCATTTTATTTGATTAAATTCTCTAAAGTCCTCTTATTAAATAAAATAAATTAAACCTTATTTGATTTAATCTAACATATTCCTCCTTGGTTAAATAAATCAAAATCATTTATTTAGTTAATCATTCCTTCTCAATTCTGATTTAAATCAATTCATCAATTTAAGTCAAAATTGTCAAATCATCTAATCTGTTATTAAATTAATCAAATCTTGATTAAGTTAATCTCTCTCATTAAAATCTTCTAGAGAATGCAAGTTGCACATGAGAATAGATTTAATTCATTTATTAAATCTCTATTTTCCCTCACATGGCATCAAAAGGGGAATATTCTCTCAATTTGAATTCAAAAAGTCCAAGTGGACTTGTACATCCAACAAGGAATTCGATCCGCTTACATGTCCTTGTGCATTGAGCCAAGTGGAATTTATTTCATTCCTTTTTACCTCTCACATGTCATTTCTCCAATTTGAAATTCCACCTTCAACCATTCACATCTTGACAAGTGGCACTTGGCCATTGGATGTTGAATGATCCCACATTGCTCTATTTCACTCTCTTTTCTAGTTTGGAAATCTATAAATTGGAGGCTTCTCTCCTCATTATTCATCCACCATTTTGAGTAAACTTACTATACTCAAATTCATCTTCATTCCACAGATTTCATGTAAGGTTACTCTCTTGAATTGAGAGCTAATGTTGCTCACTCCATTCAAGTAGTTAATCTCACCATCAACAATCATTAAGCTTACAAATAGGAATTGGGAAAGGGATGATTTCGACATACCAACCAGCACCAATTCCCCCATGGGATTGATAGTTGTTCATTAAAATAGGATTTGTTTACTTCCATTTATATTGTGCTTCACTTGTTTTCCTATTTTAATGTTACAATCTAATTTCATGGGGAACCTTGATTCTCTCTTGTATTTGATCTAACACTATACTTGTTTGTTGTGTTTGTGTAGGTTACGAATTTCGGGTTCACATTCTGGTGCTAGAAGGAGGGCCCTCTGAATTTGTTTTTTAAAATCTTACTTATATCTCTATTGTAGGAAATTTCAATTCGCATAGATGTATTTAACTGATCTGTTAACAGTAGTCTCTATTGTTATTTATGTTTAAATAACTTTTGCAGACCATTCCCACAGTTATTTATGTTTCCAATTCTGCATATTCTAATTTTTGAAAAAAAAAAATTCATAAAATATGAGTCTTAATATTTTCTTGGACAAATTCTTACTGTTCATACATTTTGCAAGCAATTAATCTAAAAATAATTAAATTATAATCTGGACAGGTCCTACTATGAGCTATTTTCTCATGAGTTTCCTTACAGTTTTCCTACATAGTCAAATCCAGCCATCTCCCACGTTACTGCACCCTTCATTCCATCTTCCCGTGGTACAATGGTTTTTTTTTTTACTTTGACCACTCCACTACCATTTATCTCCACACCACTCAACCATTGGCCTTATCCCTTCAGCTCATGGTATTGTGGTATATGCCTTCACTTCCTCCTCCGCTATCTGCTAAATCCTTTACCGCGCTCACTGCGGTCTCCACTTTCACTATGTGCGGTATCCACCACTATATCATGGCCTATACTTCCATCACCCATGGTATCGTGGTGTCACTTTCATCACCACCTATGACACTCCTTACTGCTTAACCGTAGCCTTCTACTGTACCTATTGCAGTAGAGCAGTGTCCACCGCATCACTACCAGCTAATTCTCCCTTACCCATGGTAGCACAGTAATAGTCATCATCATTGAGCCATGGTCTACCAGCTAACCCTTTGCAGTAGTGCAGTAACCATCCATTGTCATCACCGCCATCCCGCAGTCTATCACCAAACCCTCTGTGGTGTTGCAGTTAACTGCCCATGGTCTTCACCGCTATTCGGTCTGCCACCTTACCAACCGTGGTATCACGGTAAATCTCTTGTCTGTTGTCACTTCACCGCTAGCTTTTCCCACCGTGCTACCATGGGGTACCCTCAGACCATCTATGGTATAGCGGTAGCGGTCTTGGCCGACTATGTGAAGTCGTCAACTATGATATCACAGGCTACGGTAAAATAGTGAAAGGGTTTAAATTCAAGAAATAAAGAAGCAGTATAAGGAAAACATTTGGTAGAGATTCATTTTTTTTCATGAGATGGCATTTTCCTTAATGATTTATGATTAATGCATGGATATATGAGAAAATTTGTGAAATATTTTATTCATATTGACTTTGTATTTTCTCTTACAAGTTGATATTGGAATGAAATAAAGGCAAAACAAGATTGGAGAAATTCACAAAAGCATTTTTTAATGCTTATTGAGCTAGATTTTTTTTTTTTACATTGTCATACTTGGTTAAAATTAATCATTTGAATTGATTCTCTTCGTTAAAAAGAACCTTAGACATTTACTAAATTTCAATTTGGGTTCTAAAATTGAACAAGGCAACTTTCACATCTCATTTTTGGTGCTTAAAACGAACTCATCACTGCTTTTGTGGTATAAAATGAACAAGTGTTTTTTATGTTTTGCAATCCTTTATACAAACTAATGTCATTCAAAAGGCATATGTGCTTCTCTCACACTTCACGGCGATCTTGAGAATGAATTTTTTTTTGGTGATATTAGTTTGTTTAAAATATTGCCTTAACACTTTGATTTGGGATCTAAAATTGAACAAACTTGTCTAGTGTGAGAAAAAGGCATTGTGAGTGTTCTCCCTTTGTTTTTCAATGAAGGTCAATCAAACTACAAATGCGCTTACTCACTATTGTATACCTTTAGAGGGCCTGCCTTGGTGGGAAAAAGTACTCACCCCAAGGGAACGACTCAAGCAGTAACGGGCTAAAGCCAAGCTCTTCCAAACTGCTATATAAATTTGTGTTCATGGTGAAAGCCATGGGCAATGGGAAGCGGTCCATGATAACTCTCCCCCCATATTTTTATGATGCATAAAGCCCTTGTTCTAAGGGTTTGAAGATCTCTCACAAGGAGTTTATCATTGCACCCCCTCAACTAGATGCCCTTACTACAAACTTTTGTTTAGAGGGTAAAACCTTATCTATTTTTTTGGTGCAAAAGGTCATGTCCTTTGAATCCGCCCCATGTTATACATGCAGTTTTTTTGTAGAGATGAAAAGTATGCCATGGGAGATTCATGGGTACTCATGCTTGGCTAACCCAAGAAGTGTGTGTCGTGGAGGGGAGCCAGTGTGGTCAAGCATCTAGTCATCCGCAAAAAATATGCGCAGCTGGATTCGTCCAAGTGGGAACCCAACAAAATATCATCTCTACATCCTAGGGTTGTACATGTCCTTGGAAATGAAATATACATTGCTTGGTCCTCAAAACAATTGAAAAACAAGCATTCACGAAGAGCTCCAAATTTCAAACCCCTTGGAGGAAACAAATATCATTGATGAATTTAAGTACTCTTGCTTTCCCTAGGGATCATATCCTTAGAGGTTCCTAAGTGCTTGGATTTATCATCATTTGTTTTCACTAGGGATAAACCTAGGAAATTTTTTCCCTAATTTCCTTGATTTCCACATAATGGACCTTGTGGGATGGAAAAGAAAGTGGGACATTAGACATAGAGTTTGAAACATAATCAAGCAAGTGTTTTTTTGGTAAAAAGAAATTCACTAAGCCAAGATAAAAGAAAAATTGAACCTCATATGTGTTGCTTCAAATTATTTCCCAAGAGGTCAAAATCCCAAAACCAAGGTTGAAAAGGATAAGTCTAAGAGTCTGTGAACAATGTCTTGAATTGCTCCTTGAAGTCAGAGAAAGACTAGTGTATAACTTCTATAAAAAGGCTTCAAGAAACAACCCAACCTTGTATGCATTCTACTATCAGCAAAATCTTGAGCTTTTCGAAAGGTTTTCTTTCCTCACATAGGACGTTTAGCATGTTCTTCAACACCGAAGTTTTGTAAAAAAAAAAAGAGTCGTGTCTAGGTCAAGGTCTAAGATCAAAGTTGTCATCCTCATCCGTCTCTCCATCAAGTCAAATTTTCATCCCATCAACAAAGTTTTTGAGAACTTTAGAAAAATCACTCATGCTAAACTTAAGGGCTAAACCAACATCACTCTATCTTGGCTTAACACACCTAGCCAAATAGTCAAATATCTTGAATGAATTTACCTCTAGGATAACACAACTTCCTGAGATCTACTAGTTCACGATCACCTTGGTTGGCTTAACACACTTAGCCAATTCATTCTCTTGTGCAAGTTTCCCTAAGATAACACAACTTCCTAGGGTCTACAAACTTCACTACAATCTTGTTTGACTTAATACACCTAGTCAAGCGGTCACAATCAATCTAAGCCCTAGAGTTTAGCATAACCCTTCAAAAGTTCTTCAAAAATTTTCACTCATTCACTTCATCTATTTATTCCGTCATCACTACCACCCTCTTTGATATTTTGACTTCCCTAGTTCTTCTATTTTGGGCCTAAAGGATTAAGATCAAAATGATCACTATACAAGAAGAACATGGAAAACATCACCTGAATATCATCTTCTAGTGACTCAGGTCAGGTAACCACCGAAGCAAACCTTGCGGGATCCAGCAATCCCCCAATTAGCTCTTCTCTACCATCACAAAATCCTCAAGAGGAAGGCTATGAAGAGGACATCATCAATGAAGACTTGGGAATGACACAAAGAAATAACTGAAATGATTCAAAATCCAGAGAATCATAGAATTGTCAATGTCGTGCTTAAACTTAACCCTTCTCTATACTTACGCACGTTAACAGAAGGAGGGGTCTAGTTCCCTTCCGACCTTGACGTAGGCACCAGTATGGAAATGTCTCTTATGAGCATGCCCCCAATGTCAATTCGTAACATCATCCAAGAAACTCCCCTAATCACATCGACAATCACACCAACCTCACAAATTGTGAACAAGGGAAGTGCTATGTTTTGTGAGTTACAACAACATTTCCTTGTAAACAACAAAAAGGTAAGTGTAAGCACCACAACGGAAAACTCTGTTCTGATGAATCCATCACACCCGTACGTCCCACTCACCTTCCATAATCCCACTAGTTCATCCTCATTCCATGCTACACCAGCCTGTCAATCAAACATACAAACTTCTCTACCACAAGGAGAAGGTGGTTTGTTTGGAACAACAGGAGTTGCTGATCTATTTTCCTTCCAGGGTAGCATATCATCTCTTCCCCCATTTCCATTCACATCCACATAACCTCTCGGATTGGGTTTTCCTCCCCTACCCATCGATAATTTCTCAAATTCGGGCAATTTGAGCATCACATCAAACTCTCTCTTTTTGCCCATGGCATCACAACAAGTGGAAACCATTCAAGCCACTACGATAAATACATCAATTGATCCTCAAATCTCTAAAATCATAGCTTCTCAAGGACCGAGCATCTCAACCACACCACCAATGACCCAAATCCCAACTACCAACACCACCAGCTCACCCATCACAACGGTTAGCATCATTCCCAATCCACCACCAATCCCAAAAAATATAGCAGGGAAAATTCATTCATCACCATGATCCAAGCCATCCAAAAGTCCAATCATCAAAGGGTACTAAAGCAAAACCAACAAGCTACACAAGCCCAATAAGCTGCACAAGTTGTGCATTCCACTCAAGCTGCTCAAGCTGTGCAAGCCACCCAAGCCGCCCAATAAGCACAAGCCCAAGCTCAAGCCCAAAAATAGGCACAAGCACAATACCAAGCACAACTGCAAGTGATCCATTGACAAGAATACCAACAAGCCCTATAAGACTTTCAGGCACAACAACAAGCTAAACAACAAGCTTTGATGGCACAACAATAGCTTGACCAACAACAAGCTTTGTTGGAACAACAATAGCTAGACCAACAACAAGCTTTGTTAGCTCAACAGAAGCTAGACCAACAACAAGCTCTATGGGAACAACAATAGATGGACCAACAACAAGCTTTGTTGGAACAACAGCAGCAAGATCAAAAACAAGCATTGTTGACGCAAATGCAGGCATATCAGTAGGTCTTGAATGCACAGTAGAGCTTGCTGCAAACTCCCACCAATCAAACACCCCAAAAACCTCAAAACACATTCATCTCACCTCCCGATACGAACAATGATGATGCAACAAAAATCAAGCTGCTTTCACAGTAGGTGTTTGACCTCCAAGCAGGAAAAACAACAAGAACACCAGGCAACTTGTGCCCTTATCCATTTGACAGAAGTCTCACAATGGTACCATTCCCAAAGGGATTTGAGATCCCCAAATTCGACAAGTATAATGGGATTGGAAACCCATAAAACCATGTGAGGGAATTTCAAGTGCGTTGCATGGAGGTCGCATATGATGACACTTATCTAATGTGACTCTTCCCCCAAAGTCTAATTGGTCTAGCCATGGAATGGTTTTCTCGTCTACCCATAGGTAGTAAAACATTCTAGGAAATCGTGGAAGCCTTCCATACAAATTATGCTTTCAACATGGGTGTAGATGTTAGTTTCGAAGAAATATCAACACTCAAACAAGAAAAAGGAGAGTTATTTGCGACCTTCTGGCAAAGATGACGATCCAAGGCCAATCAGAGCAAGTGGACCATGCTAGAAGAACAAAAAGTTTGTACCATCATATCCAATCTAGATGAAAACTTGGAATTCTACTTAAAAATGCAATGCATCACATCATATAATCAATTGATCCCAAAGGCGCTCAACATCGAAAGAGCCCTTACTGTGCGAGGAGGCGAATCAACATTAAATCCACCACAAGATAACCGCCCGTCCAATAATTATAATGATAAACCTCGAACATGGTCAAGGAACAAAAATGTCACAAATGATGGTGTGGTTGACACTAAAGTGGTCATAAATGCTCCCAAACCGAACATCCAAACTCATCAGCAACTACAAAATAATAATCGCAACAATGTGCAAACTAATGCAGTAGTAGCACAACAATAACCACTTTCGACCAACCAGATAAATAATTTGGGTAATCAAGGAGGACCACCTCGCCAAGGCAAATATCCCCCCAAGCGGAAGTTCACGGCTCTTGGGGAATCTGTTGAGTCCATAATAAAGAAGTTGGTCAAGGAAAACCTAATCAAAGTCTCGAGCTCTGATCAATATGCGGAACCCATGACCAAACCGCCATGGTATAATGAAAAAATCCTTTGTGAATTTCACAAGATCGAAGGACATACCACCGAAAATTTCATGAGGCTAAAGAACATCATCCAGGACCTCATCGAGGACAAGATCGTCAATGTCGAACAGCCAGCTGGAAATCAAGATCTAAAAATATACAAAAATCCAATGCCAAACCACAATCAAGGAAACAATCAGGGGAACAACAAAGGCAAGCAAAAATATGCTAGTTCTAATATAGTAGACAAGGAAATAGTCACATTCATCGATGAAATGGTCATGGTCATTAACATCAAGTTAGCCAAAACTGACTATGGAGTCACCACACATGGTGGCAAGGTCACCATTACAGGGGCACCATCTAAGACCCCCACTTTAAATACAAAAATCATTCCCTATGACTACAATTCCATCGACTAGCTCAAAATAACCCTCGCACAGAACTCCATCATGGAGCTGTTGAAAATTTATGCTGTCCATAGGCAAATTCCTGATGAGGTGCTAGCAATGGCCACTGTATCCACCACCCTTGACACAAATTAGTTTTAGGTTATGGTTGGAAATATCATCACCCAAAATATCCTAACATTCTCCGATCAAGACTTCCCCCCGCAACCCTCTCATAACCGTGCACTTCACCTTCAAGTGTTGGTCCATAAAAAGAAAGTTAAAAGATTCCTGGTGGATGGAGGTGTTGGCCTTAATATTTGATCTCTCAAGCTTATAAATAACTTGGGATTCGCTGAGGATTCCATAAACAAGAGCAAGAGCATCACAATAAGGGAATATGATGATCAAGAAAGAGTGTCTCAGGGCACTAATAAAATCCCCATCCAAGTGGGACCAGCAACCATGGAGACTACCTATCAAGTCCTTGGCCTCGACTTACCATATAACATCCTCCTTGGACATCCATGGATCCATGAAATGAAGGCAACGGCCTCAACATACCATCAATGCATAAAATTCCTATACCAAAATGAGGAGGTCACTATACATGGGGATCCCGAACCATTTGCCTACTACAAGAAATTGGAAGCCAGGTTTTATAAAATCCCCCAAGTGACAAAAAATGATGAAGGCCCATCCACTTCATACATCGACCCAGCTAACCTCACCTCCACTTCTGTGATAGAGACACCCACCATCCCTAATATATCTAACATCAAAAACATGATCCAGGACAATGGATGCGGTGACTATAGAATGAAGAAGATTGCATTTGTTGTAGGAGAGTTACCACAATCTCCTAGGTCACATGGGCAACCTTGACCAACTGAAACACCCGTCCACACCCTTAGGGCAGACCCCTATGGATTTCGCCATTGAGGAGACCTAAGTCGGGAAAGAGTTGGTGAGGAAGATATTTCAAGCATAATATACCATGATGCAGAACCCACACTTACATTACCTATGGATGAAGCCAACAAAGGGCTACAAATAATGCTTGGCATGGGTTACAATAGAAATGAAAGCCTTGGAAGGAATAGTCATGGGTGGCTGGAGCCCATCATTATAGAAAGAAGAATGTGAAACCTTGGCCTTGGATGTACTCCCCCAAGTATAACCGTATGTGGCAGAGGTACTCCCAGTTAGGTAGTCAGGTTCTCTCCTCAAGTATCGACAACTACCCTTAGACCACCCATATGCCTAGGTATCCCACTTGACAACTTCACTTTTGACGTGACTGATATTTGTGATAGTAGTGACGATGATGATACCATAGTAGGCCTTTCGATGCTCTTTGAGGACTCCACCCTATTGATTATTAGTGCCTCACCTTCTGATTCAAACCAATCAACCCATAAAATCACCTTAGTATACCCTCAACTCATCGATCATGACCAACGAGGACCGCCAATTCTAGACTCATTCGAAAATAATGAGGCACTCTCAAAATTCATGGGACTAAGGGATATAGTTCCATGTGGGGATCACAAAGAAGGCTTCAACATCACTTTAGACACCCAGGCATATTACGAGGAGATGATTGAGTCCTTTAGTCACAAAAGAAAAATATCAAGAATAAGCTCGGAGTTATTGAGTGAAAACCACACTGTGGCACTCTCTAACCACAAAATAGTAAAAATAAAGGACGCATCCAATGGTGAAAACCTCTATGAGGCACCAGAGGATGAAGGATTCAATCTCCCCCTACTGGTCTACATCATGAGAAATCAACGTTCCTAGTAGAACAATGTAACCCTCTTAACTTGGGAACGGAAATAGAACCACAAATCACTTTCTATGCTCAGTCTCTCATGATAGAGGAACAAGAACTACTAGAATAATTTCTAAAAGAAAGGAAGATAAACTTTGCATGGACCTATGCTAACATGCTAGGTCTAGATCCTAAAGTGGTGGTTCATCATTTGGCTATTTACCCTTGAGCGAAGCCAGTTAGACAAAAGTTAAGAAAAATGCATCCACAGATAGCCTTGCTAGTCAAGGTAGGATTATAGAAGCTCCTAGATGTTGGCTTCATACGCCCAATTGACTATCGAGAATGGGTTTCCAACCTTGTACCAATCTCAAAACCAAATGGGGGCATCCGCATCAACACAAATTTTAGAGACCTAAACAAAGCATGTCCTAAGGATGATTTTCCACTACCCAACATTGACATGATAGTGGACATGATGGCTAGACATGAGATTCTATCCCTAATGGATGGCTTCTCGGGGTACAATCAGATAATGATCGCAAAAGAAGACCAGCATAAGATGGCCTTTACATGTCCTTAGGGCACCTACTGCTGGAATGTGATGCCATTTGGGTTAAAAAATGCAGGGGCTACATATCAAAGATCCATGACACTAATCTTCCATGACATGATACACAAAACTGTCGAAGATTATGTGGATGACATATTGGCTAAATCAAAGAAGAGGTAGGACCACATAGCGAATCTAAGTGTAATTTTTGACAAACTAGAAAAATACAAGGTCAGGATCAACCCAAAGAAGTGTGTCTTTGGAGTACAATTAGGAAAACTTCTGGGATACATAGTGTCAATGAGAGGGATAGAAGCGGATCCTGCAAAGGTAAAATAAATCCTCGATATGGAAGCACCAAGAACAATGAAACAACTCATAGGATTACAAGGTAGACTCCAGTCCATCTGAAGGTTCATAGCGCAACTGGTAGACAAACAGATTGCGTATTCACATCTACTCCATAAGGGGGTAGCATTCAAGTGGGATGACAAGTGTGAATAGGCATTCAACAAAATCAAAGAATATCTACTTACGCCACCTATGTTAATGCCACCCATTGTTGGGAAACCATTGATCCTATATATCTCGGCAACAACAGTAGCCTTGGGTGCTCTTTTGGCTCAGCACAACGAGAATGGAATAGAAAGGGCTATCTATTACATTAGCAGAACAATGGTTTTCCATGAGTTGAATTACACATTCATTGAGAAAGCTTCTCTAGCAGTAGTGTTCGCTTTACAGAAATTCTGACACTACATGCTAGCACATGAAATCAAGCTCATTGCCAAAATAGATCCCTTAAAATATATACTGTCAAAAGCTATGCTCATAGGAAGGATGGCTAAGTGGGTAATGATATTGTCAGAATATGACATAGAATATGTCGAACAAAAGGAAATAAAAGGACAAGTCATTACAGACCAACTGGCAGAAGCTCCCCTCTACACAGACAACCCGCTCATATCAGAGTTTCCATACGAGTCCATCTTCAATCTCAGCATAGCAGATCACTGGAAACTATACTTTGATGGCTCCCACACACAACATGGATCGGGAGTTGGTGTGTTCTTCATCACCCCCTAAGGGGATTGTATACCAAGATCTTACAAGTTGGCATTCGCCTATACCAACAACATTACATAGTATGAGGCTTTAACCATAGGTCTCAAAATTGCAATACAATGGAAAATCATGGCATTAAAGGTCTATGGAGACTCATAGCTTATCATCAACCAAGTCAACGATGAATACCAAACTAAGGATGATAAGCTCACAGCATACAAGAAGGTGGTTGAAAGCCTCAAAGAATCTTTTATTGATATCACTTTTGAGCAGATACCGAGGGCAAACAATAGAGCGGTTGATGCAATGGCCATGATTGGATCCTTGCTAGATATCCCTCGCAACATCTTGAAACATGAATTATGGGTAGGGAAGCTTCTCGTACCCACCTTTGAGGTACCAGAGTCAGAATATGCATGCATACTTGTTGGTCCCGGGGATCTTTGGTACCATGACATATACACTTACCTGAGATTAGGAGTTCTCCCAACCGATATCACCCCGAACCACAAACGAACCTTTGTCAAGCAATCCTTACGCTTTTTCATCCTAGGGGAAACCCTTTTTCATTGGAGCATTGATGGAACCCTACTACATTGCTTAAAACTTGAGGAAGCGCTGACTACTTTGACTAAGGTACACAATGGAACTTGTGGTTCACACTCGAGTGGTATGACCTTGGCCAAGAAGTTACTAAGAACTAGGTACTACTGGCCGGCAATGGAAAGAGAGGCACATGATTTTTTCAGAAGGTGTCTATAGTGCCAGCAGCATGGAGATCTCATTCATGCACTAGCTCAAGAACTACATCCTATTGTTACACCTTGTCCCTTTTCGCAATGGGGGCTCGATCTCATAGGTAAAATCTCACCCACCTCATCCAATGGCCACAAGTTCATCATCACCACCACCAAATATTTCACAAAGTGGTCAAAGCAATTCCCATGACCTACATCACTAGAAAGCAGATATCTAAGTTCATCCTGAATTACCTCATTTTCTGATTTGGTGTTCCTCAATCCATTATCTCTGATAACGGGACACCTTTCAAGAAACAGGGTGTCCGTGACTTGTGCGAAAAATTCAAAATCCAACACCGGTTTTCCACCCCATATTACCCACAAGGCAATGGCTAAGCAGAAGCTACCAACAAAACCATTCTAAAAATCCTTAAGAAAACAATCGATGACTCTGGTCGTGACTGGCATCTGTAGTTAAATCCCACCTTATGGGCCTACTGCACTAGCATCCACACACCAATAGGTGCCACCCCATTTTTCCTTGTTTACAGATCAGAAGCCATACTCTCAATTGAGATTGAGCTCCCGTCACTAAGGATATCATTACAGAACCTCATCATAGATGAGGAATACAGGGTCACAAGACTGAATGAGCTAGAATTGCTAGATGAACGGTGCATAGATTCCCTCAACCATCTACAGGTCTACCAAAATCACCTGAAATGAAGCTATGACAAGAAGATCAGACAATGCACCTTCCAAGTCAGCGAACTTGTGATGAGAGAGAACCAAAAGAATGTGCCAAATCTAGAGAGCAAAGGAAAATTTGAGCCCAACTAGCGGGGACCTTTCGTCATCATAGCCAGCTACAAATCAGGAGCATATCAATTAGCAACACTAGAAGGCGAGCCTCTATAGGAGCCTCTGAACAACTCCGATCTCAAAAAAATTTATGCCTAAGAAATTGCAAGGTATAGAACCAAAAATACAAAAAAAATTGGAAAAAGTTCTGAAAAAATGGTTACCTTGATGAAAACCTAGCAAATAGGCATCTTGGTAACAACAAAAAAATCAAAAAATCCTAAAAAAAATCAGAAAAAAGGATTGAAAACAGTAAAGAAAAAATCATCCTCTAGTGAAAACCACTTTGGTGGCGCTTTGGACAAGTACCTTGGTGAAAACCTGGCAAACAGGCACCAATCCTAAATAAAGTACTCCCCATATACCAGGATCTGCACGACTCACTCATCCATCCCATCACATTTCATTAATCTTCCATCCACTCATCCGCTCACATCTATACCATAGCTTGAGCTAATACCCATATCATATTCCACCATATTACTACTTGGCATATTCCTAAGGTCAGTTTGTCCTACATTTATTGAAGTAGCCTATTACTTGACGTTGGGGGCATGTCCTTGAAACTAGCACTAGATCAGGTTTCTGTATATTTTTTTTTCTCTTACCAAGGCATCAGAAAATCAAAACATTCAGAATATTCATCAAAAAAATCCAAAAATATGTCAAAAAACTCAGAAATTATTCAAATAGTTCCATCATTGAGTCTTTTTAGTCTCTCACCTTGTCTGAACTACGTCATCTCTAAGCTTGAACATAGGAAAGGTTGATCTTTGATCATCCCCCGAGACATCTTAGGTTAGTCCTTAGGCGTCCGTCGCAATAAAATGGCAATTCGTTTGCCCACCTATCTCATCATTGAGTCAATATGTCATCAATCGAACTACGTGGTCTCTGCATGTATAATGTAGGCAAGGATAATCTATGGATCAGCTCCCGAGACCCCTAGGATAGGTCTTTAAGTCATTCTCTTTGTCGTAAATCTTGAAAATACCAAAATCAGCCTCAAAATATCAGAAAAACCCAAAATGGTGCATCGATTTCATCTAGCTTTCACCCGTGCTTGTCATCACTCATAATAAAATCAATCATCGCCTTCACCCTTTGGTGAGTCACTCAGAAGCAAGTCTAGCAGGGTCAAAAATGAACACTCTAATTGTTAGAGTCTCGAAAGTCTAAATCAATAAGCAAGCAAGTTGGTCAACTCAGACTATCAATAGCTTATCATCCAAATCAGTCCCATCAAAACCCTGATCACAACATGTCCTAGGATGAAACTTTCCCATGATGGACATAAGCATCAGGTACCTCACAGTAGTTTAGTCTTGGCTAGCAGTATGAAGAACATTAGCTTGTTTGGTTTGCTTTATTTGGTCTTTTATCGACTTATCTTATTTTGTGCTCATTCCAAGGACCTCTCCATGATGCCTAAACAAAACAGGTTTAGAGAGAAAGGAATGGGGCAAAGATCATTGTCTCTTTTATCTACTATGCTTGTGAGATACACTTGTAAAATAACTTAGTCATGTGTGCTTTGTTTGGTTAGTGGAGAGGATGTTTTAGATATCTTGTTGACCACATAAGAAAGCTTGCTTTCCTATGTTTTGGCCTGAGATGTTTAGAATGTCTGAACCACATCTTGAATGAAGTATGTATGCTAAGTGTGAACAATAATACTCCTATTTGATTTTCAAGTCAAAGTCCATCACACTAGGTACCATGCCATCCTGGTCCTTTATACCTTGATGCATCGTACCTACGTGTTTTATCAAACATAAAGTAATTGGCCCTTTGAAAATCCTGACTCCTGGTAAGAAAATCATAATCATCATTCATAATGTAAGATTGTGTGAATCCTCCATCTTATTCTCCTTTTTCTTCTATCTTTACTAACATTTCTATCCAAGTATCAGGCTGGTGTGAAATCTCAAAAATATACACAAGGCTACCCATGGCCAATGACTGTCTATGCATCGTCAGATTTTTCTACATCAAAGAATTATCTTTTGTCATTTGATCAATAGGACCATTCCTCTCGCATTTTATCATGATCTCGATTGGAAAATTATCATTTTCGTTTGATCTCTCGAGGGGGCAGTACACCAGCATAATCCTTCTTGTTGGGGCAATAGTGGGGCATCTAAAAAAATCGAGAAATTTTGAACTTTGATCAAAGCAGTTTATTCTTTGAATCAATGCAACAAGTAAATTACTTAAAAGAGGGGCAAAATGTAGACATGGAAAATAAACAAGTTCGGTTTGACACACTTGATCCTGATTTTTCATGATATTTCCTCCTAAATCATACTCTTAGCTTTTCATCATATTCTGTCTCTTAATTTAATGAATCATTATTCATTTGATTAAGTCTTTTTTCTCCATTGATTAAATTAATTAGTTTAATTTAATTAACCTTATGTTTCTGTTTAATTAAATAAATCATTTTATTTGATTAAATTCTCTAAAGTCCTCTTATTAAATAAAATAAATTAAACCTTATTTGATTTAATCTAACATATTCCTCCTTGGTTAAATAAATCAAAATCATTTATTTAGTTAATCATTCCTTCTCAATTCTGATTTAAATCAATTCATCAATTTAAGTCAAAATTGTCAAATCATCTAATCTGTTATTAAATTAATCTCTCTCATTAAAATCTTCTAGAGAATGAAAGTTGCACATGAAAATAGATTTAATTCATTTATTAAATCTCTATTTTCCCTCACATGGCATGAAAAGGGGAATATTCTCTCAATTTGAATTCAAAAAGTCCAAGTGGACTTGTACATCCAACAATAAATTCACTCCTCTTACATGTCCTTGTGCATTGAACCAAGTGGCATTTATTTCATTCCTTTTTACCTCTCACATGTCATTTCTCCAATTTGAGTAATTTGAAGTTTACCTCGTGTGATCAGGGGAATTAGGATGGCTCATGGTTTGTCTTGATCCTATGCTGGTCCAATGTAGTTTGGGAAGTGGACAAAAAAATATTCAGGTAGTTGAGGTGGTTTAGCACCCCTAGCATATAAGATAGCGTTCACTAAACCCAGTGATCCATTAACCAAGCTAGCTGCCACCCAAAGATTTTTTGTCAATATTACTTGTTGGCCAATTCAAAGCAAGAGCTATGCTTGAAGTTTTCCATCATCACCATAATCAAGTGTGTTTTGCTAAGAACTTTCAGAAACACTAATTGCAATGGAAACATCTAATTGTTGAATCATTTTTCTATTGTGCAAGGCAACCAACTTATTTGTTGGGAATAAGTGGATAGGTTCATCAAACTCATGGTTTGTCTTATGTGAAAGCATGGAATTTGATCGATTCATAAGGGTTTTCTAGTCAGACTCATATGCCTAATAATTTCTAATATTCAAAAGCAATGTATGAAATTGTTGTTATCGGATTGTCGATGTTGACGAAAGACAGTGTCAAGTGTCATAGTAATATTAAAATTGTGCCAAAGAGCCATCATTGTGGATTGAGAAGCATAGATAGGCATATCCAAAATTGGAGGCAACTGTGCCAAGTCACCCATGAGTATAACAGAGACCCCACCAAATGGCTACATATGTTTGGCAGGGAATACTTGTCACAATCGGCTATCTATTTTAAGCAACAACTTCAGCCCCAGGAAGCTCATTTCATCAATTAAAATGTACTTAATATGTTTGAACTCCTCTTGAAGTATGGTCAACGCCTATTCCTTTAATGGATTCATATCTCTAATTGGTATCCGGAGAGTTGTATGCACTTTTGAGGCATGAATATTGTAAGCAACTACTCTCATTGGCGCAAAAGAAAGCAAATGATTCATTCTTTGATTTGGTGATGTATTTAGTTCTCTTCGGATCTTGTCTATAAGGAATGATTTACCTATGCCAAAAATTACTTGAATGATCATACATAATGGGAACGATGAATATGTGCAAAAATGGTGTTGTTCAATGATATTAAGAGCAAGCTTTTTCTTAGGAGATAGCTGATGAGAAAGTGTAGGTGGTACGAATGAGTAAAGAGTGTCTTTAGTTGTATGCAACTTACTTGTTGAAATGAATTGTTCAACAATGCTATGCATAATTTTTGGAACATGGTGTCCATCCCACTTGTGATGTAGATTAAAGTCTCGTCTACCCAATAGTTGCATCTGGTCAAAGAAAACATTATTTGTAGCACCAAGCTGAGAAAGTAACTCCCATTTGTATTCATCTGTGGGAGGTAGAGATTGTGTTCTATCAGTATCACTGTGGCATTCCTCTTCATTGGCAGGGAGAGAAAAAACTCTATTGGCATGCCAAGGGTCATAGCCAACAACATGAAACAACCTCCAATTTTGTATTATGCTTTCTTTCGTGAGGCCTATGTTTGCCTCGACATTTCAGAAAAGCTTGTAGAGTAGCTGTGAATATTTATTCACGCACCACTTTTTCCTTCGCGATTTCTCTTCATTTCAAGGCTTCTCCTTTTTTCAGTATCACTCGTAGCTTCTCGGTGGTCGCCATGTGGTGTCCTATCAGAGCTTTCTTTTGGGCCGTATCACTTTTCTTTTTCCGAGCTTCGTTTGTTTTACGCATGGCCTCTGCTTGTTTCTTTCTGAGTTAGGCCCATACTGCAGTTTCTTTTGTTGGGAGGTTTTACACGTGGCTTCCTATCAAAGCTTTCTTCTGGGCCATATCACTTTCTTTTTGTCGAGCTCCATTTATTTTACACCTGGCCTCCACTTGTTTCTTTCTGAGTCGGGCCCACATTGCAGCTTGTTTTGCTGGGAGGTTTTACACATGGCTTCTTATTAGAGCTTTCTTTTGGGCAATATCATCTTCCTTTTGTCAGGCTTCATTTTTTTGGCTCATGGTGGTCGTTTCTGCATCTGTTATCTCAGGTTTGACACTTGTGCATCAGTATTCATTTTGATGTCGGATGTTCTCTTCCTCTACTACTGTGTGGCCATGGTTTCCCAATGGACGTACCTACTGGCATGCTGTTGGATGATCTTTTTGTTGATGTCGGCTCAAGACAATCTTGATCATTGATGGATTCGCGGAATCATCTTTCTTGTTGGGGTCCTTAAGAGGTGGATTGGCTTATTTAAGCAGTCTTTTCCTCATTTTATTAGTTGTTGTTAGATGGATAAAAAATTCTTGAGCACTAGGAACTAGCCTCTGTAGTGTTTTCTATTGAACTCAAACTCGTAGACTGTACCATTCAATTCAACCTTTCTTTTTTCATGCATTTAATAGGACATTAAACTGTGCTTGTATTTTTTGGAATATATGAATGTCTATTTCAAGATTTTGTAATATTTATGTAGCTTAATATAATATGAATCATGTTGCTACTCTTTTTTTTTAGCTTACGATGTATGGGTTATACTATGCAAATGGTTTTATGTTCTTATGTTTGCAGTATTGGGAATCATCTATTTGATAAACACCTGTTACTATTCAAGCCTTTGTCCTAGCATTGTGCTTAATTAATTCCTTTTTGATCTGGTGCATCGCCTTAGCTTAGTTTTTTTTTATTTTACATTCATCTTCTTACCCTTTTCATCCACCCATAAAAAATGAAGAGCCGGCTTCGATAAAACCTCAGAGGTCACTTAGCTACATGCATAAGCCCCCCAATAGCTAAGTTTCCCATAAGGCTAATGCCTGCAAAATTTTGTGTCAATAGTTCTTTTTTTGGCACACCCGGTGGGACATGAACTAACACGTTTGCTTGATCAATAGGAGTGTATGAGCCATAGGCCCATCACTAGGTCTCAAACTGTAAGAATTGCTAGCCTGCTTGTACCACCATTGGTTTCAGTCCAGGCAATAGGTCGGCAGGCTAATACTTCACCTCCCTCTTCTCCTCTGTCTCTTGTGCGAATGGATGCTGGAAATTATGTAGCCTGGGATGCTGGTAGTCCTTTGATAGCACCTGTGCCTCCTACAGTGTGGGCTCTAATCTTGACTTCCAATTTAAAGGTTGTCCATAAGTTCTCCGAGGATGATTCAAAACATCGACAGAGCACTTGCAAGATGTAGCTAATGTATGTTTGGTGCATGGCATTACCAATGGGAATGTGGCTTCATGATTGCTCGCCGCCTCTTTCAGAGGGAAGGCATTGGACTGGTATCATACTCTTCCAGCTAATACAGTTGCCACTTTAGATCATCTTGGAGATCCTTTCTACAAGTACTTCTCAAATAGTGGTGATAGGTCCTCGCTATATCATCAGTTGGCTCATATAAAGCAAGCTCCCCATGAAGCTTTGGTCGATTTTAATGCTCGATTTCATTTGAATTGGCAGAGATTTCTTGTCGGTAGTCGACCACCTCTAGATCTGGCATTCATGTTCTATATAAAGTCTATAAATGCTGATATTTCTGTGATGCTACAAGCTCTTGGCGGAAATACCCTACCCGATGCATACAACCTTGTTGTCACTATGAAGAATAATCTTATTTATGCTAGAAAATTGGTGCCGAGACCTATAATGCCATTATTCCCATAATCAATCGCAGTAGAACCAGAGGTAGCTTCAACCAGCATTCCTACACCTCCTAAGTCTATGTATGTGTACCCAAGAATGACATCGAGCATGGCTCTAGTGCCTAATGCCTTACCGGCTAAAGTGAATGACATGAAGGATCAGATGTGAACCATGAAAAATAAATTGACCAATATGAAGCGGCAACAATATAGCTACCAAAAGCCTACTTACCAAAACTACCAAGGCAGGAAGGCTCCTTTCCAGCAGAGCTAGTGGCAGGATAGATTGTGTAGTAATACCCAAGCTCAATAGAAAAATTAGATCATCTCTATGACTATGTTGATGTAGACCGTCTATCCTAGTTCAAGCAAGGAGCTAGTAGCAGGACAAAACAATCTTGCCGAGGAGACTAATTCATGGTGCTTCCCTTGCAATGATGCACATATGCTCTAGAATTGTCTATGAGGAAATTTACAATAGAGAATAGCAGAGCAACAAAGTCAAAGCATCATGCCTAATCACGAAGGTCATACACAAGCTTCTTAGCAAATGGACAATGCAGTTCTCACTGCTCAAATGCAAGGAATGTCTATAGAGTAGGAGCTCGAAATAGTTTCAGACTAGGCACTCTTTTCTTGGATGGAAGGAGAGGAGTCGACATTCCCGAATGATATTTTGATAACCCAAGTGTTGTAAGTACAATTGGATTACAATACTCATTCCAAGTGGAGGCTCACTGGAGAATTCACATGTTTGCAAACTGAAGGGTCACCTAATTCAATGCCCAATCCATCAGAAAATCTATCATTAGTTCCACAGTAGTCCAAGGCAGGTACTCCCAGTCCCCCAAATCCACCTCCTCTGAAGACAAGAGCACCCATGGCCACCCCGGTTGTTGCCAAATAGCCATATGTATTGGCTACAAGGCAAAAGGAGCAAGCTACCATAACTCATCAATCACGAACACCATTCAATGTGGTGGCACAACTAAAGAAATCCTCTGCTAATATTTCTCTGTTGGATATCCTTGCCATCCCAGAGAAAAATCTTCTATTACAAAAGGCATTATCAGGAGAAGAATACATGAAGATGCTTGAGCAAGCCTCAAAAGATAAGGCATCCAAGCCGGACTTGGATAGAGTTCTAGCAAATCAGCCAGAAGAAAAGCAAGTCAAAAAATAGAGTAATCCTAAACCCAAGCCTTTCTTTCTAACACTTATCATTGGTAACAAACTACTGCATAATTGTATGATTGATTCTAGTGCTAGCACCACTGTCATGCCTAAGCAAGTAGTTGAATCTCTGGGACTCAAATACGAGCCTCTGAAGAAGGCAGTCATTTAACTCAATAGGAAAAAGGTTGAAACCGTCAGAGTAATCAAAGGATTGCCTATGACATTGTTTGCTTGTCCCAACATTATTATGAATCAAGATACAATGCTCATTGATGTCCCTCCTCTGTTTGGGATATGTCTGTCATGAGAATTCATTGCAAATGTTGGAGGCTACCTAGCATTGGACTAGTCCCACCTGATCCTAAGAACCAAACATGAAGCTAAGATGAAGTTATTGTCAGAATCTTTGCATTTCGAACATGTGGCTGATGAAGCCATTATCAATTTTGAGGCAGCACATACCTCAATCACTTCTGGAGAGATGCTCAATGTTGAACTCCTTGAGGAGGAAGAAGCAAGCAACTCCCAGACAGAGAAAGAAGAAGCTATTTTAAATCAATTCATAGACACATATCCTTTTGGAAACAATCATGCAATTGGGATAGGAACATATGTTATAAATGAAGAGGACTAGATAATGCCCAGAGTGACTAAAGAGTCTGAAGGTGAATGGTCCTCAGAGTTATGGACCTTTCACTTTGATGGAGCAAGATGCAGAATAGGAGCTGACACAGGAATATGTTTAATATCTCCATCCAAAGAAAATACCTTAAGTTCTTACCGTTTCTAGTTCACATGCTCGAACAACAAAGTAGAATATGAAGGCCTTGTCAATGGCTTGAGCTTAGTGAAATGAATGGGTGCAAAGAAGATACGAGTGTTCAGAGATTCAGAATTGGTGGTCAACCAAATCCGAGGGCTATCTACCGCTAAGAATGTTCGTATACGATCATACCGACATAAGGTATGGGATCTAATTGAAGGCTTCAAAGCATTCAACATCCAAGTCATACCTAGAGAGAAGAACTCCAAAGTAGACCGAATGGCAACTGTCAAATCTCAATTTGAGCCAACTTCTAAGTTAATTAACAATAAACATTCAGTGTGAGTGATCGTGCGGCCTGTAGTCCCAAATAATGATCAATACTAGAAAAGTTTTTTATAGCGATGCTCATATCATGTCATTTCTCTAGTTGTCCAGAGAATTTTCCAACCAATTACAACCGAAGATCGCTGAGGCCTATGAGGATCAAGTAATCCAGCTAAAATCAAACAAGCTCCCCAGGGGTCTAGTTACTCTTGAGATTCTTTTTGATTCTGATGATGCAAGGAAAGACAAGAGAAAGCTTATAGTTGATAAAGGTGACTATACTAATTTGCACATCAGAGAAGATAAAAAGGTTAAGGTTGGAAACGGAGTCTCGTAGAAGAACAAAGAAAGGTTGAAACATTGTTGCAAGGAGTATCTGATTGTGGTAGCATTGTCATATGATGATCTTAAGGGATATGATCCTGGGATTATCCAACACACCATTGAGCTACTAGAAGGAGAAAAACCTGTGCATCAAAGGTAGAGGCCAGTCAATCCAAAGATCGAGTCACTAACGTCACAAGAATTAAATAAGTTGATTGTATCTCAAAAAGTGTTCCCGATCAAACACAACACTTGGGTGTCTAACTTGGTGCTGGTCTAGAAGAAGAACGGTGATATATGGTTGTGTGTTGACTTCCGAGACCTGAATAGAGTGTCCCTGACGGACTAATACCCCTTGCCTTCCATGGAGGTAATTCTACAAAAAGTTGGTGGTTTTGTGATGTTTTCAATACTGGATGGTTTCTCTAGCTATAATAAAATTTGTGTGAAAGAGGAGGACTAGCACAAAATGGTGTTTACTACCAAGTGGGAACATATGCTTATGCTAAAATTCCCTTCAGACTTTCAAATGCCGGAGCCACTTTCCAACGAGCTATGGACATTTCCTTCAAGGATTTGATACATAAGATTATTATTATTTATCTTGATAACCTGATGGTGTTCTCAAATTCTACCGAGGATCATTTTGATCATCTCGAGCTTGTCTTCCAGAAATGCCAAGAGTTCAAGATTTATTTGAACCCGAAGAAATGCATTTTTGGGGTCCCACAAGGGAAGCTGTTGGGTTATGTCATCTCAAAGGAAGGTATTTCCATTCATTTGGAAAGGGTTAAAGCAATCAAGGAACTCCCTCTACCTGTCAACAAAAAAGGAGTTCAATATGTTTTGGGCAAGGTTAATTTCATCAGTCGGTTCATAGTAGACTTCGTAGGGATCATTTGGCCCATCACCTTGATGTTGAAAAAAGACCAGATCTTCAAATGGACAACAAAAGCTAGGAAAGCTTTTGAACAAATAAAAGAAGTCATCTCTTTTGCTCCCATGTTGGTTAATCCAGATTTTTCAAAAGACTTAATTATGTACATCTTTGGTGGTAGCATGAGTATCGCTACTATCCTAATGCAAAAGGGTGATGAAGATAAAAGAGAATCACCTATTTCCTTTTATTCACGCACTCTAAAAGATTATGAGGTGAAGTACAACTTTGTGGAGAAGCAAGATTTTTTTATTGTAAAGGGGTTGAAGAAGTTTCAACACCTCATATCATGCAACAAGGTGATTGTTTGTGTGTCGCACCCCAGTGTGCGAAAATATATTATGGAAGGTGAAATTACTCAGAAGCAGGCTAGCTGGATAACAAAGATTCTTGAGTATGACATTGAGATCAAGCTAGTCAAGACTATGAAGGGGAAGGGGTTGTGTGAATATTTGGCAGAGAACAATGAAGCAATTAATGAGTCTGAAGTTTTGGAACCTGTGCTGCTAAATGAAGAGAGTTTCGGAGATGATTGGTTGGATGCTAGAATTAATTTTATGCAAACAGGAAGGTATCCGCCTGACCTCCCCTCATTTAAAAGGCATTTTTATTGACTGTAGAATAATTGTTATGTACTATTGGAGGGAGTTCTTTTCAAAATAAACTTCAATGGTGTCTTATTGAGATGTGTAACACAAGAGAAATCAAAAAAGGTATTGGAGTAGTGCCATAGTGGCCCAGCTGGAGGACATTTTTCAACAAAAAACTACTGCAATCAAGATTATGTGTGCTGGTTATTTTTGGCCTACATTATTTAAGGACTCATTTTCATTGGTGAAGTCTTGCAACGAATGTCATTTTTTTGTTGGGAAAAGGAAAAATGTCACCATGCCACTGAAACCAATTGTAGTGGAAGAGCCATTTGCTCAATGGGGTCTTGACTTCATTGGCATGATCAATCCATTTTCATCAGCTGAACACAGGTGGATCCTAATGAGAATTGACTATTTCACTAGATGGGTTGAGGTTGTACCATTGAAGAATGCAACAAAGGAAAAAATCATGAGCTTCCTAGAGGAACTAGTAGCAAGGTTTAGCCCACCAAAGACAATAATATCTGATAATGCTAAAGCTTTTCTCAGCTCCAAAATCAGCCAATTTGCACTAGAGTATGGAGTCTTCCTAAAGACATCTTCTAACTACTACCCACAAGGGAATGGCCTTGTTGAATCTATAAACGAGAACCTCTTCAGGATGATCAAGATAATAGGTTCATAACATCAAAGGGAGTGGCATAAACACCTTCGGACAACACTATGGGTACATCATATCATGCCCAAGAAAATATTGAAAACATCTCCTTATGAGATAGTATATGAGAAGGAGGCACTATTGCCAATCTCTATGGAAATCCCTGCAATCCAACTACTCAAGTCTCTTGAGATTGAACAAAATGGAGCAATGGAGGTGCAGTTTTTAGAATTACTTGAAGTTTAGGAGAAAAGAGAGAATGCTCTTGAGGCAATGACCAACCGCTAGTAGGTGGTAAAGAGATGGTTCGACAAGATAACATCTGACTAGGGTTTGCAATGTGGAGACTTGGTGCTCAAGTTTAACGAGCATAGAGAAAATCCCGATCAACATGGAAAGTTTGATAGTCTTTGGGAAGGACCATTGAAAATCACATAGTGCAAGCAATGCAGCTTGTTTGAGTTATAAACAATGGAGGGTGAGGTCTTGGCTATTCCAGTTAATGGAATACACCTCAAAAAATTCAATTAATTCAACTTTTGTAGTAAGTGTGTAAATATGTATATATTTTCCTTTCTTTGTTAGTTTTGGGTTATTCTCAGTGCTTTCTTTGATCAACAACCACATTGGTGTAAGGATTTAAAATAAAATGAAAAAAAGGAGCCATAATATAGGAAAATACATATATTGTATTAATCACAAAGATATTTACATCCGTATACATGCTGATTTAACTGGGCCTTTGGCCATGTTCCAAAATACATATATATATTGTCACCGATAATGTGTTGCTGAGAAGGTTTCAAATACAAAAGTAAAAACAAGAAGGATCTTCTTGACCTCTTTAGGCATTTGAAGGAACGACGATGGAAGTAAGTGGCGCACGATGAGGAAATACCATCCTCTCAAAATTCTCATACCATTGCAGCTCATGGAAGGGTTCAATGTTATGCATCCTCATCAAAAAATGGTAGGCGACATGGACTTTGCGGTGATTTTCCTCATGAGTTTCAAGCTCAATGCCATGCAAAAAGGGCCTAGTCGGCATAGGTTCTCCTTCCTTCGTAAGTCGGTGTAGGTTGCAAACAGATGGAATTCAACGATTAATCCCAACAGCTCTCACTACGTTCTCCAACCCTATGAGGTAGCATTGGGGAAATACCCGCTTTGTCAACTTTATAATCTTCCTCTTTGAAACATCAATGTCTAATAAGGAAGCTACAAATTGAGAGCTGATACTAGTATTCACTCTATATTGGTCTTCATATTCCGTGCAATCTTTACCTATCACCCACTTAATGGCTTTCACATACAGTAGCTTTTTCACGCCAGTCATGTGTTTCAGATGCTTGCACCTAATTTTTCCTACAAATGCAGCTTGGGTCTTCTTGCAGATGAGCCTAATTGGTGTTTCCATACCTATCACTACTCTTGTTAAATATTAAATTACCAACAATGTCCTAGGCCTAATTGCTAAAAATGCTAAGTGAAAATATGGATTGTCAAAGGTGCCAAGGGTCCTTTTTATAGATGGTTAGAGGCCTCTCTAATTGAGCAAGATATGTTTACGTCAGAAACAAAAGGTATGAAGAGCCTTGATAGGCAGTATTGTAGCATGCGAAATAATGGAGATAATCAAATGTGGTTACAACTTGCTCAGTTTGAGTTGTTGAAAAAGGGACGAGAGAGAGCTAGTTGTTGACACATAGAATGTTGTTGTCTTGTTTAAATCAAAGAAAATCTTTTAAGATGAAGCCATTGGTTGATGCGCCTTATTACAATCAAGTAATCATTAAATGAAAAGGCTTGCAAAAAGATATGACGATATTGATTTAGTGCTTTTTCCAAGAAAGATGAAGAGCCACCGTATGTGAATTCATATCTCTTAAATGTGTTGAGTGTTTTGGAAAGTTGGTGATCTCTTTGCATGCACGAAAAGGGTTAGTGGTGCATGGTGTAACTAATGTGAAAAGATAGCATGTACCCTTGCTATGCCGATTTTCTCAAAAATAAAAAAAGACAGATAGGAGCATGCAGAGGGCATTAATTGTGCAAGGTTGAAAAATTGTGTAACCGTCTGAATCATTTGTAAAAATGGAGAAGGATTTTAAAAAAACTAAGTTGCAGAGTTTACAGAGTTCTTTGAAGACATAAGTAAAATGCTTGAAATTGCAGAGAGCTCAACTCAGGCCGTCAACACCGAAAGCATAGAAGAACGAAGAATGCTGGTGCCTTGCGTGAATATTTATTCCTAAGATTCTTATGCAACCCCAGGTAATCAAACAAAACCTTCATGGCCCTACACTAAGCTAGCAGACCAAAAAGTGTTAAGCATGGTTTGAGAAGACTGGGATAACGTCTATGATCTAGAGTTGTCTCTGAACCCTTAAAGTCCTAGAGAGTCTACATGTGAAAAAATGAAAAAGATCACTAATCCTTTTCATAGCCGATTATGGAACTGTGGGCTTCCTCAATATATGGTCCCTTTGGTACACCATTGCCTAGAAATTGTTGTTTCCTGTGCTAAAAAATTTGACGCTTGGACGAGAATTATAAGCAACTAAAATTTCAAGGTGGTAATATGTCCCCAAGCCCTCCAGGATATGTTGTTCATTCCTTTTAATGCTCTTGGGGGTGTAGAGTATTTTGATATTTCCAAAATGCAAAATTATTGGAGGATGCTTAGGTTGGCACGACAATTTAATAACATTGAGATGGCTAAGCCATCAGATAAATTTGTTCCCCCCATCTTCCCTCTTAGTCTAGTTTCTTTTAAAGTAGGTTCAACCTTTGTCTTCTCTATGTTGGCACTGGTATGTGGATTGGATACGGATAAGGAAGTCTCAGACTTCCAACTGAGTCTCAGCTTTATGCTGAAAAAGAATACCTAGGCTCTGTTGATGGACTTTGCAAAGGTCATTGTAGAAGGGTTGTGCCGACAGCTGAGGGAGTTTGAACCTAGTTCCAAGTTTAGGTATTCTTCTTTTTTGACCTACATGATTTTGCACTAGAACCCA
Source organism: Sequoiadendron giganteum (assembly GCA_007115665.2). Taxonomy (NCBI): domain Eukaryota; kingdom Viridiplantae; phylum Streptophyta; class Pinopsida; order Cupressales; family Cupressaceae; genus Sequoiadendron; species Sequoiadendron giganteum. The sequence continues at coordinate 566,184,487 of CM021105.1, read as the reverse complement.
TATTTTTTCCTACAATATTTGCCCCTAGCACTATTTGATGAAAATGGCACTAGAAAGCTAGTTTCGACCTGGACTCCTATCCTCTCAATTTTTTTTTATTATTACACGATTTCAGATGCATTCCTAACTCCAACTTTATGAGCTTTGAATCACAATGGAGGAACTATGTCTGGTTGCTTGACAAAAAGCCAAATATCATGGATGAAAGGGCTTGTACCACCCTGTGATTGGTTCTTCGGTATGGATTCCGCAATGCTTCAAGTATGTAGGGTTTTGTACAGGAGCCTCTCTAGCTCCTGCATTTTGTTTTGGATAGGGCACTAGCCTTGGAGGTTTTTAAGCAACTGTGCAATATTGAGAATGATTATTGGGGAGGAAAGCATCTAACTTCCCATTTGACACTGCTAGTCATGTTTGGCTCTGTATCATTGGTGAAAAAGAAGAGCTGGAAGGTAAATAGCTCTAAATTTTTGTACTCTAAGTTGGGTTACCTTGGGTTAATGGTTATCTGTGAAACATGCTGATATAATCTAGAGGGTAATTTTCCAAAGTTGGGCATTAAGATTCCTCACCAGCCTCGGCCATTTTGGGACCCTCGAAGAAATGAAGATGAGGGAAATGAGGGATTGTACATCGACCTTGAGTACATCCCTTCTAGCTTGGGTTGACCACCTTGGCTAAACTTTTATCACATAATGACGAAGCCAAAACCCAACCACAAAATAAATAAATTTCTCTATAGCCAGTTAAAAGGCTTCGTTGGAAGCTTGATAGAATTAAATATTTCTAGATTTATAGGTAGGAAATAAAGAAGACTAATGGGATCTTCCAGGAGGTGGACTCACACAACCAGTTTGATGATATCTAGTGTCGATAGCATTCAGATAGTGAGGACTCTCCTAACCCTTCAGGTTCTGAGAGGTTCTGTGAGGCGAAAAGTGCAGCTTCAGAGCATGAAGAAGAGGTAGCCCAAAAGGCTCCCATAGTTGAAAAAGATCTTGCACGAGGAGTGACAGTCAATGTATAGTTGTCGCAACATGAAGACTCCTCAAATACATAGTTGTTGGAGCCTACTAGCTCCTCTAGATCATGCATGAATAGGCCAAGGCCTTCCAGATGCCATTGAAAGGTTATTTTGGACCTAGACGATTCCCCAAAGGAGTTGAGGCCACGAATCGAGGAATCAGGAAGAGGAGAAGAGTCGCGGCATGAAGCAGTGGTTGTATCTATTGTAGGTCTTCAGGAAAATCAAGTAGTTTTTCCCCCTTTTTCTCTCTCTTCTATGGCTTTGGTCTCCTTCACATTTTCCCCTACCATGTCATTCACGCCAGTTGTTCCTATCACTGGTTATCTAAGGCAGGTCAACATTATTTCCCCTAGGGGTCCCCTTCCATCTCTTTCTATTTCTACCGCCCATGAAGCACAAGTAATGGTAACATGTCCTGACCCTATGAGTCAGAGATTTATATCTCCGAGACCCAACATGTCAAAAATTAATTCCCCACTCCTTTTTCCCACCATGTTTTCACCATCTCCAGGTAGCCAGTTTATCCCACCTTTTTCCCTGACAACTATTACTAGGCCTAGCAAATCCGCTGATACATTTTGCATGCTGTCTTTCCCACTAGCAGTTCCCCGAGAGTCTCCTTTTGCGGGTGGATTGGGTATTTCGTCCCAAGAATATTTCTCACAGGTGGATGCAAGCAAGGGTGCCCGAGCTAGTCAAATTCAAAAAAGAAGGGAAAAGGACACTAGCAGACTTGCAGAGCCCCTTTTCCAGACTGTGTTCAATGAAAGAAAAAATTTGTTGATGTTCACAAATGTCACACCCAATGCTATCAAGCTAGTCAGAGAAATGCAACCAAGTGATTATTCTATCAATGTTGTAGGGATTGACTTGCAGCAGGCCCATCCATAGAATAAAGTTGAGTTAATGGAGGAAACCCAAAGGGTGGTGACCATTGATTTCCTCAAGCTCAGTCACCAGATGAAGAAAAAGGATGAACAAATAAAGGAGCTAAAAGGAAAGGTAGAAATCTAGTCAAACAAGCATAAGGCCCAGGAAGTCGAAATGAATCACCTGTGGAGTGAAAAGAATGCCTTTGAGAACAAAGTCGCCGAGCTTCAGGCCTTGGGTGCGAAAGTTGTTCCAGCCTTGCCAAGAGAAATTGAGCAATTCTGAGCAACGGAAGCGGCCCTCCATGATGAATTGAGGCAGGTGAGTGATGGCTTGAAACAACTTCAACAGAGTACTAATGAGGAGGTAAATGAAATGAATGTCACATTGGAGCAAGAAACAAAAAAAAAAAGGCAAGCCGAGTTAGCCTTGGGGGAAAAGGAGAAGGATGTTTCTACAATGAAAATTAGTGATCGGCCCTTGAGGGAAGCATTGCAGAGTTGAAGGCAGATCTTAGTGGCAAGGCTATAGAATTGGACCTTTTGAGATCCCAGCCTCTTGCACCCCAAATGAACTCACTGGAGATAGCCAAGGAGATACATGCATCATACCGGGATAAGGTTAAAACACTATGCCTTACATTGCATCCCACCCTTAGATTTATGGCATAGGCAACCAGTCTATGTGGGGTGGTTAGAAAAACGATGCAACGGGTGCAGGAAATGACTTTTGATAAAGTTCCTAAGGCCAGGCGGTTATTGGGAAATTGTATACAGCTTTTGATGAAGCATTGAGCAATGTGGGGATCAAGGACTGAACAACAATCGCTATGGGTGTAAATATTCTCATCTCTATGCATGAGGTCGTCCAACATGTTGGAGAGTGTAGAGCTAAGGTAACCTAAATTACCTATGATATGCAGGCAAAATTTTCCTACTTCACTCAGCGAGGGCTTCCATCGCCCTTCATGACAAATCAAATAGTGGTAGGCATTGAGAAAATCATTGAAAAGATTGAGGAGAAGAAGCAAGAATTATCAGTTTTCCAATCCGTTGATCAATCCCTGACTACCACCAAAATTGGAAATATAGTGCATCAGCTAGCGGAACTCTTCTTCTAGCTTGAATCTGAGGCAAAGGTATCTGGTGGATTACCTTTTAAGGTAATAATTGATCTAAACATGGTACATGAAAATCTGTGCAATCTCTCTACGCCATCAAATGAAGTCTAGATGTCCCTTTAGGCTGCCTTCTCTCAGTTGTGAGCGATTGTGAAGGAGTTGGACCGGTCTGCGAGATTGGAGATTCTAGGGTTCTTCATTTTTCAGGTGAAGTGTTCCCATGAGTTGCCAAACTATGAGTATTTATTCACGCATCACTTTTTCATTCATGGTTTCTCTTCATTTCGAGGATTCGCCTTTTTTTGGTATCGCTCACAGCTTCTCGAAAATCGCCATGTGGCATCCTATTGGAGCTTTCTTTCAGGCCATATCGCTTTTCTTTTTCCGAGCTCCATTTGTTTTACGTGTGATCTCCACTTGTTTATTTTTGAGTCGAGCCGACACTGTAGTTTCTTTTCCTAGGACGTTTTGCACATGGCTTCCTATCGAACCTTTCTTTTGGGCCGTATTGCTTTCTTTTTTCTGAGCTCTGTTTGTTTTACACGTGGCCTCTGCTTGTTTCTTTTCGAGTCGGGCCCACACTACAGTTTCTTTTGCTATGAGGTTTTACACATGGCTTCCTATCAGAGCTTTATTTTGGGCTATCTCACCTTCCTTTTGCTGGGCTCCGTTTGTTTCATGCATGGCGCTCATTTGTGCATTAGTCTTCATTTTGATGCCATGTGTTCCCTTCCTCTATTCTTGGGTGGCCCTGGTTTCTAAAAGGACGTGCCTATCGGCTTGCTACTGGATGATCTTTCTGTTGCTGTCGGCTCAAGACAATCTCGATCATTCATGGCTTCGTGGAAGCATCTTTCTTGTTGGCGTCCTTAGGTGGTGGACTGGCTTATTTAAGTAGTCCTTTCCTCATTTTATTAGTTGTTTTTAGATGAATAAAATTTTCTCGAGCACTGGGAATTAGCCTCTATAGTGTTTTCTATTGAGCTCGAACTTGCAGACTGTGCCATTCAATTCGGCCTTTCTTTTTTCATGCATTTAATAGGACATTAAATTATGCTTCTATTTTCTAGAATATATGAACGTTTGTTTCAAGCTTTTGTAATCTTTATGCAGCTTAATATAATATGAATCATGTTGCTACTCTTTTCTGTTAGCTTACGCTGTATGGGTTATACTATGTAAATGGTTTGATGTTCTTATGTTTGCAATGTTGGGAATCATCTATTTGATAAACACTAGTTACTATTTGAGCCTTTGTCTTAGCATTACGCTTAATTAATTCCTTTATGATCTGGTGCATCGCTTTAGCTTAGTTTTTTTTATTTTACATTCATCTTCTTACCCTTTTCATCCCCCCATAAAAAATGAAGAGTCGGCTTCGATAAAACCCCGGAGGTCACTTAGCTATGCGCATAAGTCCCCCAATAGCTAAGTTTCCCATAAGGCTGCTACCTGCAAACTTTTGCATCAATAGTAGCAATTCTAACTAGCAAAATTTTTCAAAGGTATCACTTTGCTCAATGAGGGTGCTCTTGAATAACGGGTAAACAATGATGATTGTAGGCTGTGGGTGAGGATGTTAGGCTGCACCTTTGCAATTTTTTTGATATGTATACAGTTGTGTAGATTGGATAAGGGATATTTTCTCCATTCCAACTAGTCTTTGCATGTAACAATGAATATAGCCACTTGAAAGCTTGTCATCACAATCAAATTTTTTCAAATAGTGGAATATCTATGTACTGATGTTCAGAGATAGGAAATGTTGACTTGAGATGACAAGGGGAAAATTTTTGAGCATATGGCATGTTTCTTGCACACCAATGTCATGGTCTGCAACCAAGTTCATTATGAATTTTTGATAGGAAAGAAATTCTTTATCTACAAAGGAATTTGTATTGGCAAGCCTTTGCAAGATATCAGTATAGCTTTCGGGTTTTTTTTCAGACTTTGATGCATATTTGGAAATATAGTTCATGATAATTTGTCTAGACAAAATTGGTTGGAAATCAACGTTGTGGATATTAACACGCTCATCATTTCTTACTGGCTTATAGGATCTGTTCAATTCACTATCAATAACCAATGTTGATAGTGGTTGTGTATTCCATCGAGCTTTTTAGTGACACTACAATTGGTGGCCTCTTTTCCTAAGGCAAGTGTATTGATTACACTTGGTATGCCTCTACAATGTATTTAAGAACTGTTCATAATCCACCATTGGGTCCATGCAAGATATTTGCGTACTATTAAGCAAACACGGGTTTTCCAAAGATGAGTGGTGGACCCTTGATATTAGTTGATCCGGGGATCAAGGATTCCATGCTGAAACATAGTGATCAAAGAAGGTTTTTTCCTATTGAATCTCATGTGGGTTGGACCAATCAAGAAGGTCCATATTCAGGGCACCTAGAAATGACAAGAAATCATGGACATGTGTCGATCAATGATGCTGCCACTCATACCTATACTAATAGTCTGTCTTGAAAAGCCTCTCAATAACCTCTTCATGAAAAATAGTGAACCGCATGTGTAGGTACAAGGCTTATATTTATAGGTTTCACACCACATTGTTAGTGAAGCATCTTTGGGAGTATGGCATATGTGGCTAGGCATGCAGATCAATCACCTTGTGTAAATCAAACCATTTTGTGTTTGCAGAGCTCAAAGTGAAGAAGAGAGTCGGTGTACAAAGTTGGTGGATCATTGGCGCAAGCTCTTGATGACACTTTCCCCAATACGAGTGTGTTCCTCACAAAGATGCACTAAAGAAAACAAGTTGGTTCACTATCTAGGTGTCAGGTCCATCTCGAAGCAATTGTCACAAAGCAACACTAGACTTTGGGATCCTTTCCTCCACGTTTGTTTTCATAAAAATTGAAGCTAATTGTTGGCTTCGATGTCTCATTATTAAATTATAAAGGTAATATCTAAATCTGACATGCCTCCCAAATATATTATCGTAGTATCTCATCAAGTTTAATGCATATTCATATATGTGAATCTGTACGGTTCTTGATTGTAGGGACCTTGTTGTGCTAGTGGGGAACAAGATTGGAAAATGCCATCCTTAATAACACTTCCATATTATATTCATTGATAGGGCTAGAATTTATCTCAGGCCAAGGAAAAGTATTTTCACTAATGTCTTTAATTTGTAAGGCATCTCTAATTTACTGCAATTCCTGAGAAGGGATGGGAATCAATGGAATAAATGATGATGAGGCCTCAAGCTCAGTTGTGTTATGTACTAGTTCTTTCATTGTGTGCAGAAGATCAAAGATGTCAATACTTATGGCAGGCAATAAATTTAAAGCATCACAATCTATTGCAATATTACGGTGGTATGGGTCATTCTCAATTTTGTATATTAATGTAGCCATGAAATTATGTTTGTCAACATAGCAATCATATTTCATCCCTTGAATTCTATTTCTATGCATAATCACCACTTCAAGATCATGTAGACGAAGCGGTAACAAACTTGCAATGGTCGTGATGTCTTGAGGGAAGCTTATATTATGACCACTATATTTGTATTGGCATCCTCTAACATGGGTTACTTGCAAAACTAGAGCAACTCTAGCTATAAGCATTTCTTTAACTTGAGTAAGTTTTGCAAGGGTGGGAGTTTGTGGGCCTGGATCCATCTTGTTCACCAAACTAGATATATGGACACCCTTTTTTAGAAGCACAATGCAAGCAAATGGTGCCTTCACTCGATGCTCTCACTTTCATGCCGACATAGCTTTCCTTGAAAACACAACAAATTTTCAAGCTAGACAAAGCATTAATGCATCGACGAAAGGATTGCATTGCAGTATGGAAAGAATCACCAAACATGCTACTTAACTGGGGGTGGTTGATGATGTGGATGGAAAGGGATGATTCGGGAAGAGTTTTTTGAGGTATACAGCCACCCATTATAAAGGAGCTATCACTGCGATGATTGTGTCAAAGATGGCAAGGAATGGGGGGCCGTGAGGCTACAACAGGGATTGGGCTCTTCCAACAAACCTAGCTGCAATTATGGTGTTGTTGTCTAGACATGCGGGGCCAAGCTAGTTCTATATACAATGCCTATTTTTTGCAAGTATTTGGATCAATGACCTACACAAATCCGATCTCTATGGCTCACCTAATAAAGTTGGTTCCTTTGGTGTTTCACTACCTTTTTACGATCCACACTTGCTATAGGGTTGGAACTCAAACAAGGTTGAGGACCCTATAATCATAATATGAGGAAAATAATAAAAAATTTGCAAACACCAACTTAAAGAGCATTGGAATTAGTATAGTGGTGAAGTTGATTCAATATGGAACGAAATAACCAAAGGTAGATAACAAGACTCAACAATGTCGTATGGAAAATAATACATATACATACATTAGAATGAAGATGAAAAAGTTCTTGCAAACTCAAACTGAAAGAGAAACAAAGAAAGAAATGAACATATAGGTAATATAAAGTGGAACAAAAGAAAGGAATGCTTGCTCTCCACCCTACCATATTGGGTCATGGAGCACCGTTGGCTCTCATCAAACCCCTGAGTAGGAACATACATTGTCCACTAATATGAGAAATGGTGAAACCAATGTTTCTTATTATGCCCAATATAGAACCTTACATTCTAATAGCTATTTTTTGGCCCTGGAAGGAATAATAGCCAAGACATCACAATCAACATCATGCATTGGATGCATATGTAGGGATTTGCTGCCTAGAAATATAAAACCATGGTTGAGGGGAAAAAAGGTAAAATATAAAGAAACTGAATGAACACAAATACTTTTTCCAATAGTGAATTATCGACAACAACAAAAGCATACATAAATGCAAATGTATTTGAAAATGTTTCTACGCATATGCAATGTAGTTTTGATGGAGAGTCTAATGAATGGAAGGTACGTTGCACTTTTTAAAGAAGAGTGTACCGATGTTGCTACCTGTGGTTGTGCACCATGCCTTCCTTCATTCTAGCCTCCATAAAAAAAAAACTTCATATTTGTGATTGTACATGCATATATACATATACATATATTATGATAAATAAAAAATTGTACTTGCAAACACCAACTTAAAGACTCGCAGCACAACTATACAACAAATAGAAAATATAAAATGAAAGTCAACAAATCAAGACATCCTCCCCACCCTGCCATATTGGGTCATGGAGCCACATGGGCTCTCACCAAAGCCTTGAGCAAGAAAAAACATTGTCCACAAGTATGATCAATGGAAAAACCAATGTTGCTCATCATAATCAATATAGAACCTATCATTGTAACAGATCCTTTTATGAGGCAGAAAAGAATAGTAGACAAGCTGTCGCAACTGGAATTATACATTAGATGCATATGGAGGAATTTTCTACTTGGAAATATAAAACCATGTGGGGGAAAAAATAAAAACAAAAACTTTGTACACACACCAATTCTTTTCTCAACAATACCTTATGGAGAATAACCAAATCATACATATATGCATATGTATATGTAAATGTATCTATGCATATGCAATGCATTTTCAATGGAGACTCCAATGAATGGAAGGTACAATGCACTCTTTAAAGGAGAGTGTAACATTGTTGTTGTTTAAGGCTATGCATCATGTTTTCCGTCATTGGAGTCTCCATATAAAAGAACTACACTTTTTTGATTGCACATGCATATCTACAAATACATACACATATGCAAATATACAAATACATATACATATGCATATATTGTGATGTAGACAATAAAGTGCTTGCAAACACCAACGTAAAGACCCATAGTGTAAGTAAACAACAAATAGGAAAATATGACATGAAACACAACAAAAAAATGCCTTCTCTCCACCCTACCATATTGGGTCATGGAGCCCTATGGGCTCTCACCAAACCCCCAAGAAAGAACATACATTGTCCACCACTTTGATCAATGGTGAAACCAATCTTTCTTACCATAGTTAATATACAGACCATCATTCCAACAACTCCTTCTTTGATGCTGAAAGAAATAATAACTAAAATGGTTACAGAGGCATATGGTACACATTGGGAATAGGTTGGTGGATTTTCCACCGCATGGATAGAGGAGGCCAGCGAAATTAAACACTAGTTTGCATCTATATTATTTGTTGTATGGTTTGAACGTGTTGGTGACAGTTGTAATAACACCTGGTGTTTATTTATTTGTTGCTTACATGTAGTGGTCATGGTTGTAATGTAGGGAGATAGTTAATGTTGTGCATCTTATGTTGTGAAATATACAAACGAAAAAAGCACATGTAGAAATGTATGTACATGGAATTAGATGTAGACAATATTCATATATTTGTTATCACTCTTCTTATTGAAACTTAGACCTATAATTTAGAAAGATGGCTTAAAACAATAATAGTCAAGGTTGAAAGAATTAAATTTGAAGCTTAGTGCAAGTTGTTGCTGTCAGATCTTCTTGTAGTTTAGGTTTTCATACAAGACCTTTATTTGCAAATGTATCTATGCATATGCAATGTAGTTTTGATGGAGACTGTAATGAATGGAAGGTACGTTTCACTTTTTAAAGAAGAGTGTAATGTTGCTGCTACCTATGGTTGTGCACCGTGCCTTCCTTCATTCTATCCTCCATAAAAAAAAAAACACATTTGTGATTGCACATGCATATATACATATACATATACATATATTATGATGAAGACAAAAATGTGCTTGCAAACACCAACTTAAAGACTCACAGCACAACTAAACAATAAATAGAATATATAAAATGAAAGATAACAAAAAAAGACATGCTCTCCACCCTACCATATTGGGTCATGGAGCTGCATGGGCTCTCACCAAACCCCTAAGCAAGAACAAACATTGTCCACCACTATGATCACTGGCAAAACCATTGTTGCTTATCACAATTAATATAGAACCTATCATTGTAAGAGATCCTTTTCTGAGTTAGAAAGGAATAATAAGCAAGCTATTGCAACTGACATTATACATTGGATGCATATGTAAGCTTTTTCTACTTGGAAATATAGAAACATGTTGGGGGAAAAATAAAAACAAAAAATTCGTACACACACCAATTCTTTTTTTAACAATACCTTCTGGAGAATAACCAAAGCATACATATATGCATATGTATATGTAAATGTATCTATGCATATGCAATGCATTTTTGATGGAGACTCTAATGAATGGGAGGTATAATTCACTCTTTAAGGGAGAGTGTAATGTTGCTACTATTTAAGTCTATGCATCATGCTTTCCTTCATTGGAGTCTCCATCTAAAAGAACTTCACTTTTTGATTACACGTGCATTTATACAAATACACATACATATGCATATATTGTGATGTAGACAAAAACATTATTGTAAACACCAATGTAAAGACCCACAATGTAGCTAAACAACAAATAGCAAATATAAAATGAAACAAAACTATACAAGGCTTGCTCTCCACCCTACCATATTGGGTCATGGAGCCCCGTGGGCTCTCACCAAACCCTCGAGCAAGAAAATACATTGTCCACCACTTTCATCAATGGTGAAACCAATCTTTCTTACCACATTTAATATATAACCCATCATTCCAACAACTCCTTTTTTGAGGCTGAAAGAAATAATAACTAGAAAGGTTGCAAAGGCATATGGCACACATTGGGAATAGGTTGGTGGATTTTCCGCTGCATGGATAGAGGAGGCCAACGAAATTAAATGTTGTTTTGCATCTACATTATATTTTGTATGGTTTGAATGTGCTGGTGATGGTTGTAATAACACCTGTTGTTTATTTATTTGTGGCTTGCATGTAGTGGTCATGGTTGCAACGTAGCCAGATAGTTAATGTTGTGCAATTTATGTTGTGAAATATACACACTAAGAAAGCACATGTAGAAATGTATGTAGATGGCATTAGATGTTGACAATATTCATATATTTTTTTTCACTCTTCTTATTTAAAATCAAACCTATAATTTAGAAACAAGGCTTAAAATAACAATAGTCAAGGTTGGAAGAGTTAACTTTGAAGCTTAGTGCAAGTTGTTGCTGTCATATTTTCCTACAATTCTTGTTGCCATACAAGACCTTCCAAAGATAATTGTTGTACTTCCTTGAATTCCAAACAATCATGTGTAATTGTGACTTTGGATATTTGTTATAGTTTCTATTGACTAGGCATCTATTTGCTTTTCTTTCTTTGGAGTAATTACACATGCATATATACAAATACATATACATATCCATATATTGCATTGAATATAATAAGGTGCTTACAAACACCAACGTAAAGACCCACAGTTCAAGTAAACAACAAATAGAAAATATGAAACAAAACAAGGCCTGCTCTCCACCCTACCATATTGGGTCATGGAGCCTCATGGGCTCTCACCAAACCCCCAAGAAAGAACATACATTGTCCACCACTTTGATGAATGGTGACACAAATCTTTCTTGTCACATTTAATATAGAACCTACCATTCCAACAAGTCCTTTTTGAGGTTGAAATAAATAATAACTAAAAGGGTACAGTTAACAAATATGACAATAAATACAATCCAACACCATGCATTGGATGCATATGTAAGAATTTGTTGTTTGGAAATATACAAACTAAAAAGGTAAAAGGAGAAATGTATGGGCATGGCATTAGATGTAGACAATATACATATGTAGATGAATGGAAACTTATAGATATAGATACATATTGATACATGTGTTGGGAAGGGCGATTGAACTTCAACCTTCAAAGAAGCTCGTAAGCCTGGCTCACAACTTTGATAGCAAGTTAACCCATAGAAGAACACCCAACAATGCCTTATTGAAAATTGCAAAGGCTTTCACCACCTCTTTTCACTTTTTAAATGGAAGATGTTGGCACAACCATCACCACTACATAGATACCGTACAATAGTTAATGTTGATGCCAAGAGGGCGAGTTTCTATGAAGGTGCAAGTCTGACCATCAATTGTGGAGTTCCTGTGAAGCTGGTTGGAGGATATTTTCTGTTATTTAAATGGGCGGATGACTCAAAAAGAAATACAAAAGTCTCGGTAATGGAAATATAGATCAAAGTGATGGATAATGTATGTGCCATATGTACAAATATCTATTTATTTCATAGCAGATGCAAAGAAGGCTATAGTGTTTCAATTTTTGAGAAGGTTTTGTTGAGAAAAGTATATTTGTGCATGGGTTTGTTATTGTGATTTTTTTTGTGGGTTTCCTTATTTGACTTCCATTTTGTGGCTATGTTTGCAATGGAATAAAAAATTTAACATTATGCAAGTTTTTGCAAGCTTTGAGAAACAAGGCAGTGTGTAGAAATCTAGTGGGGATAGGTGCATATTGGGAAAACCCTTAGTGATATTGTTTCAATTGTCATCCGTAGTTTGTGGTAGGGTATGTTGTCTAATCTTTGATAAGGCACTATTGATTTTTTCAAATTTTGATAAGGTGTTGTTGAGAGAAGACTATATTGTTTGTAAAAACAAAAATTATTTCATTTATGGTTCACATTTCGTGGCTATGGTTTTGCATGGGCATGTTACTTTCAATCTTTGTGTTTTGTGGGTTTCTCCATTTGGATCATTGTTGAAATCAATATGGTTTGATATATGGCTTCCATTTTTGTGGTTATCATTGCAACGAAGTGAAATAGTTAATTTTGTACAGTTCTTGTTTGATTCCATTAGGCATTGTTGATTATTGTTCTCTAGCTTAGGGTATATTCTTTCATTTTCGAGAAGGTGTTGTTGAGAAGGCTATATTGTTTGAATTTTTGAAAAGGTTTTGTTGAGAAAAGAGTATATTTTTGCATGAATTGCTTATTACATTATTTTGGGGATTTCTCTTTATGGCTTCTACTTTGTGGCTGTGTTTGTAACAAAATAAAATTGTTAACGTGATGCAGTTTTTGTCGATTGGTGCTATCTAGCATCTGGTGTATTGTCCCATTTCGATAGAGTGCTGTTGAAAAGGCTATTTTGTTTCAATTATTGATAAGGCGATGTTGGGAGAAGCCTATATTGTTTCTTATGAGCAATAATATTTTGTTTATATTTCATTTTTTTTCACTACCATTCTGCATTGGTTTTGTGTCTATGGTTTTGAATGGCATTTATGCATTGTTGATTGTTGTTCTCTAGATTAGGGTATACTATTTGATTTTCAATAAGACAGCGTTGAGAAGGAAATATTGTTTCATTTTCAACAAGTTACTATTGAGAGAAGACTATATTTTTGCATAGCTTTGTTACTGTGATTTTTTTGTTTCATGCCACTATTGACTGGAGTGATGAATAATATATGTTCCCTACATATAGATATGTATGTATACAGTGATAGTAGATGCAAACAACATTCATACACAGTAATCCCTATTAGGCTATATTGTTTCATTTTTGAAAAGGTGTTGTTTAAATGGCTATATTGTTTGAATTTTTGAAAAGATTTTGTTGAGAAAAGAGTATATTTTTGCATGGCTTGATTACTGCAATTGTTTTTGCGGGTTTCTCTTTATGGCTTTCATTTCGTGGCTATGTTTGCAACAACATAAAATTGTTAACGCCATGTAGTTTTTTGTCAATTGTTGTTGTCTTGCTTGGGGTATATTGTCTCATTTTTGATAGAGCACTATTGGAAAGGCTATACTGTTTCAATTATTGATATGGCATTTTTGGGAAAAGCCTATATTGTTTCTTATAAGCAATAATATTTTGTTTATGGTTGGCATTTTCTGGCTATCGTTCTGCATGGGTTTTGTGGCTATGGTTTTGCATGGGATTTTTGCATTGTTGATTGTTGGTCTCTAGCTTATGGTATAATGTTTTGTTTTCAATTGGGGAGTGTTGAGAAGGCAATATTGTTTCATTTTCGACAAGGTACTATTGAGAGAAGACTATATTTTTGCACAGGTTTTTTACTGTGAATTTTTTTGTTTGATGCCACCATTGATTGGAGTGGTGGACAATATATTTTTCTTGCATACAATTATGTATTTATTTCATAATAGATTCAAACAACAATCATACACAGTGATCCCAATGTTTATTCTATTGTTACATTATTGGAATGATAAGCTATATTTTAAGTATCATATGGAAGATCGATTCTAGTATTGAACTAACTATAGGAATTTACATGTAGGAACAATATATGAGCTATATTCAGCCAAGACAAGAAGAATAAAACTATAGGCATCAAATGGCATATTCATCAGAACCTCCAGATGTGTGAGTTCCCCCTCCTGTCTGAACTTTGGTCAGAATTTTTGTCATCCTTTCAGTGTCGACATTTTAGTCATGCAAAAGGTGGTGGATTTCTCTTGAATTTTAAATTAAAAGTGTTTGGCGCATTGGTAGAGAAGGCCAAAAAAATTAAACACTTGTTGGCATCAACATTAGTTGTTGTATGGTTCCTTTGTGGTGGAAATGTTTGCAAAGAAATAAAATAGTCCATATTCTTCTTGAAGGATAGTTGTTATCTGTCTAAACCTCAATAAGGCTTTGTTACAATGCAAGGTTGTATATTAAGTGTCAGATGGAACATTGAGAAAATCATTATTGAGGCCTAGACAAATAAAAACTATCCTTGAATCCATACATAAATAACCAATAGTGGCTTATTGTGGATAACATGGACCATTTTACCACTTTCCAACCATTTCCAATGGATAGAAACCATAGTTCAAATAAAAATCATTATTATCTTATGAAAACAATAAACATAGTAAGGACTATATATGAATGTTGTTTGCATTTAGTTTCATATAGATACATAACTTCACATAAGGATGAGTATTGTCAGTCTCTAATTTCACAAACATACATATCTGAACATAGGGAAACTAAAATGAGCAAGAACAAAAGAAGGTATTCTCTCTACCCTGCGTTATTGGGCCATAGAGTCCCATAGGCTCTTGCCAAACTGCCCGAGTAACATTATCCACCACTTTGATGGATAGTGAAACTAAGCTTCCTAATTACACTTAATATAAAACCTATTATTGTAAGGGTGCCTCTCTGAGGATGAAACAAATAATAACTATCTTTGCAAAACAATAAACATCATGAGGAGTATATATGAATGTTCTCTATGTACTATCTTTGCAAAACAATAAACATGGCGAGCAATATGTATGAATTTTTTGTACATCTAATTTCACATACACACATATCTACGCAAGAGAAGAGAGGAATGAAACACTACAAAAGAGACACATACTTTCTTGAATACATATATTTCCAAGCAATAGATTCCTACACATACATACAATGCATGCAATACATATATTGGGAGTTGCAAAACAAAATCTACATCAATATATATGTTTCCAAAGTTAACCACACACATATACACATTGTTGATTATTGTTGAATAGCTACACAAATATTATCTCATTTATGATTTCCATATAGTGGAAATGGATGGAAAGAAATAAAAGACTCTACATATATTCTTAGAAAAGAAGATCCATACAAATATATATGCATCTAAAGCTATATGTAGATAACACACATATATATCCATAGGTGGACTTGAAACATATGAATGTTGTCTGTATCAAATGTCAAAAACACATAGATGTGCACATAGAAAAATATAAAATGAAACTAAAAAATGAGGCTTGCTCTCCACCCTACCATATTGGGTCATGGAGCCTCATCGGCTCTCACCAAACCGCTGAGCAAGAACATACATCTTCCACCACTCTGACCAATGGTGAAATCAATGTGCCTTATTACCCCTACTATATAACCTATCATTCTAACAAATCCTTTTGTGAGGATGAAAGAAATAATAGCTGAAAAGGTGCATTTAATTTTAGATTCCCCAAACAATAAACCTGGCGAGTAGTATATATCAATGCTACATACATCTAATTTCACATACATACATACATATCTGCAAAGAGCACAAGAGAAATGAAACACAAGAAAAGAAACACACACCTTTTGTGTTTATATTTTTCCAAGCAACAAATTCCTACCTATGCGTTCAAGCCATGCAATACATATATATGTAGTGCCAAAATAAAAGGTACACTGATATATATATATATATATATATACATATATATATGATGTTAGATGCACATATGTACGCATTATTGGTTCTTGTAAAATTTCTTTCAACATATTATTATATTTATGGTTTCCATGTAGTGGCAATAGCTATAAAGCAATAAAGCAGTGCATACATATAGACACAACAAGCAATAAAATAGTGCACATATATGGCCACAATAATATTTAATATACTAAAGTTACAAAAGCAACTAAACAATTTATGTTATTTACAAAAAGGAATTGTTGAATGCTATTCTGTAGCTTTAGGTTATAGCCAAAGATAGTGAACAACAGTCAAAAATTCCTTGTAGAAAACAATGTAAACTATATAGTGTTGCAACCATCACCACAAAGAAAAATCCTTAAATGAAACAATGATGGTTTCAATAAGGTCCTAGAAATTTTATTTTCAAACAATGACTATCAATAGGTGCAAGCACATATATAGATAAATTTAAATCTAGATACATATGTTTGTTTCCTGAGAAAACGAAATAAACATCAGTTGGCACAGCTTGTGATGGCAATATTGCTTCATCTATGGACTGCATATTTTGGCAATGGTTGCAACAATAAGTTGCATTCAAAACTTAGCACATTAATTCAACACTTTATGTTATTTTTAATAAGGCATTGTTGAGTGCAGAGTTGTTGCTTGAGCTGCACAACATACATAGTTATGCACACCTATACTTGACAATGCATGTACGAATAAAATATATATATATATAACTTTAAATTCAATTATTTATATCAACTATAAATCTAGATATATATCGATGTAGGAACACTCAAGCTAAATCATAGAAGTATTGTGCATAATGTAGGCAACAATTATCATTAAATGTAACATAGGAAATATGATAACAAAAAATAAAGTTATATGCAACTCCAATAAAATGGAAGACACATAAATAGGTAGACATAGGCTATTCCAAAATGGCTAGCAAACAAAAAGGTGAAGGACATATAAACACCTCAAATATAAATAAGTCAGGATATATAGTACAAGTTCTGCCAATGCAAGCAAATAATTTCCATAGTTCATTGGATACACATGGCAAAGAGCCAATACAATTGTTAGCAAAAAAAATTAATCAAGCAGAAGACTTACGTGATTGGCATCTAAGGGTTGTTCAACAGCTTGGGGAGAGCTAGAGTCCATCGACAATGTTGGGCCTACTCTTTAAAAAGGTCAGAGTTGCAACACCAATGACTGACCACAAAATCTATTGCAACAACAACACAAGGGCTATAGATTCAATTAAAGCAACAAAGGTTGATGAGCTCCATTCCCATTTTTTTTTATTTCAGTTTTTTTGTCTTTCAAATTTTCTGTGGAGACATTAACAATATGACCAAAAAGAAACAACCTAAAAAAGGCACAATTAGAAAACTCTTTGTAAATCATTTTGAAAATAGTCTTTGTTCTTGCAAAAGAACCAATGTAGAACATACATTGTCCATGACTGTGATCAATGGTGCCATCAATGTTTGATATAATAGTTAAAATACACCTTATCATTCCACGAATATCCAAACAAAGTAAACATAGGAATCAATATGTATCTATGTTGTTTGCATCCACTATGACATACATACATATCTATACATAGGGGAAACATATCATCCACCACTGCGATCAATGGGGGCATCAATGTTCCATACAACACTTAAAATATAGACTATCATTCCAAGGATGTCTCAGTATGTATCAATACATTTTGCATCTAGTATGGTATATAGGAATATCTGTAGATAGGAAAAATAAAGTAAAACATAACAAAACAAAGCATAGTCCATCACTGCAATCACTTGTGACATCAATCTTCCATATAACATTTAAAATACATTTTATTATTCCCTACATATAGATATGTATGTATGTGTTGTTTTGTGGTGATGGATGCAACACAATAAAATACTTAATATTATACACTTTTTCTTGTTTTTGACAAGCCATTGTTGTTCATGGTTCTCTAGCCTTGGCTATATTGGCACATTATCGATAAGGTGTTGTTGTGGGCAAAGAATTTTTGATGTATGCCTTCTATTTTGTCACTATGGTTGCAATGCAGGAAAGTAGTGAACACTATACAATGTATGTTGATTTCCATAAAGCATTCTTGATTGTTGCATTGTAGTTTAGGGTGCATCATTTCATTTTTGACAAGATGCTATTGAAAAGACTGTATTGTTTTCTAATACAAATATTGTTTGATTTATGGCTTATATGTATTGCTTTTGCAACCATCATCCCATCCAAAAAAAACACCAAAATAACCTCCAACCACCTTCACAGAAGCTTTACAATAACTGATCAGGCTTGCACCTTCATAGGAGCTCACCAATGTGGCATCAACATTGATTGTTATATGCCTTCCATGTAGTGGCAAGGGTTGCATAGAACTCGCTATTGTAGCATTAGCATTAATTGTTGTACGATTTTCATCTAGGGGTGATGGTTGTAATAACACTTGCCATTTTAAACCCCAAGGAAGATACCAGAAGCCTGCACAATTTCCAGTGAGGCTTTGTTGGGTGTTGTTTTGTTGCTTTTCCTACTAGCAGAGCTGCAAGCCAAAACAATGAGTTTTTTTAAAGGTTTGTTACTATGATTTTTTTTGTTTTTGTGGGTTTTTCCATTTGGGCCACAATTGCAATCAATGTTGTTTTATTTATGGAATTCAATGTGTGACGATGGCTGCAGCACAATAACATAGTTAATGTTATACAGTTCATGTTGTCTTGCCTTCATTTTTTCTGTGCCATATAGTTTTCCCCATTTGCAAATATGTATATTTTTGAAATTAGATGCAGCCAACACACATATCTACGACAACCTATATAATAAGTGCAATAATAAACATTAATATCATGATTCAATATATCTGCAGATAGTGTATGCATTCCTGGCACAAAATAGCACATATATTACACACCACTATGACCAATGGTAAAATCAATGTTCCTCATTACACTCACTATACAACCTACCATTCTAATTCCTTTTTTGAGGTTGAAAGAAATTATAACTGACAAGGTGTATTTAACTTCAGTTTCCCCAAACAATAAGCATCACTTGCAGTATATATGAATGTTCTCTACATCTAACTTTAGATGCATACATATCTACACAAAACAAAAGAGAAATGAAGTACAACAAAAGTAACACGTATTTTTTGTGTTTGTATATTTCAAAGCAACAGTTTCCTACATATGCATCCAACACATGTGCAATACATATATATGCAGTTGCAAAACAAAAGCTACACTGATATAAATATATATATATATATATATATATATATATATGAAGTTAGATGCACATATATACACATTGTTAATTGTACTCTACAAAAGACTATATTGTTTGTTGAAACCAATATTGTCTCATTTATGGTTCAACTTTTGCGATGATGGTTTTGATTAGGTTTGGCACCGCTAATTTTTATATGTTCTATAGGTTTTAGCATTTGTTGTAGGCTTTCATTTTTCTTTTCCTATGTTCAGATATGTATGTAAGTGAAATTACATGTAGACAACATCCATACATACTCAAAATTACATGTAGACGACATACATATATACCCGGGGGACAAAACACAAACCATAAATAAAAAAATATTCATTTTTACAAGCTATATAGTATTTTTTCAACAACAACTTGTCAAAATTCGAAAAAATCAATAGTACCTTATGGAAAATAAAACAATATAGCCTGCTACAAACCGATACCAAATTATAATGTGTAACAAAAAAAGATACTCTTTAAATGAAACAATAATCGTTTCAACAACAAAATAGAAAATTCTATATTGAACAACACCTTATCAGAAATGACCATAAACATAGATACACACCTACACATACATATAAACATTCAAATAGTGAACACCAATTGTGTAAATATAACACTATATGGCAATCCCACATAAAAACAAAACAACCATATTGATATATAAAAAACTCAACATAACTATATACAGATAAACACGTAACCTCAAAGACACATGTTGGAAATGCATATGCAAACATACATAGTCACACCGTAAATATAACAATAATGGCTTGAATAGTGACCTAGGGAATTATTTCTTCCAAGAGAGCCATATCGAGAAGGAAAGAATATTGCCAAAGCTAGAGACCAACATTCAACAATGCCTCATGGATAACAACACAAATTCTATGACATACACTACTATACTGTGGTTTTAATACAAAATGATATAGCCAAAGATAGAGAACAACACTCAACAATAATGTATAGACATTGAGAATAGCAAATAGCAATTGTGCATTGTGTAATTTTCAATAGGATGCTATTGGAAAGGCTATATTGTTTCAATTTTTTATAAGGCATTGTTGAGAAAAGACTATATTGTTTGTTAAGAGCAATATTATTTTGATTATGGTTGGCATTTTGTGGCTATCGTTCTGCATGGGTGTTGTGGTTGTGGTTTTTTGTTTCTTTTATTTTGTACATGCTACATCTCGTTGCATCCACAAGGCATGCCTACATCTTATATTTTTAATGGCTTTTATTGCACATGCATCCAAGTGCCT
Organism: Sequoiadendron giganteum; assembly: GCA_007115665.2. NCBI lineage: Eukaryota > Viridiplantae > Streptophyta > Pinopsida > Cupressales > Cupressaceae > Sequoiadendron > Sequoiadendron giganteum. Next base: position 566,163,850 of record CM021105.1, on the reverse strand, counting down.
CTGCAACCTCTCCCCACGGCCACTGCCAAGGTCTATAAATTGGGGTTGATGACAAATAGTCGAGCTGGCCATTGGGAATTCCAACCAAACTTTAAGAACATCTGCCACCCTTTTCCACTACCACTAGAAGGCTTAATAAAATAGTTTGTGTTTGATTCCATTAGCCATTGGTGATTATTGTTCTCTAGCTTAGGCTATATTCTTTCATTTTTGATAAGGTGTTGTTGAAAAGGCTATACTATTTCAATTTTTGGCAGGGTTCTATTGAAAAGTCTATATTATTTCAATTTTGGATAGGCTTCTATTGAGGAAAAAACATTTTTCTGGCTGGGTTTGTTATTATGAATCTTTGTGGCTTTCTTTCTATGACTTTCGTTTGTTGGCTATGTTTTCAACGAAATAAAATTGTTGGCATTATGTGCTATCATTTTGCATGAGCTTTCCCTCCCCACTCACAATATCTTCAACAATAAGGTAAACCCAGAGAACGCCACCCAACAATGCCTTATGAGAAATTGCACATTCACTTTGTTTTTCAAGGATTTTAAAGGGTGGGTGTTACTTACAACCATTTCCACTACACAGAAACCTTAAAACAATTAATGTTGATGCCATTTCACTGGATCTCTATATTGATGTGCCAAATTATTTTTAAAAACAATCCACCACCTTTTTATCGACGATGGGGAGCTCAAAAACCTGGGAAGGCTATGAATTTTTTTGACCAAAGTTCACACAAATAGGCAATCGGCTAAAATTGCAACAATGTAGCCTTTTTGCCAGTATCTTATCAAAAATGACACAATATAGCCCAAGGTAGACAACAACAATTGACAAAAACTGCATCACGACAACAATTTTATTCTGTTGCAAACACAACCACAAAACAAATAAGAAGCAAATAGCTATATTGATATTTAAAATTGTAGACATCCATATTTACACAAATGCATCACCTGAAAGCTACATGTATATTATGAATATATAGACATACACACTAACACCTTAAATGAAATAACAATGTCTTAAACAATAGCTTGGGAATTCTATTTTTGAACATAACCTTATCAAAAAGAAAACAATATAGCCATAAACCAATGGATTTTGAAACTTGAGCAGACATTTCCTATATTTTCCAAAGCTTTAAAAGGTAGTTGTTACTTACAACCATGGGAAGAGGTGAATATTAAAAAAAACCTTTGCGGTATTGTTTCATTTGTGGTTCATAGTTTCTAGCAGGCTATTTTGTTTGATTTACAATAAGATAGTATTGATTGTTTCAGAAAATAGTCATTTATGGTCTGTGTTTTGTGTCTGTGGCTTTGCATGGGTCTGTTACTATGAATTTTTGTGGGTTTCTCTTTATGGCCTCTATTTTTTGGCTATTTTTGCAATAGAATAAATTTGTTAACAATATGCAGTTTTCTGTAGAGTTCGAGAAATAAGGCAGCATAGACAAAGGGTTTGAGCAACATAGAAAATTATTTATTCAACAACACCTTATCGGAAATGACCATATACATGCATACATGTCTGCACATACATGTAAACATTGAAATAGTGAACACCAATTCCATAGATATAACACTATGTGGCAATCCAACCACACAAGAAATAAACAACCATATCCATATAAAAAACTTGACATATCTATATACACATCAACACATAACCTCAAAGGTAGATGTAGGAACTGCATGTAAAAACATACACACTCACACCATAAATATAACAATAATGGGTTGAACAATGACCTAGGAAAATGTTTTTTCCAAGAGAACCCTATTAGAAAGTATTCCAACAAACTATATAGTATTTTTTCAAACAAAACCTTATTGAAAAGGAAACAATATACCCTAAGCTAGAGAATAAAAATAAACACTACCTTACGAAAAACAATGCAAACTACATAACATTAACTATTTTAATGCAAACTGCATAAAATTAACTATTTTATTCCGTTCCAACCATCCCCATAAATATTTATTTGAATAGTGACCTAGATCGGAAACCCACAAAACACAAAAAGCTCACAGCAACAGACCGATTCAAAACCTTCACCACAAAAAATGAACCATAAATGAATCAGTATTTGTTTGAACAACAACCTAGATGAAAAAGCTCAAAAAAAACACATGAGATTAATTATTTTGCAACCATTCACACAAAATTAAAGGCATAATGAAACAGTATAGCCTAAGCTAGATAGTTGCAATAATCGCCACAAAATGAAACCCATAAATCAAACAATATTGATATCATCAGTCACCCAGATGGGAAAACCAACATTACACAAAAAATCCCACTAAAAAATTCATGCAAAACCATCACCACAAAAGCCAAACCATAAATGAAACAATTTTTGTTTCAACAAACTATATAGTCTTTTTTCAACAGACCCTTATAAAAAAATGAAACAATATAGACTAAGCTAGAGAAAAATAATTAACACTGCCTTATGCAAAAGAACATAAAGTGTATAACACCAACTGTTTCATTGCATTCCAACCATCGCCATAAAATAGATTCAAAACCTTCACTACAAAACGTGAACCATAAATGGAACAATATTGGTTTCACCAATGACTGAAAAGAAAAACCCCACAAAAAACACATTAATTCACAGTAACAAACCAACTCGCAAACATACAATATTGCCTTCCACCTACTGCAACTACATGGAGACCGTAAACAATATTCGCTTCAACAATAACCTAGATGAAAAAACCCACAAAAAACACATGAATTCAGAGTAACAAACCAATGCAAAAAAACCATGTTTCCTTCCACCCTTTGCAACTACACAGAAACCATAAATGAAACAATATAACCTAAACTACAGAACAACAATCAACAATTCCCTTTGGAAAATAACATAATCTGTTTTTGAAATAGTCGACAAATAGTTTTTTCAATATGCACCTCTTCCCGCACCTCTTCATGCTTGCTTCAAATGCTTTTTTCCAACTTGCTTTCTTTTCGCTCCCTTCTTTCTCTAGGACCTGCAAAAAATGGACAAAGAATTATCACAACTGACACTTTGGCACTACTTTTGCAACCATCGCCCCATGCAAAAAACATAGAATAACCTCAAACTACCTCCACAAAAATTCCACAACTGATGGTTGCACTTGCACCTTCATATAAGCTTTCCCTCCTCACTCACAACTATCTTCAAGAACAAGGTAAACCCAGAGAACATCACTCAACAACGCCTTATCAAAAATTGTGCAGACATTCACTTTGTTTTCCAAGGATTTTAAAGGGCAGGTGTTACTTACAACCATCACCACTACATCAAAACCTTACAATAGTTAATGTTGATTCCATTTCAATGGCCTTCACTATCGGCATGCCAAACACTTTTTAAAAAAAAAATCCGCCACCTTTTCCCCGATGCCAAAAAGCTCAAAAACCGAGAAGGCTAACAAAAATTATGACCAAAGTTCACACAAAATCAAAAATTGTGCAGACATTCAGTTTGTTTTCCAAGGATTTTAAAGGGCAGGTGTTACTTAAAGCCATCGCCAGTACACAGAAACCTTACAAAAATTAATGTTGATGCCATTTCACTGGGCTTCTCTATCAGTGCGCCAAACGCTTTTCAAATTAATCCGCCACCTTTTCCTCGATGCCAGAAAGCTCAAAAATAGGGAAGGCTGACAAAAATTCTGATCAAAGTTCACACAAATAGCCTATTAGCTAATTACATTTTTCGAAGGGGAATCCCAACATTAATTAGTGCCAACGCATAATGCTTTACCTTGAGCAATGTGTGTTCTAGGAATAGGGACCTGGGCCACATTCACCCATGGGTGAATGGGTCCTTCCTAGGTCTTTCAACCTAAATTTAAAATATATTTTTGGTGGTATTTTAAGGTCCCAAAATTCATATTTCAATATCAGCTTGTGATATTTGAATTTTGAGAAAATAAGGATACATGTCTATAAATACAAGTTTATTTCATCATTCAAATCATAAGTTTTTCAAGAAGAAAACCTAGAGTTTTTATGCAAGCATTCCTATAGAGAAGTTGATGATCAAGGGAATTCAAGAGCAGATATATCAGAGACTTATTGCAGCAATCAAGATCTATGCATCATGTCAAATTCTTCTTGCATCATGCATGTTTTTGGAGCTAACATCGTGATGTAGGTTTCAAGATCAAGTTGAAGCATTTAAGCATCAACTCAAGTCATCTAGATCAACATCCAATTCAGCCATTTCATGCAAGTTGCAGACCTTCCAAGGTTTCTAGAAGGGTTTGTTGAGTGGTAACATAGAATTGTTCATTCTTCATTCCCTCTTTCATCCATCATTTCAATTCAAGGTTTTACTACGAAAATGGGGTTTGACCAAGGAAAACTACCATTCGACAAAAACAAACAAATTTTACCTATTTTATGTGTGTTGCAGATTTATCTTGAAGAAGGATTGAAGACCTCTTGAAGAGAAAATTTGCAAAATTTGTCAAATTTGTTGTCAAATCACTGAATCTAACCCAACGATCTGATTTGTGAGTTTTGACACTGAAACCTCGACAAATTAAAAGTTGCGAATCAACATAAGAGGTTCTCGAAAGTTACAAAAAAACCCATATAAAAGAAAAATTCGCCCATGGGCTAATGAGTCCTAGTTAGCCTTCAGAAACTGGCTTTTTGTGACTCTTAAATGCCTTTCTACCCTTCTCAGATCTACAATTGGTTTTCTAGTGTAGTGATGGAAAATGTAACCCTTTACATTTTCTCCTTTTTGGGCCCTCAATATTTAAAATTAGACTTAATAATAATGACTTAATTTAGTATTGTTAAATGTACCTTATTACATTTACACACTTATTTGGGCCCTCATAATTAAATGAGCTTAATTATTTCTTAATTGGCCCTTTAATTCATTTTCCAAGCCTATTTAATAACATTTTCTGAAGGGGAAACCCAAAATTTATTAATGCCTAAACATAACACTTCATAATGAGAAATGTTTGTCCTAGGTTTATGGACCTAGCCATGGGCGAATGGGTCCTCCCTAAACCTTAGTTCCTAAATTTAAATTATGTTTTTGGTAGTAGTTTAATGTTTTCAAATCTATAATTCAATTTTGGCCTGTGATATTTGGATTTTGGGAAATTAAGGATACATACCTATAAATACAAGGTTATTTTACTAAGTTTCACCTAGCAATTTTATGAGAACTTCAAGAGCATTTAAAGAGAGAGGAATTCAAGAGTAGATGTAGAAGTTGATAATCCAACCTCACAGATCCCAATGAACACCTGTAAGAAAATAACTTGTCACCAAAGGAGTTCAAGAGACACAAGAATGGTGTTGTGCAAACATGAAGCAAAAAGATGCACTACCTGAGAAGTGGATAATTGCAAAAAGATCAATCCTTATGAAAGGAGATCGAAACCTAAAGTGAAAACCCTAGATGAAGATTAAATTAGCATGTGACAAATGTCAAGATCATAATTAATGAGACAACATGACTAATTTAATAATACAAAATAAAGATTCATAATTTTAGCTTAAGTGAAATAAAGTAGAGGTGACTTAATTAATTAATCAACATGATTAGATTAATCAAGTAAAAAACCTATTACTCTAACACCCCCCTTAAGATGAACTTAGGGAGAAGCTAAACAACTAAGGACAAATGCATGAAAGAAAAGATGGGTCCCGAAAAACAAGGCTAGATGAGGTACCCATGTACAAATGTAGGTGAAGGAATAAGAAGCCTCCAAACAAGAATAAATTGTCCCAAAAGATAGGAACAAAGGATGAACACCATAGAAGCATGACAAAGTTGCAAACACTGTCGTAGAATGACTACTGAAATGATGAAAGAAAAACCCTTTTTGAAACAAGTGATGATGAGGATCAAGAAGAAAAGAATCTGCATGAGTGACCTCAATGACACTACTCGAATCCAATGGAAAACAAATGCAAACACTTGGAACTCGAAGATATAGATTGCAAAAGTACCAAAATTTTGAAGAACTGATCATGTGAAAATGGAAGGTTGCCTCCAAAACTAGGAATGCAAGAGTGTCCATATGGTAAGTGCTCCATCTCACCAAAATGCATGGGTAACCAGCTGCTACATCTACTTAGTACATAGGAACAAATACTGTATACATAGCTCACTCCAACGAAACCAAGGAAAGGAAGCATTAGCACCAATAGTGGAAAACCCCCCATAATGCTGATAAGGGAGAGGTATGATAGGTACACTGAAAATAAATATCTGAATGTAGTGCATGAAGAAGAAACAAGAACATTTGAATGTGTAGACATGAAAGTACAAGCATATATAAAGGGTGTGCAAACAAAAGACACACACACATCAGGTTGATGACGTGGAAGGGACACTCACTTGACAAAGGTATGATTGCAAACAAAGGAAAAACATCAAACCCCCCCATGGCACTTTATAACATAGTGTGAGTACAACAAGACACAAAGTGATGTGCAAGAATCCCAAAATACACATACAAAGCTAAGGCACTTTATTTTAGTGTGTTTACAGATGAAAATTACATGCAATGTGAGCCCATAAGGTCCAAAGACGACAATAGCTGAGAAGAAGGATTTATGGAAAAAACCAAAAATCAGATCTAGAAACCACCTGCACCATTGCAAATAGCTTGGAACCAGCTTTTCGATGATATCTTGTTTTCCCATTTTCGACATCGTATGCAAAAGTTATGCCGAAAACATTGAAGGAAACTCTCAAACAAAATATCACTTTGACTAGAAATAATAGATATCTAAGAAAAAATATCCAAATAATACCTACACCACTAGAAACTACTCCGAATCCTCTTTCGGATGATATCTCGTTTGCTCGATTTCGACACCATGGGAAAAAGTTATGGCCTCCAAAAGAAAACTGCCCTCAAAGGGCAAAAATCATAGACTGCGAGATTAAATTTGACGTCCAAATGCCTGTCGCAGCAGAAATGCGGGGTTAAATTTGATGGCCAAATGGTCATCGCCGCATTTTCATAATTCTGCTTATTTTGAAAAAAAAAAATGTTTTATATATTAAAAAAACAATTAAAAAAAATACAGGAATAATTTAAAAAAAATAAAAAACTAATAAAAAAAATGATAATTTTTTTTTTTTTAAACTTATTAATAAAACCTACCTAGGATAGGGGGTGGCGGCCTAGAAATTACTACTGCTAGTAGTACTGTCAGTCTGTCAGATAGCTATACTATCACCACCGGCTGACAATATGACCGACCGACATACATCAGGCCTGCGTCAGACTTTAAAAAAGGATTTTTCTTTTTTTTTTTAAACCTTTTTTTGGACGAAAATTAAAGTCAAAAAAATATAAAAAATTACCATACCTATTAAAAAAAAAAATTCTCGGTCTACGTGCAAAACACAAGGTCGTACAAGCAATTTTTTTTTTTGCCAAAAAGATCAACTACTCTAATTTCGATGATTTTACAGTCGATCATAGGGTTTTTGGTTGCTACTGACACAATGGTGAGGTCTGTTTGGGCTCAAAATGCTCCGAAAAATTAGGTTTCGTCTGGAATTGAAAAAAACACCAAATCTTCAAACCCTCATAGATCTCACAAGCGAAAGCTAATTTTGACAAAACAAAGGCCAATCTTAACTATTGCAACAACTCTGGATTCAATGGAGAGGTCTGATTTGACCTTGGATGCATTGAAAAACTGCTTCAAGGCAAGATCTCATGAAAAAGAAACAAGAAGCTTGCAGATCTAGAGCTTTGATACCATGTAGAAGTTGATAATCCAACCTCACAAATCCCAATGAACACCTGCAAGAAAATAACCTATCACCAAAGGAGATCAAGAGACACAAGAATGGTGCTCTACAAACATGAAGCAAAAGTTGCATTACCCGAGAAGTGAATAATTAAAAAGAGATCAATCCTTAAGAAAGGAGATCGAAACCTAAAGTGAAAACCCTAGATGAAGATTGAATTAGTGTGTGACAAGTGTCAAGATCATAATGAATGAGACAACATGACTAATTTAATAATAAAAAATAAAGATTACTAATTTTAGCTTAAGTGAAATAATGTAAAGGTGACTTAATTAATTAATCAACATGATTAAATTAAAATCAAGTAACAACCTATTACTCTACCAATAGATATATCATAGATTTATTACAGCACTCAAGATCCATTCATCATGTCAAAGTCTTCTTATATCATCCATTTTTTGTGAGCTAACATTGTGATGTAGGTTTCATGATCAAATCAAGCATTGAAAGCATTATTTCAAGCAAGATTAAAGTGTTAAGATCCATATCCAATTCATCCATTTCATGCAAGTTGCATAATTTCTAAGATCTCCATTATCAAGGTTTCAATCAAGGGTTTGTTGAGTGGTAACATAGATTTTTTCATTCTTCATTCCCTCTTTCATGTTTCATTTCATTTTAAGGTTTGACTACCAAAACGGGGTTTGACTTGGAGGCAAACTGCTATTCACCCAAGAAAAATATTTTTCTCTCTTGGTTGTGTGATTGTAGATTTAGGTTGAAGAAAACTTGAAAGTGTAAGATTTACAAAGTTGTCAAAGTTGCAAAAGTTGTCAAAATTGTTGTCATCTCATAGAAACTAAGATTTTGAAGCCATTTGAATGACATTCTAACTGTGAAACCTAGACAAATTAGAAGATTCATATATGTATCAAAGGCTCATAAAAGCTACAAAAAATTCTTTAACTTGGACCTATTCTCCTTGGGTGAATGCATTTGAGATCTGCTTTGAAAAAAAACTTTTGGTGAATAGTAAACATCATTTTCCCCTTCTCTAATCTACAATTTAATTTCTGGTTTTTTCAGAATTGAGCTTAATATTGTTCTTTCAAGTATTAGATTGCATTTTGGTGTTGATTTTCTATTTTTAGTTTTACCTTGACCCCCGTCCTTCAAGCATAAGGAAATCTAAAGATTCCCACTTTGACTTGATTCACTTAATATTTGATAATAATTTCATTGTGTGGATCTCATTTCCTAATGAAATAGTCAGAAATAAGGTCCTTACCACAATATATCATATACCCCCCACAAACAATTAGCTACTTTTCTTCATTTCATTTTCTTTAACTTGACTTTTGAGCATCATACCTCACTAATTTGGAGATAATTTTCAACCCTAGATCTAGGTTTTGCATTCATTTGCATTGCATTGTATTGATTTTCATCTCATTGAGGGATCTTAATTTACTTTAGTTCGCATCTCATTTAGGGTTTTAGGTTTGCATTTTTGCACACTTTAAAATCTAGAAAATTTATAAAAATCAGTCATTTTGCATAGTATTTACATTGCATTGGATCATTATTCATTTACATTTTAAAATTCAATAAAAATTTCATTTCAAATTAGGTTTCCTAGTTTTTCATTTAGCACTATTTTGTATTTGCATTTAGACTTAGTTTTATACAAAAATAAAATTGTAACCACCTATCTCAGTCCAGAATCTGAAAACTTTAAGAATAAACTCAAAAATCTATAAATTCATTTTTCAAACCCTAAGCTAGGACCCATTTTCCCATGGGAGAATGAGTCCCTGATTAGGGATTTTTCCTACATTTATGGGCATTAAAATCTCTATTTTTGTTTTTTTTTTTGTTATTTTCAGTTTGTTGTTAGAGTTTGCAGATTTTTTTTATCTCAAATTGCTCATATTAAGCTTAATTTATCAAATTTAGTGCATTGTTTGAGTTCGAAATTGCATCTAAAATACATCATTTCCACCTCAGCAAGATCTTGAAACTAGTAAGATATCTAAACCTTATAAAGTCATAAAGTTTTCATTTCTACATACTAGAACATAAATTAAAAAAAATGGAGGAACTTCATCATTTAGGATGGATTACAATGCCACCTAAAAGTAGAAGCAACAATCCTAAGAAAATGAATTATTGTGCATATCATAGAAATCTCCAGCATCTTACTAATGATTTTTGTGATGTAAAGAATATTCTTCATGAATATGGACTCATAAAGATAATCCCTTAAAGAATGCACTTTGCTTCTTGCCATGCAATAGTTGTAGGATCATAGTATACACTGTAAGAGCTAAATATTAGCTTGACACCCAAGAAAACATGCAAAAACAATGATAAACCTTCTACAAGAGGATATACAAGAATGAGCTTGCTTGATCTTAAGACCTCTTAAATTATGAGGTATGAAGTATGATACAAATGAGTACAATCACCTTCCTTATATAGGAAAGGTTGAGATGTAGTATGCATTATGATGTTGATATGTATCTTGATCTAACAACATGTGAGCCCTAACTAACTCCCTAGAATGATGTGATGATAGGATAAGACTTCTAGAAAAGACAAACCATCATCTAGAAGGAATCTTTTATCCTAAATACATGTGAAGGGGTATGACCCCATTATTAACTAATGCCTAGTAAATGCAACCTAGGAATTAATTAAATTAAAATTACATCTAAGTAAACTTATGCAAGTGTAATTAAATAATGATTACTCCAATAGCCCCCATAAGTGAAACTTAGGGAAGAAATGGAAATGCAATGATTATGCAATGATGGATGATGGGTCTCAGCTACATGATGGCCATTTTAGGTATCCATTTACAAATAGGAATGAAATGCAACTAATCTCCCACAAATGAAGAAAAGGGGAACACCTAGTGGGAAGAAAATCCCTCTCCAAAAAAGGATATGAAATACCAATAATTGAGGAAGGGAAGGATGGAGGACTCCATGATACCCCTTGAGTACAACATTCGTTACATGGATACATTACAATCAATAGGCCTCGGGTGATCCCACAATACTGGTTTACAATTTTTGGCCAAACTAGACACTGACCTATTTTTTCTAACTAAATCTTCACTTTCGGGCACCTATAGCAGCTAAAGTGTGAGGAATTTGAAGATGATGCAGACTAGTGATTTGTGATATTTTGTCTGTAGATTCTAAATATATATTTTTAAAAAAATTTGGAATCAAATTGCACTTTTTTTTCCATCTCCTTTGAAAACTAGTTTTTTTGAGTAAACACCTTTGTTAAGGAGTGATGCTCACCGTATACAACATAAAAAATATTTCAATGAAGGATAAAATTATAATTTTTTCGAATCTAGATTTATAACTATGATATCTAGTGCTTTCATTTGGTTTCATAGTGTTCTATTTAATATTTTTTTCTTAATCAAGCTTTGAAGTCAAACCAATTACAATTCAGACATAGGCGGACTGTATACAACATAAAAAAAATTGTATGTATTGAAATTCAATTTATTTTTTAATTGGATCAAGGATTTCAATATCTAGTGCATTGATATTTTTCAAATTTTTTTTGATAATCTACTATTCTTCTACATGTGCAAAACATAGAGCTTCATTTTTAGTGAAAAACCTACATTCACAAGAAATAAAAAATAAATATAATAATTAAATTAAACTTATTTAAAATTATACTTTTTTGGAAGCTTATAATAAGGACTACATACTTACAAAAAATAAATTTTAAATTAATTCATTTGATCCCCCAAAAGGTAAATCAAAAGTTATTTTTTATCAACATTTTGATAGGCGTAAAGGAGAATTCATTATAGGTATGGTTTAAAACTAGTGGGGATCTATCCAAGGGGGTTTGATCAAAACCTCTTCAATTGGAATCCTTAAAATGGAACTTTTAAAGGCTTAAATCATTATATTTTCTAAAAATATGTGATTTCAACAAAAATAAGAATCTCCTAGAAATTGTAAACTAGTATTGTGGGATCACCCCCCATAAGGGGGAAAGAGAGAGAATATGTAGCACCCATATATTGTGTAATCTCTTGTAAAAATGGTAAGTTCCTAAAAAAAAAACATGATCCAATGTCAATAAACAACTTGTCTCCCTTTTGGAGGAAACAAAACCATGTACAAGTGTAGGAATGCTTCCCATTCCAGATAGGAATTGAGGGAAGGAAGGCTGAATATCGATGTTGATGATGTCTCTGCAAACTTCTCATGTGTCTCCTTGCTTGATGAAGATGAAGATTCCACGATAAAATTAGGTACATGCCCAATCAATGAAGAAGGTGACAAATCAGGACAATTTAGAAATTGATGTTGAACAATATCCAAAGGCCATGAAGGTTTGACAACATTTGTGGACAATGGTTTTCATCAAACAAGAGAGAAATCCCCTCAAATGTGTCCTCTAAATATGAAATGTGAGACTCCACAAACAAGGATGCAATGTTTGATAGATAGGAATCCCAATCAAGAAGACAATCAAATACTTGTAATGAATCACTGGATGTGCTCAATGACTCATCACAATGAGAATGTTCTTGTTGAACAAGAATGATAGGAGCCTCATTCAATAAATGTACACAAGGAATCACTGAAGGTGAAGGTACATCAACTATATTTTATGGAGAAGGATCATCTAAAGAACCCTTGACATCTTGACATGAAGATTCAAAGTATTCCAAATATTCAAACTCCTGCATAGTATCTGCATCATAGAGTATCTTGTCTAAAAAATGAAGAGGCACAAAATACTCTGAAATAGGATCATTTGGGAATGGTTGAGTATCATGATCATCATGTATCTCCAAAATTTTAGTCCAAAGAGTATGAGGGAAATCACAATGGTCAACACTTTTCAAAGTGGGAACATCAATATGCATTGCAATGACTCCTAGGACATGATCCCTTTTGCAATTCCATGTAAATTTTTTACTATCAGTACCAGGAGGGGGAACAATATTATACAAATGTGGTAACAAATGAAGCCATTAGATATGTTTGATGATACCGTTTCTCCATTGTTTATAGTTTCCCCTCTTCAACCTAATCCAAGCAGGATGAAATGAAAACCCCATAATTAACTATGATAGATCTCCAAAATTTCAAAGATAATATCCTTCAATATCAATTAGAAACTCCAAAATATGATATATAGTAAAATGAAGTCTTCCCAAACTGAAAAAACCTCTCCAAGACTCGGGATATCCAATTAATCAGTCAAAATGCTAAATGTGCAAAATAATGAATAAATAATATCTGGTGTTAAATCTGGAAAATTTGCATGGGCACAATGAAAGAGCTCCTGAATATCTTCCAAATGCAACTTGAATCACCAAAATTGGAGAAACTGGTTGAAAGTTATGAGCTCAAAGGTAAAAATGGGAGATCTGAATTCAAACAGAAACAAAATATTATGCGAATAAATTATGATAATAATTCTTGAACCAGTGGATAGTACTCAAAATCATCTTTCCAATGATATCTTGTTTGCAAAAATCTGATACTCAAGTTAAAGGTTATGGCGATTTTATTAAAACTACCTAATTAAGACATGATGGGGCTTCCATGATGATCATTTGGCTGTCAAATTTAAGATAGCCATTTGCTTTTTTTGAAAAATCTCCAAAAAAAAGTGTACCTCTGAATATGAAGTATTTTATATAAAAATGGGGTCTTTAGGCCTTCCGTGTGTAATGGAAGGGCCGGAAATGACCCAATTTGCTCTAGAAATTTTCCCGAGATGAAAACCATCCAACCTGTAATAAAAACTTCAAGAAAAAACCTCAAATCTAGTATTTCTTTCATTTTTTTCTGATTCTCCAGGTCATCATATGATGCAAGAGAATAGCATACTCAAATTCACTAAAAATAACCAAGATCTTACAGCCATAACTCAATCGTCAGATTTGAGAAGGGTCTTGTAGGCAAGGTTCTGATACCATGTAAGAGTTGAAAAGTAGCTCGATACCTAAGAAAACCTACAAAAAAATGGTAAACCTTCTACAAGATTATATGCAATAATGAGCTTTCTTGATATTAAGACCTCTCAAATGATGAGGTATGAAGTATGATACAAATGAGTACAAGCACCTTCCTTGTATAGGAAAGGTTGAGATGTAGTATTCATTATGATACTGACATGTGTCTTGATCTAGAAGCATGTGAGCCCTAAATAACTCCCTAGAATGATGTGATGATAGGATAAGACTTCTAGAAAAAACAACTCATCTTCTAGAAGGAATCTTTTATCCCAAATACATGTGAAGAGGTATGACCCCATTATTAACTAATGCCTAGTAAATGTTGGAAGAATGAAGAAGATCATATCTCTCATTAATAGTGTTGTTTTCATTGATGTCACCATGATATATGAGTTGCAACTGCAAGACTCAAAGTCACATTAATCTGGTATTCTAAACTGGTGATGCAAGATCATCCTTCGATATTTTGCTCTAAAATCCTCTCATGTAAATAGCTACTACTTTAGTTTTTGGGAAATGGTCTATGATTGATAAATACATGCATGGATAAGAACTCGTCCGTAAAAATTCTCGTGGTCATCACCAGTATCATTTTTTTGTTTATAATTTTCCTATTAGAACTATTGTTGGACGACCTATCAAGTGGTTGAAGATTTAATGGATCAAAATTTTGTTTGTGTAATCCATGCTAACAAGCTGTCACATGCCACACATTTGAATTATTGTTGAGAAGATTTATGAAGCCAACCTGATTGTTCTCTATTGATAATCAAATATATATATACAAGATGTTATTGAAGATATTGTAGATGAGAGTTGGCATGAATGAACATTAGCAGATTATATGTGGAAGCGAAAAGAGTGAAGGGTGATCTGCTACCATGCAAATTTTATGGAGCTACAAAGGAATTGAATTTTCACTTGAGGTGTACTTTTATCAATTCAATTATAGCGGTTAGCCATTTTGTTACTTCATTTCTATAGGCAGTGAGCTTCCCATTTTTGGACAATGAGTCCTAGCAGAGAGCCACCCCTTTTGTAATATCTTATAACCAATTATACTATATTGTTAGTTAATCCTCACCATGATTTTTCCCATTATGGGTTTTCCACATAAAAATTCCAATGTCTCTTATGTTGTGTGCTTCATGTTTTGTTGATGATTCTTCTTGTCTTAATTATCATATGCTTTGGATTAATTGGATGGTATTTGTGCAACAAGTTTAAGAATATACTGATTCACCCCCCCTCTCAGTCTATTGGATATTTAACAATTGGTATCAGAGCTTGGTTCCTTTGGAGAAGTCTAAAAGCTTGAGGAAGATCTTGGAGATTAAACAAATGGAGGATAATGAAGAACTCCGTACTTCCCTTGATGATCTTGACAAAGCTGAAAAATGAGAATAGAGATTTGAAAGAAAATATTGATGAAGCAAATGAATGCATTCAAAAATTGAAGGAAAAATTAAAAAAATTCAAAGAGAGACATAGAGAATTCAGCAACCAATTGAAGCAAGCAAGTGAAGATGTTACCAGACTAAATTTGCAAGTGGAAGAAAACAAGAGGATTGAAGAGTGCTTGAGTAGAGAAATAAATAAGAAGTATGATGAATGTTCCAAGCTTGAATAAGAAGTGGTAAATCTGAGAGCAAAACTGGAAAAAGAAAAAGTTTGTGAAGATAGTTTCAAAACAAGCTCTACGAAGCTTGATGAACTAATTGCTAGAAAAGAACCATCTAAATACAAAGGAGGATTGGGAGAAATAGGTGAATGCTCAAAAGCAGTAAATGATCAAAAGACTCAAGATAAAGGGAAGAAAAAAAGAAATTCAGGAAGGAAACCACCTGTCAGCCAGCCAAATGCACAAAGGTACTCATCTTTCAAACACACTTGTTTCTCATGCAACAAGTTTGGACATAAAGAAACTGAATGCAAAAGAAGGATAAATCAAATCTCTAGTTATTTCCCCGAACAATGTTATGCCTGTAATAAGTTTGGACATAGAGCTAGTGAATACAGAACTCAGATAATGAACTGGTTTAATGGAGGAAGGATGGATCAATCCTTTGTCGATTATTGCTATACATGGAAGAAATATGGGCATAAAGCTAATCAATGTAGAAAAAGGTTTAATGGAAGTCAATCAAATCAAAAAAATATTGTCTATTATAATTGCAACAAACCAAAACATATTTCAAAGGTATGTAGAAGTAAAAAGGGAAAACAATCTGCTCTGATAAAAAAGAATGAACCTATGAAGAAGGTTGAAAAAGAAGAATCTCAATAGGAAATGAGTAAGATATGGAAAAAGAAAGAAGATTCGGGGACTACTAATGCATCTGTACCCTCATCCAGTGCAGATGATTCCTCCGGGCACTAGACCTAGCATGGTCCTAGATGGAGCTTTACCAAAAAATATCTTGAACCCCCTAATTTTGAGCATGTCATTCCTTGGCACGAAGTGAGGTTGTAAGAAATAAGTATGAAAAGGTTTTGAAAGAAAAACCAAAATAAAAGAGGCATGTATGCTTGTTTGCAGAGCATATTAGGGTGTTTTAGCATAGTTGAGGAAATTTGCTAGCTTTTCAAATTTCAAGAGCATTAAATGCGAATTAAGGAATCACATTAATTTATAAAGTGAATTCATAAAGGAATCTTGATCATTTGTGCATTTGAAAGAGGTGAAGAACGACTTGGAGCAATTTTGAGCGAATTGAAGTGTGACTGGTGCAAACAATAGTTTCAACTATTTGTGAAGAAAAGGGTATTTCTCGATTCCATGTTGTTGTGATCTTGTGATAATCTCTTCTTAAATCCTTCAAAATCTTAGTATATAGAAAATGGCAACTCTTGTAGTCATAAACACAACAGAAAGACCTAGACCCTCCTACAGGAAATACTCAATGAAGGTTTTCGAGGATGACCCCATAGGTGCTTTCTCTTCTATTCCTCATGGCATCATGCTGACAGAGGATACAAGGATGTACATTAGGGTTAAGATAGAGGAATTAAATCATACCAAATTGATTGATATGTGGATAGATAAAATCACTGGAGATGATTTCTTGGTAAAACCTGAGTGCTCGAATCTTGTGATGAAGAATTTGGACTGTTGGAACAACTTTCCAAATTTTTGTTCCACAGTAGATGATCAATATGTAAAACTGGTCCTCAACAGAATGCATGATCAGTTCTTATGGACCCATGAGATGCACTTGATAACCAAGGAAGCAATCAAAGTCATTACCGAACTGTGCAACACTAGACCAATACTTGTGCGAAAATTAGTGAAAAATGAAATGGTGATGAATCTCACTAGTGCAACCTAGGACAAGAGGGCTCTTGTGACAAAACCTATTATTGATCCAACCATGAAGTATGCATCCATAATGATTGGTCACAAAATCTACTTCTCTAACAGAGAGAACTATGTGTCATCCACAACTATTTATACTAGTTATGATATGACTATAAATGGTGCAAATTATGATCTATGTGAGCTCCTCCAATAACAACTGCTTGATAATCTGAGAATGTCAAAGGAGAATAAGTACCCATATAAGTTTGGTTCTCTGATTGTTTTCATGTTATTCTATTTTCTCAAAATACTTCCGAGAAAATCTAGAACAGTGTATTGGAACCGATCCTGATCGGTTGCACATCAGATTTTTGATCACATGCATAAGCTGGGTGATGTGAACAACATAGCAAATGCCTTGATGACATTTTTTTCTGTGTTTAAGAAGGATATGAATGATAGAGACATAATTCCAAGGAAGATTTTTGAAAAAAATAAAAATGATATTATATTCCATGTATCTTATAATGAGTGTATGATAGAAGCGGTTGAACCCCGAAACATCTGGATTCATCCTCTAGGTTATGAGGTTTTAGAAGCTGATGTTGAAGGTTATGTGCAAATCTTATTGAAGATTCCAATGGATCCAAATGAACCCTGGATTTGAAATATGTAGATAAATCCATGGAAGTCCATTTAGAGCACAAAAAAGCTATAAGAAAGAAAAATGTAACGGAAATGCTCAAGAAATCTGGTTTCACAGATGAAGAGATAGCTCTAGGAAGAGTCGTTGGAGAACAAAATTCTAAAGAATCACCTAGTGTAAGGAGATCTGGTAGGATCCCTTCTTCCAAACCATCTTCTGGACCAGCGTCAAAAAGATTGAGCCTAGCAGTATAGATAAAGGAAAAATGCCCGACCCCTTCCAGACCTACTACCAGATCAGGAAAGATGAAAAGTGTTCCTTTGGTAGCCCCTGTTAAACAAAGAAAATAAAAGGATACTAGGGTAAATAATATGAGTGTCATTGATGATCAGGAGGAACAAGAAGAAGATCCAGCTACAAAACTAACAAGAAAGAGAAGGGTGAGTGTTTCCTCTGATGAAGGTGCATCACAAGAAACCAATGTTGGTTCAAAGAAAGTTCACTATGTGTCATCCTCAGAGGATACTGATGAACAAAATATTAATGATGCAAAGAAGGCCAAAGTTACAGAAGAAGTTCCATTGGACTAGGAAGAACAAAACACTTCTCTAGTAAGAACTGTTTCCCCTCTCAAATTAGATTTTTTGGTGAATAATTTGGTAAATGAAGAAAACATGGTGAAATCCACAACAAAAGTGTATGACTTAGTAGGAGAAGATGATAAGGAAATAGTAATATTGGGCATCATCAAATATTTTGTCATTTTGGAAGCTAAATGGGACAACATTAAGAGTGATGTAAGTGAAAAATTGTGGGAAATTCTGATGAAGAGAAGAGCATAGGCAGTTGAGCTAGAAGAGAAAATAAGAAATAAAGCATATAAAGAAATTGCATCCTCTCTGTCTCTGAGTGATCTAGAAACTTTGAAACAAATTTGTGCTAATATGTTCAGGGTAAAGAGAAGAGTCAATACTTTGATGACAAAAGACAGAAAGGCAATAAAAAGGATAAGGAGACAACAAGTACTATCAGGAGTACTGTGGTAAAGTATGTAATGATTGGTGCATCTGGTTCGGCACCTCAACCTAGAAAAGAAACTTCTATGGAAGTTGTGGAAGAACCTCCTTCTAGTGTTACTGATGATAATATACCTCTAGAAGTGAATGGCACCAATACCCCTCCGGAAATAGGTAGTACAAATGTTCTACAAAAAATCAATGTTGTTCATGAGAAACCGTAAAATGAAAAACATGTTGAAGAAAAAGTTCATGTTTCTTCCCCTCTGGTACTCCCCGAAGAAGAAGATAAAGATAAGGGAGAAGAAGAGAAGAAGTAAGAAGAAAAATAAGAAGAGAAAATAGAAGAAGAAAAGGTAGAAGAAGAAAAGATAGAAGAAAAGGAGACAAAAGAAAATAATGCAGAGGAAGAGAATGTAGAGGAGGAAAAAGCAGAAGAAGAAGAAGAAGAAGAAAAAAAAAATAACGAATCAGATGACATTGCTAGAGAGAATGAAGAAGTATCCTAGTAGGTTGGAGAATCAAAAAATTCCACTAGAGAATCTTCCTCCGGTGATGATTTCTTAAAGGGGTTGTTGTCTAAGAAGACTAGATTCCAACTGACAATTCTTCCAGAACTCCTACAACTTCCAATGAATCAAGGTTATGTAGATATGAACAAGATTTCTTCAGTACATAAATTGGTATTAGGCGATGTATTTCATGCATCCGATAGAAGTGAAATCTTAGAAATGCATCAAAAGGGAACTGAGCTCATTGAAGATGTCATTAAGGCCCTATAGTATGTGACACCTGACACATCTATGGATACATCTCTCTCTCCAGTTGAGAACCTAAAGCTTCTATTGGACTCCTTCAAGGAGCATGCCACAGGGCTTGGTGAGAAAACAAAATAGGATGCAGAAGAGAAACTGAATGAGAAAGGGATATTGATCCTTAACAAAAAATGCACCTTGGCACATACCAATGTAGAGAAGAGCCTTGAATATGCAAAAGCTTGTGAATTTGATGCTAATTCTATGTTTCCCTATGGTATAAGGTGGCCTGATGCCACTCAAAGCAAAAAATATCTCATGGATTTCATTGATTCCCAATTGACCATTGTCTCCAATACCTACAATGCATCCATGGATAGAGACAAATCAACCTGGAATGCTATTTCTGCGCACAAAGAAAAAATTTTCATGCTACAGAAGTAGAAGGAAGGAATAATAAAAAAAATTGGCTTGCTTGGTGATAATTTGAGGATGAAGTATGCTCCGGTAGCCAATTCTTTGGCTAATGCTGAGAATTTGGATAAGATCAATCTCATTCCTGACACTCTAGATGAAGCTAAAGAAAATTTAATTTCTTTAGAATCTTTGAAAAATATTCTAGTATTTGCTAAGCAGAGCTGGGAGAACGGAAAGGCGACCTAGCAAGGAATTCTTTAGGAACTGCAAAGTGCTCCCTCCTCTGGGTAAAATTCTTTTTGTTTTTACATTGCTTGGGATAACTCCTCAGGGGGAGTTCATAAGTTTGATTCTATCTATTATACACTCTAGACCCTGTGTGCATATCATTCATATTTTTTATCTACCTTTGTCTTTGATGTCAAAGGGGGAGAAGTGGAAAGAGAAATAGAGTATATTATGTACATAGGATGTATGTAAATTCTTTTTGGCACATGTTTCCATCAATGAAAAATGGGATGATTGTTGGAAGAATGAAGAAGATCATATCTCTCATTAATAGTTTGGTTGTGATTGATGTTACCATGATATACAAGTTGCAACTGCAAGACTCAAAGTCACATTAATTTGGTATTTTGAACCGGTGATCTAGAATCATCCTCCAATATTTTTCCTTAGAATCCTCTACAGTAAATAGCTACTACTTCATTTTTTGGGAAATGGTATGTGATTGATAAATACATGCATGGACATGAACTCATTCGTACACATTCTCATGGTCATCACCAATATCATTTTGTTGTTTAGAATTTTGCTAGTAGAACTATTGTTGGCTGACCTATCAAGTGGTTGAAGATGTAATGGATCAAAATTTTGTTTGTTTAATCCATGCCGACAAGTTGTCATGTGCCACATGTTTGAATTATTGTTGAGAAAATTTATGAAGCTGACCTGATTTTTATCTAAGGATAATTAGATATATATACAAGATGTTTTTGAAGATATTGTACATGAGAGTTGGTGTGACCGAACATTGGCAGATTATATGTGGAAGCGAAAAGAGTGAAGGGTGATCTACTAGCATGCAAATTTTCTTGAGCTATAAAGGAACTGAATTTTCACTTGAGGTGTACTTTTATCAGTTCAATTCTAGTGGTTATCCATTTTGTTACTTAATTTCTATAGGCAGTGAGCCTCCCATTTTTGGACAGTGATTCCTAGCAATGAGCCACCCCTTTTGTAATATCTTATAACTGGTTATACTTTATTGTGAGTTTATCCTCACCATGGTTTTTTCCATTCTAGATTTTCCACGTAAAAATTATGGTGTCTCTTGTGTTTTGTGCTTCAGGTTCTATTGATGATTCTTCTTGTCTTAATTATCATATGCTTTGGATTTAATGGATGGTATTTGTGCAACAAGTTTAAGAATATACTTATTCACCCCCCTCTCAGTATATTGGATATTTAACAGTAAATGCAACCTAGGAATTAATAAAATAAATATTATGGCTAAGTAAACTTATGCAAGTGTAATTAAATAATAATTACACCAAAATACTCACTATTACATGCTTTAAATTCATTTTAGATCATTTTCTATATTGCAAAGAGCTCATTCTCACCACTTATCTCGGCTCATCCTTGTCTTGCACTTAGTGTGGGAAGGAGTTAGATAGCCTTGTCCTATTTTGGCACTTGATGTTATCACTTTGGCTAGTGATCTTCCTTCCACATATGATGAACAAGATTGGGATGCAAACGAATTTCTATAGGTTGACTTGCATGTGCCTTACTAGTCTTTTTTTGTTTTATTTTTGTGATTACATGTGCATAATGTGATCCTTTGTACCATCCTATTTGATGTCTCTTCATGTGCATTCCTTTATTTGTATCTACACTCTTCTATATGTCATAAAAATTTTATCTTGTGTTGTCCTTTTGGGGATGACGTAAGGCATTGAGACAATTAGGTCTATTCCATACTGACCCAAAATTCTTTTTCTTTGTTTTTTCTCTCTATGTGTCATTATTCTTATTCAATGAGTATTTGGGGAATGATGATGTTTTTGAGCTCTATAATATCATTGTAGTGATGACATACTAACCCCAAATCTATGGATCCCTTATATGATTTTATTTTGGGGTCAACCCCTTCCTTTTTCATGATGTAGCTACATTTGGAAACATATGAGTTGGCATAGGGATTTCTAAATACGCTCTCATGTATTTTTTATTCTTAGAATTTATCATTTTCTAATTTAAAGTATTTGCTCAAAGTGTGGTGTTAGCAATTTCTTTAAATTGGGGGCATACATTGGCATTATAATTTTTTAAATATCTATAGATTTTTCTCATGTTTCATTGCAAGGTCTTCTTACTTCTTGTAATGTGTCTTCTTCTTGGTGGATTCATTGGGTTTGATGTCCTCTAAGAGTGTGACCTTTCTTAGCATATGAATTTCCTCTTAGTGGTGATGCTACACACTTTATTCCCTAAGTTGTGAGACATTAGGCACGATGTTCCCTATGAGGAGACCTTACATGAACTAAGAAAAATACCTTTGAACATGTCTTAATCCTATTTACATTTTGTTCATAATTTTTTAGCATAACACAACTTGCTAAAACTTATGAAGCTCAAATTTTCAACCCCTTTTTATGGCCACCAAACATAACACACTTTTCTTTCCTATGGTGCCTTGTTTGTTCATAAGTGTTTAGCATAATGTAGCTTGCTAAGCCTTGTGAAGCTCGAATTTTGTATGTTGTGGTTCCTTATTAAACTTATTGGAGGTATAACTTTGGTAGGGTATGGGAGCCTAATAAGATTCTATCATTTTCCACCCTTGGGGGCTCATCTAGTGGATAGTTTGATGTTTTAGTAGTCCATGTGAGTGTGTTGTTGTTTTCATAGTAGAAAACGATTTTGACTTGTAAAATTTTTTGGACAAACAGTTGATACATGTTCCACATCATGTTGGATAGTCAAGGCTTGATCCACCCTTTTTCTTTTCCTTTTTATTTTTCTTTGAGTATTTAGCATTGTATGATTGGGTATTTTGTCATTGCTGCATACATATATATGTTTAACAAAGGAATGTGTCTCCTTGTTCCTTTGTTGTTTTTTCCATGAGATCTTAGAGCTTGGGGGCTTAAGCACCTTCCTTGATCTTTTCCATCTTCTCCTTTTAGCGATTATAAAATTAGACCTCTCTTGATTGTCTACTTTAGTGTGAATTTGATGCAAGGTAATCCTCTCACTAAAGTGGGGGATAAATTTAGTGATGGAAAATGTAACCCTTTACATTTCCTCACTTTTTTGGGCCCTCCTTGTTTAAATTGGACTTAATAATGCCTTACTTTAGTGTTGTTAAATGTACCTTATTATATTTACACACTTATTTGGGCCCTCTTGATTAAATGATCTGAAATATGCCAAGTAATTGGCCCTTTAATTAATTTTTAAAGCTTATTTAATTACACTTTTTGAAGGGGAAACCCAATATTTATTAATGAATAAACATAACACTTCACAATGAGAAATGCATGTCCTAAGTTTATGGACTTGCGACCCATTCGTCCATGGGCGAATGGGTCCTCCTAAATTTTAATAACTAAATTTAAATTATGTTTTTGGTGATATTTTAATGTTTTCAAATCTATAATTCAATGTCGGCTTGTGATATTTGGATTTTGGTAAATTAAGGATACATACCTATAAATACAAGGTTATTTCACTAAGTTTAACCTAGCAATTTTATGAGAACTTCATGAGCATTTCAAGAGCGATTAAAGGCATTCAAGAGCAGATATATCAAAGATTTATTGTTGAATTCAAGATTCATTCATCATGTTAAAGTCTTCATGCATCATACATGTTTTTGGAGCTAACATTGTGATGTTTGTTTCATGATCAAATCAAGCATTCAAATCATTATTTCAAGAAAGATTCAAGTGTCAAGATCCACATTTAATTCAACCATTTCATGCTAATTGCAGACTTCCTAAGATCTCCATTATCAAGGTTTCAATCAAGGGTTTGTTGAGTGATAACATAACATTTTTTATTCTTCATTCCCTCTTTCATGTTTCATTTCATTTCAAGGTTTGATTACCAAAATGGGGTTTGACCAAGGCAAACCCCCATTCACCAAAAAAAAATATTTGTCTCTCTTGCTTGTGTGATTACAGATTTAGGTTGAAGAAAGCTTGAAAGTGCAAGATTTACAAAGTTGTCAAAGTTGTAAACGTTGTCAAAATCATTTTCATATCACTAAAACTAAGACCCTGAAGCCATTTCCAACTTTTTGAATGTGAAACCTGGACAAATTAGAAGATTCGGATTTGTATCAAAGGCTCATAAAAACTAGAGAAAATCCATGAACTTGGGCCCATTCGCCCATGGGCGAATGAGTCCCAGATCTTCATCAAAAAAGTACTTTTGGTGACTGGTAAACATCATTCTTCCCTTCTCTAATCTGCAATTCAATTTCTTGTTCTATCAATATTGAGCTTAATATTGTTATTTCAAGTGTTAGATTGTATTTTTTTTGTTGATTTGATCTTTTTAGTTTTTCTCCCCAAACTGTTGTTTGACCTTGAAACCTATTTTTGTATGTTTCATCTAGGTTTTCTAATATTGAGTTTAATATTGTTGTTTTAAGTGTTAGATTGCATTTTGGAGTTGATTTTCTAATTTTATTTTTTCTCCCAAAAGTGTTGTTTTACCTTGACTCTCGTCCTGAAAGTATAAAGAAATCTGAAGATTCTTGAACATTGGATTGATTCACCTAAGGGTTGTTAGACAATTCATTATGGGGATCCCATTTCCTAATGAAATAGAGGAAAATAGGTGTATTTATTATCATATTGGTTAACCTCCCTTCTCATAATCAAACACCTCATTTTTCATTTTTTTAGATGATCACACATTTTAGGAAACTGTTGAAGGGATATTATGTATGGACTATAATTATTGCATCTTGATCCACATGATGGTTTTGATCTCTCCTCAAGAGTGTAAAGTTGAAAAAATGGTGGTTTTTGTGGTGTAGGCACTAATTGGGCTAAGAGACTTATTTCCTTCATTAGTGATTGATCTTGAATAATTAATTTTATTTTGACAGATGTTTTATGTTGTGTTTGGGTCCTTTAATGTTGTGTGTTAACCAACAATTATTTTTCTTGTAATATTATATATGTTTGGAGTTGATCGGTGTGATATCAAATGTTTCTTCTAAAAGGTTATCTTGGAGAGGATGTAATAAATCTTTGGTGTTGTTATGGATGGTATATATAGAAGATCAAATTGATTTGTGAAGGTGCAATAGTCTTAAGTGGAGTGAAAAAGCAGAATGTTGAAGATGAAGTGTGTGAAGTATGTGTAAAATGTTAGTTGTGAGAAAAAGGGACTACAATATTAGCATGTGTTGGATGCTTCTTCAGATTTCTCATTATAATTTTCGTGTATCCTACTCTGAGATAGTTAGTCTCATCAATTCCTTTGTATCATACCCTAAGGTTGTACACCTTAGTCTACAATTCCATAGATAGTGAGCCTTAAACAACATTGTAATTCTTGTTAGTAGTGAGCAACACATATTGTGAGTTAATCCTCATTGTGTTTTCTTGTTCATTGGGTTTTCCATGTAAAAATCCTACTATATTTTGTGTGGTGCATGTTTTATCGTCTACTTTTCATTCTATGTGGTTTGTTGTTTAATCTACAAATGTAAATGGTTAACTTTTAATGTATGTTGATTAACCCCCCCTTCTAGCACAATATTGTGTTCAAAAATTGGTATCAAAGTTGAGTGCCTTGAGAAGCTTAATATTTGAGGTTGATCAGGTACTCTTGAACACATGGAGTCTATACCAAAATTTAATGACATGTTCATTCCATAACTAGATCTAGAAGCAATGGAACTTGAAGGTTGGGACATCAATCCAGATAATTGTGAAGTTGATTTTGAAGGACAACTCTAGTCTAATTTTAAAGATATGGATTAAGAAAGATTGTAAAATATCAAATATGGGTGCATTCTATAAAAATCAAAAGAGATAATTGACAAATTGGAGGCAAAAGCTAAAGAATCAAAAGAAGAAATTGGAAAATTGAAAGCTCAAATAGGAGGAGGAAATGGATGTGAAATGAAAGTCAATGAAGCTAAATATGTGATCTCAAATTTAAAAGTCAAAGTTTAAGAAGGAAAGAGGATTAGGGATTGCTTGAATACCAAGCTCAATGATAAACTGCTAAATTTTTAAAGCTTGAGGAAGAGATTGTATCCTTGAGAAAATAACCTGAAAAAGTAAAAGATAAAATTGAAAAAGGTGTAAAACTAAGAGGAGGTTATGAAATTCTTGATGAATCGATTAACTCTCAAAATTCATCTAAAGAGAAATCTAGAATTTATTTTGAAAAGAGAAAAATTCATATATCCAGTGCCTCTGCAAATCTGTATGATAACTCCAAAGTAGAAGGGAAGATTAAAAAAAGAGAGAAGAAATCTTGCATTGAAAAATCTTAAGGAAACATTTGTTTGAAGATGAAAATATAAATAAAGATAGAAAAAATGAAGGGTATGTGCAGGATTATGATGGGCCAAAAAGTGGCGATATGTAAGTGATATGATGGCCCATGTGGTTGACGACTTTTTTTTTACCCAAAATTGATGAAATGACAAGGGTTTTTAAGGGATAGTCTCAGCTTTCCACGAATATAAATTATTCTTTTCTTTGAATTTAATAAATAATTATTATTCATTTTCTATTTGAATCACAACTAAAGTCGTGATTGTTAGGCTGATTGAAAAACATCTATAGCTTTCAAACAATATCACATTTTTTGAATCTGAAACATGCGTCAAATTCTATGCTTTGCATACTATAGGATTAAAAAAAGAAAAATTTAATTTCATGAAGTTTTGACCAAGTTAAGGTGGTCAGACATACGAGTTTTTATATTTTTGAAAAGTTATAATAAAAAAATCATAATTAATTATTTACTTGGAAAAAAATTACAAAAAAATAGGCATCACATTGGGACATGAGTCCTCTACTTATATTTAAATATTATGAAAAATTATTATCATTTTATTGTGGTTAGGGTGGTCAGATAGACACCTACTTCTTATTTTTTCCTTGAAATTTAAGTACTACTCCATTGAAATTTAGAATTTTCACCAAATAGATTTTTTTTTTTTTAAATAAACCTAGTAGTTTAGAAACCAAATTCAATTTTCCATAGATTCTAGTGTTACATATTTTTGAAATAATATAGATAACTTATTCAAATTTTTATGTCAAGTTTCCTTACTCTGATTTTTTGAATTTTCCTCGCCACTTAAGGGCCTATTTTTTCCATGATGATCCTGCACATACCCTGAAGGTGGATTAATTCCTATTCGAAACAAGAAGAACTTCAAGATGTCTACTCCTATTTTTTTTTATCTTACTAAGTTCAATGGTAACTTCTATGCCTTTAATAAGTTTTTTCATAAGACATTTGAGTGTAGAAGCAAGATGAGTGAGAATTCATTCAAACCTCCAAGGTACATTGCTATAAATTTTCAACCATTTCCTGGTCAGTGCTATGCTTTCAATAAATTTGGTCATAAGGGAAATGAATGAAAAAGTAAAATAATAAGGAGTAGTAATATTATGACTCCTCAATCCTTCTATGGTTCCTACTACACATGCAACAAGTTTAGTCATAGGGCTGCTTATTGTAGATCTAATGTGAGAAGAAATATTTTTTCTTCACAAGCTAGTATCACTTGATACAATTGTAATAAACCAGGACACATTGTACGATTCTACAAGGGAAAGAATGGAAATTATTTTTCTCCTCAAAAGAAATCATTCATTAATCTATAAAAGAAGGAAATTATGATAGAAGAAGGAAGAGAGTGATGTAAAGAATGAATATGTACCTCAGTATGGTGCAAATGAAACCTCTGGTAACTGAAATGAAAAGTATTGGCTTGGGGGGTGTTGCATTGAAAATTTTCAAACCCCTATAAAGATTTATATGTTAAAGTCTTCGCCATAATTGTTAAAGGTGATTTTTTTTGTTTGCTCAAAGTTCTTGAGTAAATGCACCCTTTATAGAAGATTCTTAAATGATTAGGAAACTCTATGATATATCATATAGTAAAAAGCTACAAACAAACAAGTGCATTGATTGCAGAGTGACTAGGGTTGATGTGAATCATATTTAGTTTCTATTTGATCAAAATTGATCTCATTTGAATGATATCAAGTGTATACAAGTGCTAAGGAAGAAAAGAAGGTTTTCTACAAGTTGTGCACAAACCCTAATGATAGCATTCACATATATCTCTCTAGTTTGTTCATAAAATACTAGTATTTAGGAAGTTTTATCATGGCCACTCCAATTTTCATTGATTTTATTGAGAAGCCAAGACCAAAATTCAAGAAACATCCATACATATCGATTGTAACTGACAAAGATGGTACATTCTCTCATGTTACAATTAATGTAATTCATTATGAAGATGTTTGCATCTACATTCACTCTCAACTGAATGAGTACAATCATCTCCTATGTGATGAGTTTTAGCTTAAACCAGAACATGCAAATGTGGAAGAAAAAGGATTAGATGTATGGAAGGGTTTTCCTAATTTTCGCTTCGAAGATGAATGGGTTAGAATCACCTTGAGTTAGATTTATGAAGATATATTTTGGCTTGATCAACCCTACCTAATCAAAAAATATTCTATCAAGGCTATGACTAGATTATACTCCATCGTACATGTAATGACACTAAAATATACAAAGAAGGATGCAGTCATGAAGCTTACCAAATCTAAATTTGACAAAAGAACTATAATAGTGGATGATATTTTTGACCTAGGGGTCTAGTATGCCACAATGGGCATAGCATATAAGGTTTACTATTCAAATAGATAAGGGTATACTACGACCACCACCATCTTCACTGCTCATCAGATGGTGAAGGAAGGAAAATATTATGACCTTTGTGAACTCTTGTGGTAGTAGTTGTTGGAGAATTTGCAGAAAATTAAGGATTCGCGCTACACTTTCTAGTATAGTACCTTGATTATCTAACATATGTTTTACTTCATGAAAGAAATGCCTAGTTTTAAGAATGTGGTATGGAATAAGGGATATTTGTTTGGCTCATCAAATGAAGAATCATAAGCATAGCTTTCCTGATACCCAATAACGTGACACAATGTTCTGGTGGTTTTTTTTTACTTTTCAAAATGAAATGAAAAAGAGGGACAAGATACCCTCAAAAATTATGGAAAGATATAAGGACATCACCTTTATGGTTGATAAAGTTAATTGTTATATGGAGAATATTGAACCAAGGACCTCATGGATAATGAAGTTTCCCTATGAGTTATTTAGATCTAATTGGGTTGCATATGTTGAAATTTTTCTTAGTAAACCTATAGATCCTTCTGTTGAAAGGTTTGGAAAATATAATGAAGTAACTACCAAACAAGTCAAGAAGTTAGAAGAAAATATGAACAAGACATCAAATATGGAGAAGATGATATCTAAATTAAAGAAGGTGTTTGGTTCTCTTGAGGGTCATGTGGAAACATTGCTACTACACCCACTCCTATGAGTACTAATACATCAACCTTTGTCTCTACCACTACTCCAGGACCTCCTCAATCTCCTTCTAGCAAAAAAAGAGATACCACTAAAGTACCGGTACAAACCAAGACTCTAGAAAGAAAGAAGCCAAGAACTTTAAGCAAATAGAAACAAGGGAATGTTTACTTTGGTGAATGTGGATGATGATGAAGAAGAAATGAAATATTACATATTAAAAATAAGAGAAAATATAAGAAGATAAGAAGAAGAAGAAGAAGAAGAAGAAACGTCCATAGAAAAATAATTGGAAAAGGAAACAAAATAGACTCTTTTAGAAATACCTAAACATGAGCCTCTATACCTTGAGTCCACTATCAATGAAAGTGTACATCATAATGCACTAAAAGAGGTTGCTACTCCCTATGATGGGATTTCCCCTATTGACAGGACCATAATTGAAAAGGTAATAGTTATGTATATGATCAATTTTAATATGGCATTAACTGAAATCATTGATCAACTTTCGACAATCTTGGCAGGAGTACTCAAAAACAAAAAGAATGAAGATGTAGTTGAAGAAACTAGGATGAGGCAACAAGCATTAGAAAAGGTTGGTGTATCTATCTCTCATGAAGAAATTTTAGAATTATCTCAATATCAGGGACAAGAATTCAGAACCAAACAAATAATAAATACTCTAATGGGGAAGGATAAAGAATAAATAGAGGATGGAAAAATAAACTACAAGACAACAAAAATATTGGAAGGATTAAAGAGTGCTAAGATAATCAAAGATAAAACTACTTCAGATACTTCTAATATGCCTAATGTATCTACTAATGACATAGATTTATAAGTTTTTGAATAAAATGTTAATGTCATACAAAATGAGGAGTCATCTCCTCTAGAGAATACAAGTGCTCAAGTTACAGAAAATCAAGGAGAAGTGAGTGTCTCTACTCTAGGGAACACTCTATTTGGTGAGAAACATAACATTCCCCCTCCATAGAGTTCAAAAAATAATGAGTAGATAAGAGAAGAAAATCCTAAGATTATTAAGGATGCAAAAGAGAAGGTAGCTAAGAAGTAAGATGCTTCTATTGGTAAATATCAGAGTTCCTCATCTTCAGATTTTTTTAAGGACCTATTGTCTTTGTAGATGCAGTTCTGATGCAGGAGCATCTAGGGTGTAAGAGCAATATTGCATCAACCCAAAAAAAAAATGTTTCTTTTCAATAGGGGCTAAATTTGGTAAGTTACTATTTTTATTAAGTCTATATTTCTGCACATATGGGCATAAAATCTTACACAAACCTCCGGAATGGTAAATTGAAGCCAATGATGAATAAATCATTTCAATATCATTTATCATTTGAGAGATATTAAAATTTCAATTTTTCAATATCCTATTAAAAATGTTTGGAGTCAATTTTAAAGCACCTAGAGGCTTCGAATGGGCCCAAAAAGTGGTCGAAATTCAAAATGTACCCTATGGTAGCATTTGGAAGCTAAGATTTTCCTTGAGAGATTTACAAAAAGGTATTATAATTGAAAATCTAATGTTCAGATCAAAATTTATGACCCCATGAAGTTGCACTACTAAATATAATAAAATTTTGAAATTTCTTATTTTGGGTGTTACACTTTCCAGAAGATTCTAGGGTGATTATGCATTCCAAATAAAGGATGTGAATGGGGGTTGGAGATAGAAGGAGAGCAAAGTAGAGTGTGGCTTTGATTTGTATATTTGCAGATTTATGTAATTAGAAGCCCATGTAATGTCAATTGTAATGTAGTAATTTCATTTTCATTTAAGTGGTAATAGAAAATATTTGCTTCCTTCTTACATTTTGTTTGTGCAATTATTTTTTGTTATCATGAGTTTCAGATTGTAAGTAGAGTGCCCTTCCTCAAGTTTCAACCTATGGTAACACCCCAACTTCTACAAATCCCCACTCATGAAGGTCAAGTAGATCTGTCAAATATTTATCCCCTTCACAAATTATAGAATGGTGACATCATGCATGCTTCAATAAGATTTTTTTTTCAAGAACAGTTGAAGAAGACTAAAATAATAGATGATGTTGTAAAGATAATTCAAGAAGGTTTACCAAAGGTATTAAACATAGATTCTTCTTTTTATCCAAAAAAAAAATAAAAGCTTTTAGTGGATTATTTTAAGGATCATTCTTCACACATTGAGCAAAAGGCAGAGCAAGAGGCTTTGAGAAGGAAATTTGATAAAATATTGGTCAAGGCATTTGATCGATGTGCTAATACACACAATAAATTACAGGAAAACACAAAGATGTTTAAGAAGTGTTTTGATGAAGTAATTGCACTTTATCAATTTTACATTTGAATGGCCTATTTCCACCATGAGTATCAAGGATCAGATTGATTCCATTGAGTCACTATTCATTATTTTTTAAGAACCAAACTTAATCTCATCCCTTATGAATCTTACAAAACTCAATTATTAGCAAGGTTGAGGATTGGCCAACACCTAAGTGAAGTACTCAGAACCCCACTTCTTCTCTTTGGGCTCTGTGAGACCCAATAGGGTAATCCTAATCATGCTCATAATATCCTTACTTGATCAAGAGCATTTCCAATCACAGATGTACTCCTTAGGAAGCACAAATAAAACAATATCATCAAAGGTTTTCCAAACCTCTCATCAAATTGTTATTTATTGGAAGGAATATGAGTGTACTAAGGGTTGATACAGTGTGATTTATAGTATATTATCAATTAATTCCCATTCTAAATCTCTGGCCAGGTTCATCACTAGCTCAGTCAACCACAAGATAAACTAATGGAAAAACCAGTGCCTAATATAAGGGAATAATGGAGTCATATTTGAAATCAATCAGTAATATAACTATATATTTCAACATCAGTAATTAGGGGACTATTAACATGCTAATTTGTGCCATCCAACCCACTGTGTTTTAAAACATTGCTTCCTTACCAAATCCTAGATCCTTTTCCGACAAACTAATAGCCTTATTTTAGCATTAAATCAACTCATTGAATTGAAGCACAAATAAACCCATTAATTTAGTGCAAATGATAGAAGACAAATGAAACTACAATTAATAATTTCATTCATGATTCGTAGGAAAAACACACAAGAGAGCACATATTTTAGAACTAATATTTTATTTCATTATTGATATTGCTTTGTAAAACTATTTTAATATCATCATAAAATATGACTTATGCCCTAGACTAGATTTCGATATATTCACTAATTTATCTATTACATTCTTCTGCTCTCTGAGCATAGCTTTCACCTAGACCTTTCTTAGACTCAAAATTTTCTCTCTACTCTCTTTTTAAGCCATGAAATCCCATTTATAAATAGGGGAGCAACAAGTGTTTGGATGAATTACAATTTCATTTCACTTCATTTCAAAACCTAATTTCAACGAATTCTTGAAAAAATCCCCAGGTGGTTTTATATAATCATTTGAGAACAAGGGAAGACTAAAGATAGAGCACATACATAGGGTGCCATTAGTCGTTGTTGCCACGTCCGTGTTGAACAAAAATATTTTGTATCATATCAGCCGGAGGACTTCCACATTAGCATGGAGGAGTAAAAGACCAAAACCATTGACATATTTATAAGAATGCCTCCCATGCAAATACCATGGTTTCATCAAAAACAAAAACAAGGAGAAGACTCTATTCTGAGTAATCAGCATCAGAGGATGCTCAACCACTCATTTTTCACAACGAAATTGGAGGAACCATCACTACATCATCATCAGACCTCTCATATGGCACTAGAGAGAGAAGATATTGTTCGTACCCCAATTCAATGTCACCTTCAGCATCCGAAGGACTATCAAAGAGAACAATGGGAGAATTATGCTTCCCTAGATAGGCCCTATGACTCTTGTCCTTTCTTCTAAACTTATTCATAGTCTTAGCATGTTTATTTCCCTTAAAATTGACCAATTCTTTAGGAATGGCCCTATTTCTTAAATTGTAAGTACTCTGGATAATTTCTTTCTTCTTGTGCCCTCGAGCACTCCTCTTACCCTTTGAAACCTCAGAGGCTACCTAGTTTTCTTGCTCAACTATAGACATATCCTCATAACACTCAAACACATTAAGCCGGCTAGACCTCCTAACAGGCTAAATTGGCATACCAGTCTTTCTCATCTCTCAAAACAAAAGATGAAAACTAGCTAGTCTAAAATGAGCAAAAATTGATAACTCAAAAGCTTTAGAATCAAATTTGTAGGGAAATACACCTACAAACCTAGAGAATCATAACCAGTCCCCAAAAAAGGAATTCATAAACATTCTAGAGCATGAATGACAAAGAGCTCAATTGAAGACTAACTCACCCAAGATAAGAACACCCACCTTTCAACTCAGGGCGAATTAGTACCCTCACACTTCTTCACTAACCCACACCTCACATTCACTATAGACTTGAAAGATGGTGAAAATGAACAACAAGGAATCTCCATTAAATAGACAATTTGGAGCATGTAGAAATTAATGATTCAACAACTCCTCACATGAGCGAGATGATAACTTAGCAGCTCTGCTTTAAATCAGGGTTGTCGATCTTAGAGGATTTAAAACTTTATCCATGGCGATCATGAGCATCATTTTTCGGCCTTTAGCAACTTGTTCTTATAAAGCAGTGCTGCAACCTCAAATGCTACATCTTTTTCCCTTAATCTTGATTAATTCTACATGATCTGACAATTACCATGCATCGCCAGCTCAATCTGTGCTCCTCATTAATATTGGAAAAGTATATAAAACCAAAATTTTAAAGAGAACAGTTCCTTATAAAGTTCATCGCTCATCGTGGACTTGCCTCAAATTCTAGGGTGCAGTCAGCGATGAGAGTATTATCACGATGAAGTTCAGTCCATTAAACCATCCTACTTTAAAACCATATCAACGGTTCTCCGTTCATTTCTATTTTGCTTTACACAATGTCCTCAAGATTCTGCCACATTTTCCCTTTTCTAATAGTAGTCGTTATCTATCATTGATGCATCTCATCCTTTATTAGCCCCATTAGCGATGCGAGTATCCATGTGATGAAATATCAGCCCTTGGATCAATGGCCCATCCTCGATCACACAAATATTTCCATCACACATCACTAATGTATTTTTGCACTTTGAATCTCATTAGCAATGGGATATACAAAAAAGAAGCCAGGTTAAGACACGTACACTTGCATCGGAATCAACGATACAAAATATATTACACATAAGATCTATTCAAATTAGCAAAATAAACTTGAACAGAGAATTCCATCGCTCATCACTCTTTTGGAACTTAAGCCTTGGAATGAATATGTAATGAGCGATGCAAGAAAATACAAAAATAACTAGGTCATCGTTCATCACTAATCCTCCTCATACATTTTGCAAGAAATTAGTGATGAGAGATCCCCATGATGACATTAAGTACTTGTATCGCATATCACTAATGTAAAACTTATCATTTAAAACCTATCCATGATACACGAAGCTCCGGAGATCCATCATATCGCTCATCACTATTTCAAATTTACCTTTCAAAACCATTAATGATGAGCGATGAAGAGAAGAACATAAGACTAGAGGTCATCACTTATCGCTATTCCAATACTCAAAGCTCAAAAGCCATTAGCGATAAGTGATAAACCAATGATACAAAGAGAAACAAAGAGAATCGCTCATCACTCATTGAGATTAGGAGCTCCAAAATCTATCCACAATGAGCGATAAAAGGAAATACCGCTCATCGTCTATCACTAGTTCAAAAAATACACTCCATAATAAATTTGTGATACACGATAAAGAGAGATGGCCAATGTGACTTAAGTGAAAACTTTCAAGCACGTGCTCATAAGTTATTCTAATGAAGGGGACCCTCTAGAATGACACGAGAGAAGGGATCAAAAGCTTCTAAGTCATGAAATACAAAGGATGTAAATGCCAAAAAGGCCCTTTACTTAACCTTATAAAATAAAATAAACTCAGACCTAGGTGTGGGAGACTAGTTACCCTACGACTATGAATGGAATAAGATGTTTTAATGTGACAGGCAACATGAAACATGAAGTCAAAAATGAAATAGAACATTACAAGTGTTTAGAGCCTAGGGTTTCTTAACGATGGATTGCAATTTAATACAATAACCCTTCAATAGTGATGACAAGCAAAACCCCAAGCCCTGAAATACCAACCCAATATTCAAATGTGACAAGATTTGAGATGGAACATAAAAATTTTGAAGGTTCCATCAGTCAAAAATCACTCAAATGGTTGGGATGTATGATCATGTATCAAAATATAAGGATGGATCCAATAGAGCTCAATTGGAAAATATTCATGTTTAGATGTCTCTACTTCAAGATCAACGAGATCAACTAAATAAACAGTTTGTTTAGTTCAGGGAAGAAGTTAAATTAAGTCTGGCTTCACTATCTGAGATGCTTGTGGAAGAAAATAAGACTATTCTGAAGATGAAAGCTCCATGAAATATATATGAAGCTGATGATTTATGCATAAAATTTGAATGTGTGATGCACAATATTGGTTTATAATTTTTGGCCAAACTAGACATTGAACTAATTTTTTTTTAACTAAATCTTTACTTTCGGGCACCTATAGCTGCTAAAACATGAACAATTTGAAGATGATGAAAACTAGTGATCTGTGGTATTTTTTTGGTAGATTATAAATTTTTTTTTTTTTAAAATGTTGGAATAAAATTGCATTTCTTTTTCCATCTCCTTCAAAAACTAGTTTTTAACGGTAAACACCATTTTCAAATAGTGATGTGTACTTGCTAACACATAATTTTTTTTCTATGAAGGATAAAATTATAATTTTTTCGAATTTAGATTCATGACTGTGATATCTAGTGCATGCAATTGGTTTTATAGTGTTTTATTGAATATATTTTTCTTAATTAAGTTTTGAACTCAGATCAGTTACAATTCAAACATAGGTTTACTTGCTAACAAATAACTTTTTTTGTATGTATCGAAATTCAATTTTTTTGGGTTGGATCATGGACATCAATATCTAGTGCATAAATATTTTTCATAATTTTTTTTATCATCTGCTATTTTTCCACATGTAAAGAACAGAGAGCTTGATTTTTGGTGAAAACCTATGTTTAATTAAACTTAAAAAATACATAATAAAACCAAAATATATTAAAATTATATTCGATGGATAGCTTGTTTCGAGGACTACCATCATCCAATTGGGTCTTTGAAGTTTCCTCTATTTTCATCCTCAAATTGATCTTTGAAAGGAAAACTTTTGCAAAAAAATGGTAGAAGAGGAGGAGAAGGGAAAAAAAGGGGGGTTCTAGTGAACTCCCCTTAGCTAGAAGGGGGGTTTGCCAGAACCCCATTTAATTAAAATTAAAAAAGAAAACTCATTAGAGGGGGGCTCACTATAACCCCCTCTTCTAGAGAACCCTCTAGGGGGTTCCAATGAACCCCCCTAAATTGTTTTCCCTCCAAAAGTGCATTTTCCCTTCCTCAAACTAATTGTAAACCAATTTTGTGGGATCACCCAATGTCAGGATCCTTTTCTTGTCTCAGAAAAAGAAAATTGGGTTGCAAATTTGGCACACCGTAAGGTAATATATAAGAACACTCTACCCTCTAAGGGAGTTGCAAAAGTAGAGATGAAACAATTTTTTGCTCAATATAGTTTTGTGGATGTTTGCAATATCTTTCTAGTTTTTATTGAAAAAATATAACATCAGTTTTGGGGCATCTCCATTTCAATGAGATTATATAGTTAGGGGGAGCTCATACACTTTTACAAATTGAAGTTAGAATTCCCTTTTCCCTTAATGTCAAAGGGGAAGAGATACATATGTGTGTTGTGATCAAGGAAAAAGGGGGAGATTTTTGGCAATAGGTGTTTTCATTGATGTCAAATGTGTATGATGAAGTATCCATATACTCTAGAGATAGTTGTTGTAATGTTGATATGTGTTGGTGCTAGTTTGCAATGTTGTATTAGGAAAATGGTGACGTGAGTGTGATGTGGAGGATGATAAGTTGCAAAAGATTAGGTAAGGCATTTATAGTATATACTTAAGGCAGTTTCATAGTATTTCGGTCCACATCCCTCCATAGTTCAAGTGTTTGTCTTGCGATTAAGAAGATAATAAGGACAAGTTGTAAAGGTGTTATATCCAAGAGTTCATGTTATCAAACCTTCTACAATGTAAGTTATAAATAGTAGTGTTTCATTGTATGCAATATAATGATGAAAGTTTGTAGGAATGCTCAACATTCCACTAAAAGTGAAGTGTCAGCCTTGTGGTTCAATATATATAATCAGTGATATCTAGTGCAAAGTACTTTGCAGAGCTTCAAGTGTTTTGGTGGTCCACAAGATTATTTTTCAAATAACAGTTTGCTACAATTATTTTGAAATGCTTTGTTCCTATGGTTTCAATAGGTTTCTTTAGTTGTGCCAACTTATGATGATCAGAAATTTTAGGAAATGGTTGAAGGGATATTATGTATGGACTACAATGCTTTCATCTTGATCTGCATGATGGTTTGTATCTCCTCGAGAGTGTAAGGTTGAATAGATGGTAGTTTTAGTGGTGTTGTCACTATTTGGGCTAACAAACTTGTTTCCTTCATCAGTCGTTGATCCTAATTAATTAATTAATTTCATTTTGAGGGATGTATTATGTTGTGTTTGGGTCTTGTAATGTCATTTGTTAATACATAATTATATTTCTTGTAATACTATAAATGTTTGGAGCTGACTAGTGTGATATCAAATATTTCTTCTAAAAGGTTATCTTGGAGCCAACCTAATTACGGTTTTGTGTTGTTATAGACGATATATAGAAGATCAAATTGATTTGTGAAGATGTATTTTTTAGTGGAGTGAAAAAGTAATGTGTTGAAGATGAAGTATGTGAAGTCTGTGTGAAGGGTTAGTTGTGTGAAAAAGGGACTACAACATTAACATATATTGGATTCTTCTTCATAACACTTCATATTCTTATTTCTCATTATAAATTCCATCTATCCTACTTTAAGATAGTGAGTCTCATCATTTCCTTTGTATATTGACCTAAGGTTGTACACTTTAGTCTACAAGTCCATAGGAAATGATCCTTAAACAACATTGTAATTATTGTTAGTAGTGAGCTACATATATTGTGAGTTAATCCTCACTGTGGTTTTTTCCTCATTGAGTTTTCCATGTAAAAATCTTGGTGTCTTTTGTGTGGTGCATGTTTTCTCTTCTGCTCTTTTTCTGTCTATGTAATGTGTTTAATTTAAAAATGGGAATGGTTAAGTTTTAATATATGCTGATTAACCCCCCCCCTTCTTAGCGCAACATTGTATTCAACATGGATATTATGTTTGTTGGAAAGATAAAATATTATTCTCTTCAATAATTGAAATTTCCTAGCATGATATGATGTATAATTATATTCCTTTTAGTGCTCGAAAACGATGCGTTACTAGAACCTTACTCTTCTTTATGCATAGGATTTTTGGATATGTTTTTGTTTATGAATATGTAGATTGAATGATTTTAAATACATATGCATACTAATTAATTACATATATATACATATACCAAATCAAATCATAATGGCGAGAGGGATAGGTAGGAGTTAGCAAAAAATTATGCTTTTGAATTTTGATTCAATTTCGTGTCCATGGGATCAATTCCACATACTATAGGAGTGAGCCAAGGTAAGAAAATGTAAAGCAAAAAATAGTTTTTATAAAATTATTGAAATATATAAATATGTGGATAAGAAAAGATTGAATATGACAAAATATATGTAAAAGAGAAATAGTTGAAACAAATGAATGAATGAATCCAACTTTACACAAAAATACACTCTATTTATTTATCAGTATATAATCATATTAAACAAATAATTTAGAATTGACATAGATATTTAAATTAGAATACAAACAACAATTCTGAAGAATCTAGGAAGTCCTTCTAAACCCTAGAAAATTTGTGTGATACCACAAGTTAACAGTGGCCCCTTCAACTTTCCTCAAGCACGACGGTAAATATATTCAACTTTACCTGCTAAAAGAGTGAAGCAAACTTACGATAAAAAACAAGTATGAGAGCACTAACACTTAGCATACGATTGAGTATACGATAGTTACTTGTGTGGCTTTCACACTCTCACCATCATCATCGTTTAAATTTTTAAAATGATAGCAGACTTTTTATAAATTATATGTTAGGTTTGGAGATCAGTTCGGAGAGAGAGAAAAGGTTGTGGGGGATTAACCTCATTTTTCTAAATTAAATGTTTGGTTTGGAGATCAATCAGGTACGATCCTGAGTTCTCATTGAATTTGCATTACTGACAAGATTGATGGTTAAGTTTTGTAATAAAATATTTGGCATGATATTTTTGTCTCATTTCTTTGTTTTAAATTGACTGAAGCTCATCATGACTTCATGGAATCTGCTACTACTTGTAGATCTATTTGGTGATGGGCATCTTAAGTCATCTATGGCATTGATCGACTGGTTCCTTATCAGGCTAAGGTAAACACGGATAAATTCTATGACTAGCTTGTCTTTAATTTAGATGTCACTTGCTTTCCCTGATGTATACGTTTCAAAACCTGTGACCTCTCAACTTCTGTTGGACCTCTATCAACTCTCCTATTCATAGTAACTAAGTATTTGATACTATTCATAGTAACTAAGTATTTGATACTCCAACTTACCAAAATTCTAGCAACTTTAAATCCAAGCAATAAAAACTATTGCCTCAAAGGAATACAAAATGTTGTGTGTGTAACTATATGATAAGGTGAACGAGTCAAAATATTCATTTAGATGTAAGTTCGACAGCGTACTTTTCCTTTACAACTTAATTTTAAACCATTGTAATGTTTTTGTTGTCATATAATAAGACTATTTTTATTTAATTATATCAATATGTAGTGTAGAGTAATATATATCTATTTACATTTTCTCACTTGTTTGGGTCCTTCTACTTAAAATGGACTTAATAGTGGCTTAATTTGGACTTAATTAAGGGCCCTTTAATACTTAATTTACAATCCCTTTAATACATTTACAATCTCATTTAATTACATTTTCCAAAGGGGAAACCTGACATTAATTGATGCCAATACATAACACTTCACATTGAGCAATGCGTGTTCTAGGAATTAAGGCTTGGGACCCATTCGTCCATGGCGAATGGGTCCTCTATAAGACTTTGAACCCATTTTAAATATGTTTTTGGTGGTATTCTATGATCCTAAATTTAAATTTCAAAGATTGGCTTGTAATGTTTGAATTTTGGGAAATTAAGGATAAATGTCTATAAATACAAAGTTATTTTATCATTTCAACACCTATATTTACAAGAATTTTTGGAAAAAAATTTCGCAAGAGTCAAGATTATTGTCAAGAGCATTCAAGATCAAATTTCTTCATCATTTGTTGCAGCATTCAAGATCGCAAACATCATGTCAAAGCTATGTTCATTCATGCATGTTTTTGGAGCTAACATTATGATGTAGTTTTCAATATCTAATCCAATCATTACAGTCAAAGATTCAAAGAAAGATCCAAGCATCGAGATCCACATCCATTGAAGCCATTTCATGCAAGATCAACATCAAGATTTTAGATTTCCAAATGTTCATTCAAGGGTTTGGTGAGTTGCAAGATTGAGTTGTTCATTCATCATTCCTTTAATGTTATCTCATTTCATTTCAAGGTTTAATTACCAAAATGGGGTTTGACTAAGGAAAACTCCATTCATAAAAAAAAAAACAATTTTTCCCTTTCATGTTGTGTTTGCAGATCTAGGTGGAAGAAAGATTGAAGACATATTAAAGAGAAGATTTGAAGAATTTGACAAATTTGCAAAAGT
Source organism: Sequoiadendron giganteum (assembly GCA_007115665.2). Lineage (NCBI taxonomy): Eukaryota > Viridiplantae > Streptophyta > Pinopsida > Cupressales > Cupressaceae > Sequoiadendron > Sequoiadendron giganteum. The sequence goes on along the minus strand of CM021105.1, from coordinate 566,122,445 downwards.
TGTCATAAAAGTTGTCATCTCACAGAAACTGAGATCTCAGATTTATTTTTGATTACTCGAATGTGAAACTCGGAGAATCTAGAAGTGTAGACATAGGAGCAAGGGACTCAAATACCAATTTTAGAAAGCTCAACAAGGACCCATTTGCCAATGGGTGAATGAGTTCTCAGATACCTTCTACAAAAATCATTTTGTAATAAGTGCACAAGATTTTCCCTTTATCTAATCTACATGAAATAAATTGTTTTTGTTATTATTGTGTTTCACCTATCAGATCCAATCTTTACATGTCATGAGTGAGTGCATTTTGTTGTTTTAATCTTTCTCCCAAGTCCCATGTTCGATCATTTCTATCAAAAATTTATATCAAAACACATTGCAACCAATAGGGACACTTTGCAACTATTTTTGAGATAAGTTTTAAGTGTCCTCCACTCATATGATTTGCGTGAAATAAATTTTCTATTAGCTCTATGTTTAATTTAGTTGGATTTGGTCTTAAATTTTAATTTTGAGTTGATTTTCTATTTTATTTTCATCTCCCAAAAGTGTTGTTTAGTCCACACACACAGAGAAAGGAAATTGTTAGATCCTTCAAAGAATTCACTCACCCAAGTGTTGAGAGTGGATTTTTATCTAATGGATCTCATTTCTCGAATGAAATAGAAGAATAGGTAGGCTCATTTGCCCCATTTTTCCCTTTCCATTTATAGTAAATTTGGTGAAACATACAAAATTTAGTATAAAACCCTATGTGTTTGAACCCCTAACCCTATATTTCTATGTTTCACAATAAAATATATTTTAAAGTTGTCTTTTTTTAAGTTTTTATTTGTTTATCTATATATAATTTCATATATTTATTATTTATTTATAGTTTCATATGTTTCTTATATATTTTCTCTATTCATCATAGCTATTATATTTTCATATTCATTCTATTATCTTTTGGTTAGATAGAATTTCCATGTGTGAAGAAATATTGCACCTATAGCTCTTTCATATTCCTTTTTTATCTTGAGTTTACTAGAAATATGTTCAAATGATTTAGTGCAATTACATCTATATAAATTTATTCAATTTTATTCATTTTATCACTTATTAACTCCACACATATCAAAACATTTTTTGGCATACCATTTTAAAAGGTGTGCTAGGAGGACTTCCTTTGATTCATTAAAGTTAATCTAGCTAATTATGTGTAATCATCTTCAAGTATATACATATCTAATGATTGTTGTCCATGATTGTTTACACAACTATTAAGCCAATAATTTTCTAAAATTTAGCCTAAAGGATTTTTCCCCTAGCAATTTCAACCATTCTTAAATAGTTTTAGTCTAGTTCAAGGAAAAAAAACAATAATGAAAGGACTAATTTTGAGTCACATGCATATATAATTAGTAGAATTTAATTTTTGGCCTAGAGCATAGATCCATACATGTGGAAATAATATATAGTTGTATAATTGATCTACCATAATGTAGATAGAATATTATTATTTTTAGTCCCTGATGTAGCATAATATTGCACCCTATTGAACTGGGTTCAACATTCTAATAACATAGTCAAAATGATCTCAGCTGTGGGACCCTTGCTATTGAGATTTGACCTTTAGAGAAGATTGGATTCTTTTCTAGCCTAGATGAAAATTCTTGGTCTGACCTAGAATTTATTTATCTCTAAACTTTTCCTACTACAAACAACCTATAGAGGAAAAGAGGGAGAAAGAGGAATGAAAAACAAAAGGATAGTGATACAACAAGATTGGAGTTGTGGTTCTTCTTACTTTTACAACACAAAAACATAATGAAATTCCTAGAATCTTGCACAGTATTGTAGTTTACTATTTATTATAAGTTCATGCAAAGATGAGGTTTGATGGACACTAAAAGGAAAGGAATTGATTCACAATTAATTCTAAAAAATTATCAGCACAACATGCAAACATGTAACCAGCATGAAGTTTTGAACGATGCTCATTCTCCTTGAAGAACTATTACATACTATCCATATCATGCACCTTTATGTTCTTTTTGATTTTCTTCCTGATGTAAAATATCTCAGTGGCTTGAGAAATAACCTCTTCACTCACTTCAAATTAAATTCCCCCAACAACCACCATTCGATCACACTAGTTGGAAAACTGAGCAGAGAGTTTTCATTGTGACCTTTTAAGCATTTCATCAGAGGGGACAAGCCTCCTTTGACACAAATGTGCCACAATAAAGCATTGCACTAAAACTCATCACAATACCCTGGCTTAGTCCTAACTCTATCGTCACCCATCTTTGAATCCAGAGAATGAAAGCTAGCAAGAGTGAGAAAATTATAATTTTATCAAACTATAGAATGGGAAGTCAAAAGGGAATATTATCCCTAGATAAAAAAAATCCCAATAGATCTTCGTATCCTTCCCAATTAAGAATATTGGATCTTCCCATGTACGAGTAGTCTTTTCCAAGAAGTCTAGGCTAACAAAGCAAGTCCAAAGAGTGATAGAGTATATTGAGGTTGGGAAGTTAACCACCATAAACCAAAAGGTCATCATTATAAGGTCATAATTAAATATTAGTTTGGAAGGTTGTGAAATCATATATATCACCTTCTCATTTGAATGATTTAAAAGATCATTAATGTAGAGTAGGGGGGTTTGTCATCCCCAAGGCTCCAAGTCACAAGAGAGTCTCAAGGAATGAACTACCTTAAACTAACTTAGATTGACTAACAGAATTAAGAAAGGAAAGATGGACTAAAAAGGAATAGAAAAGAGAATGAGCTATTTCCCTTTTGCTAATGATAGGGGTTTTGGAAACTAGGTGAGTAGACTACAAGGGTCTCAGACTACAAACTAGACAACTCTCTATCTGAGGATGGTAGCAAAGGAGCCCTAATTCAAAACATTACACTAGAGTCCAAGGGAGACATTTGAATTTTGTATAGACAAAGTGTCAGATGATAGTAAAAGACACTCAAGGTCTACTTACAACCTGAGTATCAGAGTTTTTATAGTTTAACAATTTAATATGAAAATGTAGAAATAAGTAGTACAACAAGAAGAATACTAGAAAATAATTATTATAATGAAAAAATGATAAGGAAAGAGTAGGAAAGATACCATTACACACAAAATCCAGTTCTCTAGCTCACTTTGAGTGGACGAACCTACACCTACAAACATAGAAAGGGGAAAAGTGTTGGGATATGTTTTGAGGCCTACCTCAATCAAGCCCATGTTTCAGTGTTCCTACCTCCACGGAAAACTATATATTCAATGATATAGAAAAATCAATAAAGAAGAGAGAATGTAAATGACGCAATAAGGTAGAGAGAAATGACAAGATGAATGCTACTCTATAAGATGATAGATGCAAATAAAATGAAAAGGAACAATGTCACCTTCCCTACTATAAGAACTGAAGGTTAATAGAGGATAGAAGAGAATGACACCACCACATCAAGGAGATAGAGCTTTGTAAACCTACAATGATGATGGCGTTGAACCAAGAAGATCCTGTAGATACCAAGTAGAAAGTAGGTAGCAGCAAGATAAAGCTTTGGAAAATTAATAATGATCAAGAAGTGAGAGAGATTGAGCTTGAGAATGAAAGAAGTAGCGTGAGAGTGAGTTAGAGAATGCATGAGAGTGAAAGAATGAGTTTGAATGGGTAAAATGGAGGAAACGAGTCATTTTTCATTGGTTAAGACCCAATACAGAACATTACATTCATGACCAACTAGGAAATGTAATGCTTCTATAGATTCCAAAGGAAAGAATCTATCAATAAGACAACATGGAACATGTGTATTTGTGCGGCGTGTAGACATACTCAAAAAATACTGCTCCACCAATGTAAAAAGATAGGTACACGTGGGAAGACTAGGAAGACAACGATGGGTTTATACATCAACATACTTGTAATTCTAAAAAAAGGGTAAATAAATGTGAAAAAGGTACAAATATATGTCATTATAGTTTCCCCCACTTTAGTGAGCATATGTGTGAGTGAGTATGTGAGCTAAAGTAGAAAGAGCTTTACTAGAATATACCGATATTGTTAAGGAAGTGGGTGTTTGATCCAATGTACCTAGATGTGAAAGAGGGAGCTCCACCAAGATGCATAGATGAAATGGGTCTCTAATCCTACAAAACTAGTTGCGATCTCACCACAAACATGTTAGGCTATAGATAGAACATGTTAGGAAAAAAAGATAATCATAAGACACACAATCAAAAGAAGGCATAAACTAGCATTATAAGACATAGCCTGATCAAATGGAAACTAGACACATTGATCAAATATATAAGCCTTCAACTGTTGCAAACTACATTGCAGGACAATCACAGAAAATATGGCTCTAGTCAGGCTTCCCCCAAGCTAGACACTGAGATATAAGATATTTTGCCCCAAGACATGCGGCATCAGATATCAAATAAAAGAAACACATTACAAGACATCAAAGAGATCTTTTGAGAATAATTCTTTTGAAAGGGGTTCCCTTGATAGGGATCCCTTAAAGACACCAAGGGGCCCATTCAAAGGGACACTCCAATTGAAAGACACCGCATTTTCTGCAGGTTATTTTGTCATCAAGGAATCCTTTTGAAGTATCTTTCATCAATGAATCTATTGTAAATAATGCTCCTTTTCAAAGGAAATTTTTTAGACTCTTTTATTTTAGAAAAAGTTCTCCTTTTTCAAAGGAAAGTTATTAGACTTTTGAATATGAAATATTTTCAAAAGAAAATTTCATCCAGGAGTCTAGAGAGAACACAATTTTTTGGAAAAATGAGAGATTTCAATAAGGGATTATTTCATCAAGGAATTCATTTTAAAGAAGATTTTACACCAAGAATCCTTTTGAAATAATTCACGTTATTTAAAATTAGAACAATATGGTAGCCCCCTTACGATGGTATAAGTTGTGTAGAGGAGCACATTACATCCTAAGGAGATGAAGGAGAGGTATAGATGTTGTGGCACACCACATGATGAGATGTATTTGTGGTATGTTTTCATTTATGCGAGATAACACATAATAACAAGAACATCAAGAAGTGGACAGAGACGAAGAAATCAAGAGACAGGGGGGCCTAATAATTTTGGGCCATATCTGTTCATATATAAAAATAGACCTAATATGGTGTATGAAAGAATGGTCATCAATCCCAAAAGTTCTCAAATCATGAAGAAGAGCACATGAAAATAAAGTGAAAATAAAAATTGGGTCAACATGGAAGAAGGATTCAATGCCCCCAATGTTTTGTATCATCCCCAATATCGAAAATAAATTTTGTGACACAGAAGAATGATGATACAAATAGAAGAAGTGCATGAAATTTTTTTCGCACCTATATCCAAGTACCTACAAGGGTAGTAAGGGTCCTCTAGGAAAGATCACAAACACAAACAAACAATCATGGGGGAACACAAATACATAAACAAATCTAATCTAGAGATAAAGAAGAGGTACCACTCTAGTCCTCATTGAATAGAAAGTCATCCTACTCCCCTCTAACGGGCCTACAAGGGAAGGATAGCGAGGGTGGTACCCTATGAATTTACTACAACAAGGGACAAGAAAGAAGGCCCATCAAGGTCTTCTTTATTGAGCTCTACTGAAGAAAAAGTCATTGATCTTACAAAGATCTAAGATAGAGCTAGGATATTATCCACCAAATTGAACATGCACTTTATTGGAGTGTCATGTGTCAATTATGTGGGAGAAGATGGAGGTTCCTAAGAGACACTACCAACCTCATCAAGATGAGTAGTGACAAAATCTAGGGATATGGGGGCCACCTCCATCACAAGGATGATGCAAGCCAAAATAGAAATAGATTTCAAAGAAGGTGAACCCTTATTTTGACCTCCACTCACAACAAGGTCATCCTCTAGCTTATGCTTTAGTGGAGGATGTGCAATCCCCACAAAATAATCAAAAGTATAGGAGGAAGAAGAGAAAGCTGCAATAGAAATCACCATTGTATTCAACATGTCTATGTGATGTGAGAAAGGAGGGATGTCTGGGAGGGACATCAAGAGAGGGGGTTCAATAGATAGAGTAATGAAAAAATTGTACCCTTTTGGGTGAGAATAATCACAACCCACTAGAGGAGTCATAATAAAAGATAGAGGCAATGGCAACTGAGGTAGGAACAACATTTAAGAAGATAGGATAGCAGAAGAGGATGCAGAGACAGATGACACTCGCTCCCCCTTCATCTTCTGCAAGGCCGCATGTGCCATGGTGAGAGCGTTTCGCTTGCACTTGTACTCATGCACAAGCCAGTTACATTGGTTACATGCACTAGAAGATGTAGTCTGAGAGGAGAATAGTAAGAGGCCATGGATGCCGAGAATCATGAACAGCCCCAAAATAAGACTCCCCTATCATAGATAGCAAGATGAGGAACTATGGGTAGAAAAGGAAGTTCAAAGACTTGATGCTTCAATTTTTTCCATGCAAGAATCATTACACTCCCCATGTAAGGAACATGAGCAGGAGTTAAAGATGTTGCAGCAAGATGAGAAGAAAAAGTAGATGGAACTATAGATATAGAAGTAGAAGTCTCTAGAGTGTGACCAAGCTTCCCCTTTCCCTTGGATGGGCCTGAAGACAAAGCTTGTTGTTGTGATATAATAGAACCATTTACAGAGATATCATAAGGATATGTTGAATGACTAGCCTTTTGTGATAAGCCCCCAGTCTAATATTTAACATAAGCCTTAGATAACAAAACTCTCCTAGGAGGGAGAGGTCTAACTGAGGTAGGCCAAAAGTGATCGAGTGAGAAGCCCCCATGCGACACCAACAGTTTATAGTCAGTGTCATGCACCATGTGCATAGTGCCTTCATGAGGTAATTTTAAGCATTTAAGGAGAACAAATGGAATAATTTTCACAAAGGCTAGACACAAAATGCCTAGCCTAACTCTGAATAGGTCAGACTTTGGGATCACAACAAATGACATGTCAATAGACTTGACTCCTACCAAGACTGATAAAGAAATAGCATCCATAGGGGCCACAAATATTCTATCATGTGTACAAAGAGTGTTTTATGACTCTTCATAGATCTCCTTATGTAGAGTGTTTATAAATAGAGTCTCCTTCAATATCACATTAACCTTATTCATCAAATCAACTAAGATGCCAATTATAGTGTTTCAATTAGTCTAGGTAGGAATCTATAATAGGTAAGGCTCCTTATTTAGTGGCTCATCATGCAAGGTGAAATTTATATCAATAATTGCACTTGTATTTTTAGGAGGAGGGATGTACATGTGAATGAAATGATGTCCACATACACAAATAGAACTAACTTAGAAAATGCAGAAGATTTTGTTTAGAAAATAGTGACTTACCTAGATTCCATTTCTGAATATCCAAGAATTCTTCTAACTACATATCTAGGGGTCCTAGATTGGGTCGCAAAGTTGTATTATTCGTGACACACAAATTTACAATTCACCTATGACACGAATGAAATATTTCCAATACCAAAAAAAAATAAGGATGTTCACATCAAGTTCACCAAAAATATAGAGTAGGGGGATTTGTCACCCCAAAGGGTCTAGGTCACGAGGGAGCCTCAAGGAACAAACTACCCTAAACAACCTCAGATTGACTGATAGACTTAAGAAAAGAAAGAAGAGATAAAAAGGAATGGAAAATAAAACTATATTTACCTTCTGCTAATGACAAGTGTTTTGGAAACTAGGTGAGTAGATTGCAAGGGTCTTGAACCACGAACTAGATAGCTCTATGTCTAAGGATGGAAATGTGGGAACAAGATTTTAGTGCACATCACTAGAGTCTTAGGGACATGCTGGAACATTATACAAATAGAGGATTGGATGATAGTCAAATGCACTTAAGGTCTACTTACAACCTGAGCATTAGATTTTTTATAGTTTAATATGAAAATACAAAAATAAGAAGTACAACAAGATGAATACTAGAAAATAATTATTCTAATGACAAAAATGATAAGAAAAGAGTATGAAAGTTATCATTCCATGCACAATCTAGTTCTCTAGCTAGCTTTGAGTGGATGAACCTATGCCTACACACACAAAAATAGGAAAAGTTTTTGTATATGTTTTGAGGTCTATCTCAATTAGATCCCCATTTCAGTGTTCCCACCTCCACAAATAGCTAGATATGCAGTGATATAGAAAAAGTGATAAAGAAGAGAGAATAGAAACGAAACAATAAGGTAGAGATCAATGACAACCAGAATTGTACTTTATAAGATGATAGATGCAAATAAAATGAATACATTTAATGTTACATTCCTTACTAGAAGAACTCAAGGCTAATAGACGAAAGAATAGAATGAAACCACAACACCGAGGAGATAGAGCTTCATAAACCTGCAATGACAATGGAGTTCAATAAAGAAGAGCCTATATAGACCAAGTAGAAAGGTGGTAGCAGCAAGATAGAGCTATGCAGAAGAAAGAATGATCAAGAACTGAGAGAGATTGAGCTTGAGATTTAAAGAAAAAGAATGATTAAGTTAGAGAATGTAAGAGAGTGAAAGAATGAGATTGAATGGGTAAAATGGATGCAAGGAGTTAGTTTTCATCCATCAAGACCTAGTAGAGAATGTTACTTTCATGACCAACCAAGAAATGTAATGCTTCTGAGAAGTCTAGAGGCATGAATTTGTCAAGATGATAGTGTAGCACACAAACATCCACACAACATGTTCACATCCCTAAAGAATATTCCTCTACCGATGAAAAAATAAAAGGAAACATGGGAAGATCAAGAATAAGACATCTAGTTTATGCATCAACGTACTTGTAATTATGAACGGTATATAAATAGGAAATTGTCCTAGGGTGCAAGTTTACACCATTAAAATTAATAACATGATAGTTCTCATGCACATAATGTGTAGCCATACTAATCCAGGTGTAATCCTTGAGCTAGGAAAAGGGTACAAGTTAGATCACATCCCTATCATCCATAGGTTCTTATCCATATCATCATTATTATTCCACCACAACTTACCAAGACTATTGGTATTTAGAAGAATAAGCTAACCAAAGAAAGAGGTGTCAACACTCATAATTAATGGTAATAAAAAATTGATCATCAAGGATAAATCCTTGCACATTCATGGTAAGGGCCTCTATGATTCCTCCAACACCTTGAAGAGTTCCAAGAAGATCCAATATTGGCCAAAGAGTCGACAACTTCATTTGCTTCTCTAAAAATGTGAGTAATTTCCTTTCTTTAAAATTTAGTGAGCATGATTTGAACATCAAACATAATATCCCTAACATTCCATTCCTGAAAGCTTTTATTTGTGATGGAATCAATCACTATTTTGGAGTCCCCTCAATATGTAGAGTCTTTAACCCAAAAGAGAGAACAAATTTGACCCCACTAAGAAAATCCCATACCTCTACTATCATAGAAGAATGAATCCCTATTCCACCAACATTTAACCAGTAACCATTCTTTGATATGGATCTCTAATGATGCCACCAATGCTACCAAGTCTAGGATTTCCCTTAGAAACACCATCAAAATTGATTTTGTTCCAACCATGCGAGGGAGGCTTCCACTTTGTATTCAACCTAGCCAAACCTTTTGAGTTATCAAAGGAATTGAGAGCAAGGGAAATATTCAAAAAAATTTCCATAGTGATTTCAAAAGAATAGGGGGGCTTTCTTGGAGGTTTCCAAGAATAAAGGTATATTTTTTTAGTGAGTAGTTTGAAAAATTATTAAAGATCTCCAATGAGGCTCTTTTCCATATTTCAAATTTTTTGATTGTTCCTTTCCTTCCATAAGCACCAGTAGATAAAGGGAGGAACCTATTGGTAAATATCTTTGGGTAAGGGGTGATAATAGGTTCAAAGCTAGTTCTCCACAAAGCTTTTGAGATCTCCATTCATTGTCCAAGAGACCCCAAGTTTTTCTAGGGCTAAATCCCAAACATTAGTAGAAAAGGGATAGTGGATTAACAAGTGATGGATAGACTCCTCGTCATTATTCTAGAGCATGCATCTGTTAGGAATTTGAAATCCCCTTTTCCTTAAGCTATCTTAGGTGAGAATCCTATTATGATCTGCATTCTACCAAAAGAAATTGATTTTTGGGGTATGGTGCATGTTCCAAATGTGTTTCCAAAGACTACCTTGGGTTCTCAACAAAGACAACAGTCCATAAGCCAACTTGACCGAGAGATTATTGTTGCTCTCCTTGGTTCAAAAGAATTCATCATCTTGGGAATAAATGTGTATTCTGGTTAGAGATATAACACCCTAAGGTAATCTTGCTTTGTGAACTAACTCGAAAAAGTGATGGCAACAAATATCCAAAACCTTCCACTTTTGAGAGTCTTGTTCACTAGTCATATAGTCCACAACATTATTACCAAAATGAGAAAAAGTAGGGCCCATAAAATTCTTGAAAATTAGATTGATTAGGAGGTATCTAAGGTAGCCAAGGATCCTCCTAGAACTTAATTTTGTAGTTGTTTCCAAGTTTCCATCTCAGACTAGACTATACCAGTAGTTTTACCCTACAGATATTGCTCCAAATTAATGAACTGTAGGGGTGGCCATAAAATAGGAACCTGATTAGGCAGTTTTATTGACATACTTAGCATTTAGTATAGTGCACTAGTCCTTCTTGTTTCTCAATAGGTCTCAGCCAACCTTCATAAGAAGAGCTTTATTAGTGATTTATATTTTCCTTATACCAAGTCAACCATTGGATATTGGAAGGCAGAATGTATCCCAACTTATCAAAGCTAACTTCTTCTTTTCCTTTTTACTAGACCAAAGAAAATTCCTTTGGATTCTTTCCAATTTCTTAGCAATATCCCTAGGGATTGTAAAATTGGATAGGAGGTACATTGGTATCCCTTGAAGAGCAACAATTAGGAGTTGAAAATTACTATCATAACTCAATATGGAGCCTTTCCACAAATCAAATTTTCTTTGCATTCTTTCCATGACCGAGTTCCAAAATTTAGGAGTGACTTCCTTAATCGTAAGAGGAAGCCCAAGATATACAGGAGGAAGAGTAGCACTCTTATAGCCTATTGGTTGTTTTTAGTGTAACCAAGTTTATCTCCTAATATACTTATGGAATTTCCAATCCCAATCAGGGGAAGCTCAAAGGAATTGGACCAACTAATAAGGGTTTTAATAAACCTCCTACACTTTGGGCTCTGCAAAAGCTGGGAGGGTGATCCCCTTAATGTGTTTATAATATCTGCACCAAACTTATAAACAACATCAATGATAATAGATAATCTCACTTAATAGCTCAACACAATAGGATAAAATTGAAACGAATTGGCTATTCATCAATAATATCAACTACTTGGAGCATGAGGTACTACAAAAATATTACACAACTTAAGATAATTATCAATTTGCAATTTGTAGCAAGCTCTAAGAAAAGACAAAGGAATACAAAACCTCACAAATAATTACAATTAGACCAGTGCCATATATCATTGGAGGAGTCAAATTCATAAGCATTTAAGGATCCATGACAGATTTAGACACATAGCATATAAAGTCTCAAATAATATTGCCTTACAATACTATCAATCTGTATTCTAACCCAATACTACTTACCAAATCCTTACATGAACATATCCATCTATAACCTCACTTAAGCATTTTAATTAATTCCTTAAATTAAAGCTACAATGAGAATCATACACACAACAACAATGAGATGAAAAAAATAACCCTTGATCATTTTATTCATGATAATGATATATTCATACAATGGAGAAACATGAGCTCGAAATGATTAATTTTCATTCAGATTCTAGTACTAACCTGAAACATCAAGCATTCATGAAACTAAAACCCACAACAGAATATAACAAAACCTAAGAGTAGCATTTCCACTATAACATCAGGCTCTTTACAATTCTCTTTGCAACTTTACTTAGATTCGACCTAAAGATATCTAACTTGCTAACCCGTAATTTTGGCCTTGAAATCCTTCTTATAGAGAATGAAGGAGCAAACAAGCATCAGGACAGAAATGTACATGTCACCAATCAATTGGACCGCCCTATGACACAACACAAAAATGATTACAACCACCGAGTCCCTGGATAATCTTCTTGTTAATCCCATTCATTAGAGAATAGATTTTGCATTGGCCAAACCTCAAAACCTGTGCCAAAACCGCCATCGAGACATACCCAAAAACTATTATAACCATAACCATTGAGTTGTTAACTATCGGTAGTAGACTCTATCCTATTCTTCTTTAGTTAAATATTTGTCCACCCATCTTTGCTATTCCTCATCTATTGTCCAGTGAAAATTAACCACCTCATTCACCTTAGCATTATAAGGTGTATACTTTACTGCTACCTGATTCGCCTCCTTCTCAAAAGACTCCAAAAATGTGCTGGTATTAATGATTTTATCCATACTACTCACCAGGATGTCATAATCTGAGTCATCACAAATCAATTTGATTTGTGCATTGATGACTTCATCTACCCTATCTTGCCACTACTGCAGTGATCTAACATTTCCTTGGGCATCTACAATATCTGGTAAAGATGTGTCACTATAGTCATCAAAATTCTTCACCAACTCCTTAATCCTTCTACTCAAATCATCATGTAGGGCCTGGAAACCTTGCAGTGACTTTACACAAATTTGAGTAGGCCATAATGATTGAGGCATGTTAGCTGCATCAAATCTAGAGGCCTTATACATACCATCTAGGCCATTTTCCCTAGGGATTCATTTCTCAACTAAAGGAAAAAGTAATTCATGATCCCTAGTAATTTTTTCTAATGAATTCAAGAATAAAGAATATTAAGAATAAACTGATGGAAATATACCATCAACACTCTCATTCAGATGCCTCAAAACAGTATCCACAACTTCATTATTCTTGGCCACTACTCCCTCCTCACTTTCTTTTAGAGCTGCATGTAGCTCTATAATCTTATTTCTTCGTTTTGGTGGGATCTACAGAGTACTCAACCTCATCTTCAAATGGATCTAATGAAGGAGTGGGAGCAAGAGTCTGGATGTGGGATCCCAGAGTTAAAAAAATTGGAGAAGTTAGAGGTACTAACCCTGATGTAGAAGGTAAGGTCAAGGTACCAGGAGTACTACAAGACTCCCTCACTTGTCTATACTTCAACCTGTCTACCTCATTTTGTAGCTCTATATTCCTTTGCTTCATTCTACTATACTTCTCCATCAAACTTTTCTTTTCAGCTTCTTCTCTTTTAGCTATCTTTTGGGCCAATTTGGCCACATTTACAGTCAAGTTTGTAGCTTTAGTAGTTGAAGTATCAGAAGGTCTCTTGATGATTAACCCTCCCCTTAGGTTTGGGCTAATATCAGTAACATTTGTCTTTCTTCCTCGGGGTGCCAATGCCCAAATAGCCAGGGTCTCATATTCTTCATTAAAAGCAAAATCCTGGAGTGTTGCCCTGACCTCCTCCTCGGTGTTTTGCATGGGATGTTTGGACTCATGAATAGAACTAAATTCCATTGCATCTACTATGTTCCACTCAAGTAAATTCATAACACTAGCCTGGGTCACCAACTCCCTTCCCTCCTCAGGAGTGATGCTTTTGAATTCATTCATGAGTTTAGCCTTCACCTCATCATCGTTCTCCTAATCAAACCTATCAGGCCTTGATTCTCTTCTCTCCTTGAATTTGGGTTGGTATTCTTCTAACTTCATCCTCCACACTAGTTGCAAGAAAACTAGAGTCTTCACAAATGCATCATCATCCAAGAATACCTTGCATGCTTCCATTTTGGCATCTTGTACACATTGGCCTTTTAAATCCATATCAAATAGTACTAATTTAGTTGATCTAGGAGGGGATGGAATACCAACCTACATATCTTGATTAGTAAAAATTATTCCATCCATTAGAGCTTCTTGTGTTTCCTCAACTCTTTACCTCTTAGGGCTTGGCTCTGATGGTGGAAATGCAGGATCAACTTGTGGTGGAGAATCTAAATCAATTATTTTTATTCCTCGAGGTGCTCTAATCTTCGGCCCTAGGTACGCTGAGGTCTTCAATATTTTATTTACCTTCTTATCCTCTTATTCCTCACTACTATTGTCTCTCCTCTTTCTCTTATAAAGAGGCTAGCTCACTGTGGGTTTCTAAGTCGGCCTTGTTTCTTCAGGCCTCACCTATGGTCTTTGTATACCAAAATCCAAATCCAAATTGACCTTCTTGTTCATCAGAGTGCCCATGATCTCTCTAAAATTATCCATAAACAAATCAATCTTCTTATGGAATGGAGTGAATTAGATCAATGGATCATACTTGGGATCCATTTTATGCACTACAGCCAGCAAGTTTTCATATGAAATTGACTTCTCTTTGTTCAATTCCTATCTATTCAAATCTAAATCAATCATGATTAAATCTTCAGGAAAATTAAACTCATGGGTAAACTTTCCACCCTTAATCCATTACCTAAATAAGGCAAAGAAACCCTCTGGATCATGTTGCCACCTGGGACGATTCCTCAAATGAAATTCATCAGAATATATCCCGAAATGGACCCATCCTCCCTTGCAGAAAACAAAATCTGATGCAACAGTGTAATCAGGGAAGAGAGTCCCTTTCCCTTTACCTATCAGGTTGTCCTCATGAATAAAACCCACTTGCCACATCACCTCGGAAAACCCCATTCTGGATGGCACATTAAAAGGGAGAATATGTGGGGCTCCTTGGAAACCATACACTCTAAGAACAGTACTGATTCGATACAAAATGATGTCACCCCAGTTGTGACGAACCTTTAAATCAGGATTCCACCCCTTAGGTCTAAGAAAATCGTGAAGAACCTCAGGAATCCTAGGCACATTAAAAATTAACTGAGCCTTGAGTCTAGAAGCAAAGCAATTGTCAAATTGCACATAACTAGTGCTTCCTCTGTTGTATGACAGGTCTATAGTCCATACCTGCACAGGTAACCTTTCTCCATTTATCTCCTACCTTTACTCCATCTTCTCTGAGAAGAATTTGGCATTCTTGTACAAAAACATGTACATTAGCAATGAGTACCAGAAGAAAGGATTGCTAGTATCTCCAATGTGCAATTTCAGCAATCCATCATGTATCTTTTCTACCAGAAAAGATGCAAAATCATATACCACAAAGAAATTGGGGTGTTGTATCTGGGCCCCCATGAACATGTATGCAATTTCCATAACAGTATTTGGGCTAAAACCCAGAATCTGGCAGAGTGAGTAGAAAGCGTCCAAAAAGTAATTGGAAAAGAAGCTTAGCTTGAAAGGCTCCTGGTCATTGGGAGTGATGTAAAATTTAGAACTACCTGCCTTAGCTAGATGAGGAGGAAGCAACCTCAACCTGAACAATGGCTTTGATCTTGCATATTCTTTCTTCATCTCCTCGAGATCAATTTGAACCATAAATGAACTGGGTTCACTCAAATCAAATACTTGTTGAATTTCCTCCTTGCTTATACTGAACAGAACCCCTCCATTGTTATCCCTAATCACTCTAGTGAAATTTTCATATCGTGCTACCACAACCCTGAGCAGGTCCACATCGAGAAACACATTTGGTATAACAAGTTTCCACATATCATATATCCATGCATTACAAAAAGGGTGAGGTAAATTGAACAGTCCATACAAGAACCTGAACATTTCTTAACCTATCATAGGAACCCTAGCATCTGCAATGTTATAATTTTTGCACACTAATCCTTCACCTAGGGTTCTCCATTCATCAGAACTGTACCCCTCCTCCTATCATTTGTTGACAATGGTAATTGGTCGAGGAAGTCGTCATACAAATTCCTTTGTAAATAATCCACATGACCAAAATGTTGCTTTGGTGGTGCCATCTCAAATAAACTAGGGCTTCTTTAAAACTTTAAAACTTGAACAAAGTAGGGCTACTAAACAATGAAACTACAATAAAACCTTGCAATTCCCCACAATTCAATCAAACCAGTAACCCTACGACAATAATCACCAAACCCTTTGACCATCACACTACAATTCTTCACAAAACCACAACCAGAATAACTAAAACAATACAGAGAACAAATCATGGGATTATGCTTTGCAGAAGACCAAACTTTCACTGTGATTTCTCGAAAACTCATCGGTGGTTGTGTAATTGCTTCGAAAATGCTTCAATGATTTATGGTAAAATTAAAATAAGGAAAAATGCTTTATGTCACTCAAATTGAGCCAATAAATGTCCCATCCTCCATTAAAGCTCACTTGCATGCCGCACCAATGGCTCCAATCGCATTTTATGCGAATTTAAATTCTAACCATCAATCTTTTACCTTGGTCAGATCATCAAATGACCACCTTCAAAAGGGCTGATGTAATCTCCATCTCAGCATCGAGGGCTCACCATAATATGCACCACCAAAGGAGTACACATGGCGCTTGCCCATGATATTGTAATCACTAAACATCTTGCATCTTTGGATCATGTGATGGCGGGCGACCATTGATCGCCACCATCAAAAATCATGTTCATTCACAACAGTCACCAATACTGAACATAACTATCGAGCAAATTTTTCATCAAGATTATAACACCACCGATGATCTTGAGCATGTGCATCTCGCAACTATTTTAGTAACCCAATATATAATGTATTAAAACCCGACATTAAATTTAAAACACTTTGTTAATATTCTTTGGCGGTGGTAGCTAAGACACGTGGCGCTCAACCATGATACTGCAATCAGTTGAAACTCAGCAGTGAGGCCACCAAGGGATCATGGGGAACGGTTAGGATCAACTATTTTATGATTGACGGTCACCAAAAAAAATTCCCTATGAAATAAAACAATTGTTAAAGGGACAAGGGGACATCACCTAGGCCAACGACAAATGATGCCTTAATGTTGTTCTTAAAATGGGGCATGGGCCAGCCTAAACTTAGGAGATAATAAAGTTATGAAAAATATTTAACATTGTTTATTAAAAGGGGCCCGGTCTAGATGAGTCAATGGGACATAAGTCATTTTAAAACCTCCTTCAAAAAGGTAACGGCGGAACAGATCCTTCCCAAGGTATTAGATAGAACATTAGGATTTGTATGAAGGCAAAAATAAAACCCCCAACCTTAGGTTTCTTTTGAATAGTATGACAGACTAGTACAGAGGCAAGATAATAATGGAATTCAAAGAACAAAATTTAAAGCTCCATCAGTGGCTCCATTTGGGGACATTAAACTGGAATGAAGCGAGAATTTAGAATCTCAAGTAGAGCAGACCAGTTGCAGAGATAACTAAAATGGATTGTCTAGACAAGACAATCCAACAAGAAGGAAACCTACAGCTAACATATATACAAACCTAAGCTACTATTCATGGAAAACAATACTTCAATTGAATTATAGTTTCAAGAATTGTTCATGAACTGGCAACTCTAGAATGTCACCTGTCAAATCTTGAAGAAAGTATGAATCCTCTCCCCACTTATTGCTTATCAAGCACAGACCTAACCAAGTTGCATCAAATTTACCATGTTTTCCTTTGTCCTCCAATTTGGAATTCCACATCAAAACCATATCTCTATCTTGGAAACTCCTTATAGTTGTCCTTTTGTCATACAAATTTTTTACTTGCAACTGCAATTTGGCATTTTTCATTTGAGCTTCCCTCCTGGTCTCATCCAACTCTATGAGAGCTTCCACCCTCAACTGCATTTCATCTTCTATTTCATTATCATACATCTTGAAAAACTTATACATCTCCATCAGATTATTCTTGGGCAACCTTGCATTTATCCCATAAACTAAGTCAAATGGGGCACAACCTATTGCTAGTCACCCTATCTGCCCAGACTTCTAATATCAATTTACAATCCCATGCCTTCTTATTTTGATCTAGGATTCTCTTAATAATCTTCATCAAGATTTTATTGTTTGATTTTGTGTGTCCATTTCTTTGTGGGTGGTAAGGTGATGAGTAAGAGACTTGGATGCCATGCTTCTCACATAACTCCATGTATTCTTCAAACTTGAAACACATTGCATTGTCTGATCCAATCCTCTCTGGACATCCAAATATAATCACTATGTTAGTCATTAAGAAATCAATTACCACCTTACTAGTTGCTTTCTTTGTTGCAATTTCTTCCACCCACTTGGTAAAGTAATCAGTGGCCACCAATATCCATGAATTTCCTCCACTTGATTTAAATGCTACCTCTCCTATAAGATCAATACTCCATTGCTAGAATGGAGATTGCACTACAACTGGTTTTAAAGGTAAGTTACCAGAGAATTTCAACTTACCAGAGAAACGTTGACAAGCATCACATGTCTTCACTAATTGGTGTGCGTCCTTAAAAATAGTAGGCCACAAAAATCTAGCCCTCATAACTTTGTGTGCAGTTGTTTTGGCCATATAATTCCCTCCACAAACTCCACTATGCATTTCATTTAAGAGTTCTTTTGCTTGATCTTGGTCCACACATTTCAACATAACACCTTCTCCATTTCTCCACCAGAGCTTTCTTGCTATGATAAAAAATTTGATAGCATTTAACTTCAATGTCCTTTTTTCATTTTCACTCAAATCATCAGGACATCTCATCTTTGGTAAATCATAGATCACACCTTTGTACCAATCAGAATGTTCCATGTCACATATGTGTAATTTGTGCTCTTCTTCAAGCAAATTTATCTGATTTGCTTCCAGATTCCTCTGGGCCATAAGCTTGGCCTATCCTTGTCCTCTCACCAGCTTGGTAATCTAGATTTCAATGTTTAATTCTGGGTTCCTGTTGATCCATCTACATCATCTTCCTAACACTTTCTATTGTGTGAAAATGTCCTTCACAACAGCAGTAGGTACATAGGCAATTATAGTAGCTCCAATCAAATATGTCCTGAAATATTTTATCGCTTTTACTAGTGTATATGCCTATTTTTCATTTATGTCATACTTGAATTTTGCAGCCTGCAAGTATTTGCTGAAAAAGGCTATAGGCTGTTCAAAACCCTCACCATTATTTTACAACAACACACCTACAATTGTGTGGAATGAAGCAAATGAGAAAATTTGTAAGGGTTTGGAAAAATCAGGGATTCTTAACACAGGAGATTCCTTTATAGCTTTCTTAATGGCCTAAAAATCCTGTACTAACTCTTCTTCCCATTCAAACTTGGCCCTTTTCTTGAGAATCTTATAAATAGGGTGAACTATCTCAGCAAAATTTGTTACAAATATTCTTAGGAAATTAATATATCCAAAGAAAGATTGTATTCCCTTGACATTTCGGGGTTGTGGGATCTTATCTCTTGCAATTACCCTTTTTGGATCAATTTTCACCCCATCCTTAGAAACAATATGTCCCAACAACCTTCCTTCCTTGACTCCAAAAGCACACTTCTTTGTATTCAAGGAAATACCACATTCCAATGCCCTATTGAATACTTTCTCTAGATGTTCACAATGGTCATCTTCTTTCTTGGAATATGTTGTTAGATCATCCTAATAAATCACCAAAAAGAAGTTAATGAAATATGAGAATGCCACATCCATGGCTCTTTGGAAAGTAGCCCCTACATTTGTTAGACCAAAAGGAATTCTCACATATACATAAGTTCTCGAAGGTGTAGTGAAAGATGTCTTAAACTATTCAGACTCCTTAACCATGACTTGGTTATAGCCAGAAAACCCATCCATCATAGACATTAGCTCACAGTCTGTCACTCTCTACAACATGGCTTCCATATTTTGTAATGGGTAGTTATCCTTTAATGAAGACACATTCAAATTTCTGAAATCCACACATAACCTAATGTCTTCGTTTTTCTTTCTCACAGGCACCAAATTTGATACCCAAGATGAATGTCTGATTGGCCTGATGATCCCTACATCTCTCAACTTCATTAGTTCTTCTTGCATTTTAGGAGCCAAGGTAGGATTAATAGGCCTTTGCTTTTGCCTAAATGGTTTAGCATCATCACTCAAAGGAATTTCATGTTGAAATAAATCCTCCCTGTAAGCCTTGAGATCATCATAAGACCAAGCAAACACATGTATGAATTTCCTTAACAAATTAATTAACATCCTTCTCACCTTTGGTGATAATTTCTTTCCAATATACACCTTTTTCTGGTGATGCCTTTGCTACAAGGTTTATTTCCTCCAATTCATCAGGATGGGAAGCAACACAATTAGCCTTTGTCCTATCCTGGTTGTCAAACACTCTTTCAAGAACAACTAAACCTTTAGGAATTTTATTGGTCTTTAACTGAATAACTTTATTCCCAAACACAGTATCCTTACCATCAATCTTTTCAACAAAATCTAAAAAGTCAATTTCTTGACTTTCATATTCATCCACACAATTTAAGAACCTCAATATATCATGATCACTATCAAAAACTTGCTAGTTTTTGATATTATGAGGAATAGATGGCCTGTTTTGCACTTCAACCTTTGAAATTCTAGTATAAGTCATGTTATCTGGTTTCAATGCAATATTTGCTAGCAAATATGCCACCTGATTGTGGCCTCTCTACATCCAATTTATACCAAAAGAATCAAATTTCTCCAATTCATCCCAAACAACATTTCTATATTGTTTGAGCCTTTTATTCTTTGACACATATCTAGACCTGACTTGCAAAATCACAAGCTCAGAATCTCCAATCAATTTGAGCTTCTTGATCCCATCTTTTTGAGCCAATATCAACCCCAATAACAAGGCTTCATATTCAGCCACATTATTGGTGCATTCAAATAACAGAGTGAAAGAGAACCTAAATGTCTTTCCACTCGAAGGCCTTAGCAAAACACCTGCACTAGATCCTTCCTTTGAACTCACACCATCAAAATACATAGTCCACAATTCATTAGACTCTGACAATTTTTTTACTTATGTATCAATCAGTGCAACAGGTTTATCACAATTACTAGGGAATTCCTCAGCCCTGAATTCATTTATGCCACTGTCAGTAAAACATGTCAAATTCTCAGTTGGATCATGCTCGATCATATGAGGCACCTTAGACTCTCTTTCAATCTTGGCATCTTTCCCATCAATGTAGAAGGCAGAAAACGATAAATCACATTGCATATTACCTCCCATCGATGCACTCCACTTCCTTGACAAGAGCATCCCAAAATGAGGAGGGATGTGTGTAACTAAAATAGTCATGGCCAGAACCTTCTCAGGGTATTGGGTCAATTTGTAAGGCAATGATTTAATAGTCCCAATAACTAGAACTTCTCTCGAATCTAATGCATAGCATTTACCTTGAGTAGTGTCTATTGTTAAGCCCATTGCTTCCATGATCTTGACTGGCATAACATTATTTGACGCCCCTAAGTCTATCATATAATTTCTCAGAGTCTTCCTATTTATATCAACACTCAAAAAAAAAGGGGTTATATTCTCAAGGCACATATTGATAGAATTCCCTAGATACATAGGGGGAATTTGTGACACAATTCCCTCCACTTCTTTCTCTTTTATTTCTTCTTTGTCCTTTGCTTATTTACAATTTCCTTGTTCAATTTTACTACTAGCAAGGTTCTTGTAATCAAGGCTATTGTTTTTTCCTTATGCTCAGTTATTCTCATCATTTCTAGAAAAGGTATAGTAGCTTTAACCTAGGACAGTACTTGAAACATGTCTAAGGGTGTGTATTTAGGTAGGCCAAGAATCATACCTTCACTATTTTCTTTCTTCTCCAGTTGTTGATTTACTTCAAGTCTCTTTTGCTTCTCTTCTAGAGAAGATTCAACACACTTGGTAATCACTTTGGTCTTTACCAATAAAGGAGTAACATCTTCATGCGGCTTTGGGATCTCAATCTTTTTTCCCTGTATCTTGTCATTCTTGACCTCCTTGATTTTTTAAGCATCATTTTTGCTATCTACTTTAACACCCTGATTTTTATCTTTATGTTCCTTAATAAAAAGGCCAGCAGGCTTACCCTACTCACCACCCACAGTTCTATTTCTTAGTTGAAGTGTACTTCTCATTTGAGCAGCCATCTCCTTAGTCAACTAGGCAATCTCATCTTCTGGTGGTCTCCTTAGAGACACTGAATCTTCAGCCTACTCCATATTGCAGGTATGATGGTGAAACTCACCCTCCTCATAAAAAAAAACCTGTTGATGATAAATCTCACTTCTCTTTCATTGATTATTCACATCACCTTCTTGCAATTCCTCATCAAAAGAACATTCAGCTTCATCAATATATGATCAGGCCATACAAACATTTACATCACCCTACTCATAATCAGGAGTTTTCTCATGAGCATCCTCTTCTTTTCCTTCACCCACAAGCAACTATGCAATGCCACAATACTTTTGATCATGTGGGTGTTCACACACCTCACACCATGGTATATCTTGTACCAAATTTATAGAATTCTTATGCAAAGGATATGGTGTCTCCTGATCAGGTTTAGGCTTCTGGGTCGGTAGTATTGGTTTTCCATCCTTCCAATTTGTATTGTAAGGATAATTTTGCAGTCTAGGAGGTCTACCATTTTTATTATACTATTTCTTATCATTTACAAGAACCTTCTCTTGCTTAGCAACAATATACTTTATGTCCTTCAAAGTGTTGAGGACCTTGTCCCACTTCTCATCATCCTTGGTGTTTGCAGTAGAGTCCTTCTAAGTCTTATCACTAGGCTTTTTTAAAAGAGTAGGTTCCTCCCTCCTACCATATTTTCCAAAAGCCTTCCTATTACTTTCAATATTGATAGCCATTCTAAAGGAATCCCTCATGGTCTGAGGGTCCTTATCTCTGAGGAGATATGCCATTTTGGCATCAACAACATTGAAATAAGTGGTTAAACAAACATTTTCATAAAGTCTCATCACTTGAAACAACTTATATATTGCCTTTTGAAATCTAAGGTTAATTTTTTTTGCAGGCTCATTTACTAACTTCTTGATGTTGTTGAATTCATTTAGCATAAAACTAGCATTAGTCTTATCACCATATTGTTCTTTGAAGCATTTTTTCAAAATCTTCCCATGAACCAATACTAGCATTCGATAGACCCCTGTACCAATCCCTTGCATCTTCTGTCAAAGATTGTACAAATAATTTCATTACTAAATCTTCATGCTCTACCTCATAGTCATTTAACATATCCATGAAGGCTTTCAAAATGTTCCTCTACTGAAAAAGCATTGTTTCCAACAAACTTATTCATCTTTTCTCTTAGCTCATCAGGGATGGGATTTGGGTAACCCAGAATACCATCAAAGAATAACTACCTATACCTTTCCAATTGTATAGATCTCCTTTGAAATATTCCATCAATCCTTTGAGAGTCATCACCAGACCATGTATTCTAAGTCTTAGGACCATCTTGATGTAGATTTACAAAATTGGTTACATGAACCTTTGGACCGGAATTATTTGTGGTATTTTCCAAACTAGTTTTAGGATCATTTTTCAAAGCATCTTGGTGACCTAATGAAGTTGTAGCTTGTGTAACCTCGTCCACACTCGACATTCTTAGGAAACATATTTTTCTTCTCTTTTATGCATTTGCAGCCTCAATTTTAGTCCTCTCTAGCTCTTTTGTTAGAGCTTCCCCTTCCCTCCTAACCTTTTCCAAGGAAATCTCTATTTGTGATGACACATGTGGAAGGGGATCTTGTTTAGGATGGTGATAATCCACCCTCTCATTTATCTTAATCCCTTTAGCCTTCTATTTTCCCTTGTCCAAAACAGGTTTAGGGTCTGGATTACTTGGTTGGGGTTTAACAGGGTTCAAGGGTTTTGGGTCTACAGGCTTTGGTTGGAAATTGGTCTGACCTACATGACTCACTTTAGACACTAGATTTACCCCATTATCAAGAATTTATCGTACAACGAGACCTTCCTCTTCTAGCTCATGTCTACTTTGGTTCAGGAGTTTCATTGTTTCCAATTGTCTAATTAATCTATCCCTCTCAATTACAACAGGCATTAGTTCTATTTCCTTCTCCTCGTCATTTTTTATACTAAGCTCAACTTGCTTTTGGATCTCTTGTCTTAAAGAATCAATATCTCCAAAAACATCATCAGGGTCAGGCAAAGTCATATCAAAACTTGATGTATCACTTAGGTCTATCAGGTTTACTTCTTCATGCCTAGATAATAAAGGAGTTTCATCATCTTCAACAGGAGGAGGCACATCACTGGTGCATTCTCTATGATGGCTTCGACTTCTACTCCAACTTATTCTTTTTTTAGCATATTGGATACTAACAAGCCCTTTATTATGACATGCTACATCCTCTTGAATAGGTGTATTAAATAATGCATCAAAAAATCCAAGGTTATCTGACTCTAAATGTCTAGACACTTGCTCAAAATTCTCAAAGATAGGATGTAAAGGCTTAATTGTACCTTGGTGTAAAGGATTGTGTGACACAAGAGAAGCACTACCAGATTGTGGTTTCTTCTTTATCGAGTCCTTCTTCATCTTAGGAATTTCACCCTCTAGTCTTTGTTTCGGGTGATTTTTCACGAATGACCTAGTGTTGTTAATTCTCCATGCTTTTACAAAGATATTTTAATTGGTATTAAACTTTCAAATAAAATGCACACTGGTGTAGAGACTTCAAATTTGTCACCCAATAATCTTGGGAATACCAACTGTTCAGAAACACTTGGTGGAATTTTTAAAAGACCTTTATAACTTCTTATATTGACAATGTACAAAGAATACTTCACGGGCTAACACAAACCTTTTGAACAACCGAAGAAATGGATAAACAAAAAGCAAAAACCACGAGCTTGGCCTTGAAATCACAAAAATATTATGATAACTCTATGCAAAATGGACAACTGACCACTAACAAGAAATAGTCAAATTAACATCCCCAGTAGAGTCACCATTTTGTTGGTTGTTTTTAGTGTAACCAAGTTTATCTCCTAATCTACTTATGGAATTGCCAATCCCAATCAGGGGCAGATCAAAGAACTTGGACCAACTGACAAGGGTTTTAATAAACCTCCTACAATTTGGGCTCTACAAAAATTAGGAGGGTGATCCCCTTAATGTGTTTATATTCTCTTCACCAAACTTATAAACAACATCAATGATAACAGATCATCTCACTTAATAGCTCAACACAATAGGATAAAATTTAAACAAACTGGCTATTCATCAATAATATCAACTACTTGGAGCATGAGATACTACAACTATATTACACAGCTCAAGATAATTATCAATTTGTAATTTGTAGCAAGCTCTAAGAAAAGACAAATGAATACAAAACGTCACAAACAATTACAACTTAGAATAGTGTCATATACCATTGGAGGAGTCAAATTCATAAGCATTTAAGGATCCATGACAGACTCAGACACATAGCATATAAAGTCTCAGATAATATTGACTTACAATACTATCAATCTATATTCTAACCCAATACTAACCAAATCCTTACATGAACATATCCATCTATAACCTCACTTAAGAATTTTAATTAATTCCTTGAATTAAAGCTACAATGAGAATCATACACACCACAACAGTGAGATGAACAAATAACCCTTGATCATTTTATTCAAGATAATGATATATTCATACAATGGAGAGACATGAACTCAAAATGAGTAATTTTAATTCATATGCTAGTACTGTCGTGAAACATCAAGCATTCATGAAACTAAAACCCACAATAAAGTAACAAAAAACCTAAGAGTAGAATTTCCACTATAACATCAGCCTCTTTACAATTCGCTTTGCAACTTTACTTAGACTCGACCTAAATATATCTAACTTGCTAACCCATATTTCTAGCCTTGAAATCATTCTTATAGAGAATGAAGGAGCAAACAAGCATTGGGCCAGAAATACACATGTCACCAATCAATTGGACCGCCCTATGACACTTCACCAAAATTATTACAACCACTGAGTCCCTAGAGAATCTTCTTGTTAATCCCACTCATTAGAGAATAGTTGTTGTATTGGCCAAACCTCAAAACTTGCGCGAAAACTACCATCGAGACATACCCAAAATCTGTTATAACCATAACCGCTAAGCTGTTAACTATCGATTGTAGAATCTGTCCTATTCTTCTTCAGTTAAATATTTGACCACCCATCTTTGCTATTCCTCATCTGTTGGCTAGTCAAAATTTACCATCTCATTCACCTTAGCACTGTAAGGTGTATACCTTACTGCTACCTAATTCGCCTCCTTCTCAAAAGACTCCAAAAATGTGCTGGTATTAATGATTTTATCCATACTACTCACCAGCATGTCATAATCTAAGTCATCAAAAATCAATTTGATTTCTTCATTGATGAATTCATCTACCCTAGCTTGCCACTGCTACAGTGGTCTAACATTTCCTTGGGCATCTACAATATCTGGTAAAGATGTGTCACTCCAGTCATCAAAATTCTTCACCAACTCCTTACTCCTTCTACTCAAATAATTAGGTAGGGCTTGGAAACCTTGCAGTGACTTTACAAAAATTTGAGTAGGCCTTAATGATTGATGCTTGTTAGCTGCATCAAATTTGGAGGCCTTATACATAACATCTAGGTCATTTTCCCTAGGGATCCATTTCTCAACTAAAGGCAAAACTAACTCCTGATACCTAGTAATGATTTTTAATGAATTCAAGAATAAAGAATATAAAGAATAAACTGATGGCAATATACCATCAACTCTCTCATTCAGATGCCTCAAAATAGTATCCACAACTTCATTTTGCTTGGCCACTATTCCCTCCTCACTATCTTTTAGAGATGCATGTAGCTCTGTAATCTTATTTAGCATCTACTTTTTGGTGGGATCTATAGAGTACTCAACCTCCTCTTCAACCGGATCTAATGAAGGACTGGGAGCAGGAGTTTGGATGGGGGATCCCGAAATTAAAAAAATTGGAGAAGTTGGAGGTACTGACCCTGATGTAGAAGGTAAGGTCAACGTACCGGGAGAACTAGTAGACTCCCCCACTTGTCTGCACTTCAACCTATCTATCTTAGTTTGTAGCTCAACATTCCTTTGTTGCATTCTATTATACTCTCTAATAATGGTGTTATAGGGTATGTGCAACATCATCATGGAAAAAACAGGCCCTTAAGTGGCAATAAAAAGATAGAAAATCAGAGTTAGACAACTTGACATAAAAAATTAAATAAGCTATCTATATTATTTCAAAAAAATGTAAAAATATAATCTGTATAAAATTGAATGTAGTTTCTAAACTACTAGACCTTTATTTTTATTTTTAAAATCTATTTGGTGAAAATTTGAAATTTCAATGTAGTAGTATTTAAATTTCAGGGTAAAAATAAGAAGTAGGTGTCTATTTGACCACCCTAACCACAATAAAATGATAATATTTTTTTATAATCTTTTAGATATAAGTAGAGGACTCATGTCCCGATGTGATGCATATTTTTTTATAATTTTTTTCCTAGTAAATAATTAATTATGAATTTTTTATTACAACTTTTTAAAAATATAAAAGCTCATCTATCTAACCACCTTAACTTGGTCAAAATTTCATGAAATTCAATTTTTATTTTTTTTAATCCTATAGTATACGAAGCATAGAATGTGACACATGTTTTGGATTCAAAAAATGTGATACCGTTTGAAAGTTATAGATGTTTTTCAATCATCCTATCAATCAGGACTTTATTCGTAATTCTAATAGAAAATGAATAATAATTATTTATTAAATTCAAAGTAAAGCATAATTTATATTGGTGGAAAGTTGAGAATCTCCTCTAAAAACCCTTTTCATTTCATCAATTTTGGGTTAAAAAAAAAGTCGTCAGCCACATGGGCCATCATATGGCTTACATATCGCCACTTTTGGTCCATCATGATCCTGCACATACCCTATACTTCTCCATCAAACTTTTCTTTTTAGCTTCTTCTCTTTTAGTTGTCTTTTGGGGCAATTTGGCCACATTTACAATCAAGTTTGTAGCTTCAGTAGATGAAGTCTTGGAAGTTATCTTGATGATTAACCCTCCCCTTTGGTTTGGGCTAATATCATGAACATTTGGCTTTCTGCCCTGGGGTGCCAATGCCCAAATAGCTAGGGTCTCATATTCTTCATTAAAAGAAGAATCCTAGAGTGCTTCCCTAACCTCCTCCTCAGTGTTCTGCATGGGATGTTTGGACTTAAGAATGGCATTAAATTCCACTACATCTTCTATGTCCCACTCAGATAAAATAAGAACACCAAACTGGGTCACCAACTTCCTTCCCTCCTCAGGAGTGATGATTTTGAATTCATTCATGAGTTCAACCTTCACCTCATCATCATTCTCTTGATCAGACCTATCAGGCCTTGATTCTCTTCTCTCCTTGCATTTGTTTCGGTATTATTCTAACTTCATCCTCCACACCAGTTGCATGAAAACTGGATTCTTCACAAATGCATCATCATCCAAGAATGCCTTGAATGCTTCCATTCTAGCATCTTGTACACATTGGCCTTTTACATCCATATCAGATAGTACTAATTGAGTTGATCTAGGAGGGAATGGAATACCAACTTTTATATCTTGATCAGTAACAATTATTTTATCCATCAGAGCTTCTTGTGTTTCCTCAACTCTTTGCCTCTTAGGGCTTGGCTCTGATGGTGGAAATGCAGGATCAGCTTGTGGTGGAGAATCTAAATCAATTATTTTTATTCCTTGAGGTGCTCTGATCTTCGGCCTTGGCTGAGCTGAGATCTTCATTATTTTCTTTCCCTTCTTATCCTCTTCTTCCTCATTACTACTGTCACACCTCTTTCTCTTGTAAATAAGCTAGCTCACTATGGGTTGATAATTCGACCTTGTTTCTTCAAGCCTCACCTCTGGTCTATGTATACCAAAATCCAAATCCAAATTGACCTTCTTGGTCATTAGAGTGCTCATGATCTCTCTAAACTTTTCCATCAAGAAATCAATCTTCTTGTGGAATGGAGTGAATTCCATCAGTGGATCATACTTGGGATCCATTTTATGCACTACAACCAACAATTTTTCATATGCAATCCACTTCTCTTTGTTCAATTCATGTCTATTCAAATCAAAATCAGTCTTGATTAAATCATTAGGAAAATTAAACTCATGGGTAAACTTTCCACCCTTAATTCGTTGCCTTAATAAGGAAATGAAACCCTCTGGATCATGTTGCCACTTGGGACTATTCCTCAAATGAAATTCATCAAAATATCTCCCAAAATGGACCCATCCTCCCTTGGAGAAATACAACAGTGTAATCAGGGAAGAGAGTCCCTTTCCCTTTCCCTATGAGGTTGTCCTCATGAATACAACCTACTTACCACATGACCTTGGTAAACCCCATTCTAGATGGCACATTAAAAGTGAGAATATGTGGGGCTCCCTGGAAACCATACACTCTAAGAATAGTACTGGCTAGGTACAAAATGATGTCACCCTAGTTGTGACAAACCTTTAAATCAGGCTTCCTCCTCTTAGGTCTGAGAAAATCGTGAAGATCCCCAGGAATCATGGGCACATTAACAATCAACCGAGCCCTGAGTCTGGAAGGAAAGCAATTGTCAAACTGCACATAACTATCACTTCCTCTGTTGTATGACAGGTCTGCAGTCTAGACCTACACAAGTAACCTTTCTCCATTTATGTCCTGCCTTAAATCCATCTTCTCTGAGAAGAAGTTTGAATTCTTGTACAAAAACATGTACATTAGCAATGAGTATCAGAATAAAGGATTGCTAGTATCTGCAATGTGAAATTTCAGCAATCCGTCATGTATCTTTTATGCCAGAAAAGATGCAAAATCATATACCACAGAGAAATTGGGGTGTTGTATCTCGGCCCCCATGAACATGTATACAATTGGCATAATAGTATTTGGGGTAAAACCCATAATCTGGCAGAGTGAGTAGAAAGTGGCCAAAAAGTGATTGGCAAAGAAGCTTAGCCTGAAAGGCTCCTGGTCATTGGGAGTGATGTAAAATTTAGAACTGCCTGCCTTAGCCAAATGAGGAGGAAGCAACTTCAACCTCAACAATGGCTTTGATCTTGCATATTCTTACTTCATCTCCTCGAGATCAATTTGAACTAGAAATGAATTGGGTTCACTCAAATCAAATACTTGTTGAATTTCCTCCTTGCTTATACTCAACAAAACCCCTCCATCATTATCCCTAGTCACTCTAGTGACAAGGTCATATCATGTTGCCATAGCCTTGATCAGGTCCACATTGGGAAACATGTTTGGCATAACCAATTTCCCCATATCATATCTTCAGGCATTAGAGAAAGGGTGAGGTAAATTGTGCTATCCATACCAGAGCCTGAACATTTCTAAACTTGTCATAGGAACCCTAGCATCTGCAATGTTATAATTTTTGCACACTAATCCTTCACCTAGGGTTCATTCATTCATTAGAACTGTACCCCTCCTATCATTTTTTGACAACAGTAATTGGTCGAGGAAGTCGTCATACAAATTCCTTAGTAAATAATCCACATTGCTAGAATGTTGCTTTGGTGGTGCCATCTCAAATAAACTAGGGCTTATTTAAAAATTTAAAACTTGAGTAGACTAGGGCTAGTCAGACAAAGAAACTACAATAAAACCTTACAATTCCCCACTATTCAATCAAACTAGTAACCCTACGACAATAATCAACAAACCATTTGACCAACACACTGCAATCCTTAACAAAACCACAGATAGAATAACTAAAACAATATAGAGAACAACTCATGGGATTATCCTTTGCAGAAGACCAAACTCTCGCTATGATTTCTTGAAAAATCATCGCTGACCGTGTAACTGCTTTGAAAATGCTTGAATGATTTGTGGTTAAATAAAATGAAGGAAAAATGCTTTATGTCACTCTAATTGAGCCAGTAAACATCTCATCCGCCATTAAATCTCACTTGCATGTTGTGCCAATGGCTCCAATCACTTTCATGTGAATTTAAATTCTAACCGTCGATATTTTACGTTCGTCAAATCATCGAATGACCACCTTCAAAGGGGCTGATGTAATCTCCATCTCAGCATCGAGGGCCCACCATAGTATGCAATGCCAAAGGAGTACACATGGCACCTACCCGTGATATCGTAATCACTAAACATCCTACATCTTTGGATCACATGGTGGCGGGCATCCATTGATTGCCACCATCAGCAATCGTGTTCATTCACAGTAGTCACCAGTACTGGACATAACTGTCAAGCAACTTTTTCATCAGGATTATAACACCACCGATGATCTTGAGCACGTGCATGTTGCAGCTATTTTAGTAACCCAATATATAATGTATTAAAACTTGACATAAAATTTAAAACACTTTTTTAATCTTCTTCGGCGTTGGCAGCTGACACATGTGGCACTCGCTCGTGATATCACAATCGGTTGAAGTTTAGCAGTGAGGCCACCACGGGATCACGTGGAACGCTCAGGATCAACTGTTTGATGATCGACGGTCACCAAAAATCATTCCCTGTGAAATAAAACAATTATTAAAGGGAGAAGGGGAAATCGCCTAGGCGAACGAAAAAATGATGGCTTAATTTTGTTCTTAAAATGGGGCACGGGCCAACCTAAACTTAGAAGTTAATAAAGTTGGGCAAAATATTTAACACTGTTTATTAAATGGGGCCCGGTCTAGACGAGTCAATGGGACATAAGTCATTTTAAAATCTCATTCAAAAAGGTAATGGCGGAATAGATCCTTCCCAAGGTATTAGATAGAACATTAGGATTTGTATGAAGGAAAAAATAAAACCCCCAACCTTAGGTTTCTTCTGAATAGTATGACAGACCAGTACAGAGGCAAAATAATAATGGAATTCAAAGAACAAAATTTGAAGCTCCATCATAGCCCATGATAGAAATCACATTATCTTGCAGGGTTTGTGAGTTCTTGAAAATGTAATTCATGCTTTTATTATATTTTATGGATTGACCAGAGCTAGAAGCATAATTATTGAGACAACACTTCCATTTTCTAGCTTCCACCACTAAGTGTTTCCCAAAGAGAATCATGTCATCCACAAATTGTTGGATACTTGAAGGGTCATAAGAGGTAGCTTATGCTTGACACCCTTTATTGTACCATCATTTACAATTTTAGAAACATTGTCACTTAACACATCAACAACCATAATGAAAAGATAAGGATAAAGGGGGTCTCGTAGTATAATCCCTTTACCAGCATTGAAAAAGCCATGGGAAACCCAATTAACTAGAATAAAATATTTAATAGTAGAAATGCATTCATAAATGAGATTAACAACCAACTGATTGAAACCAAACCTATAAATAACTTTGAGAAGAAAATTCCAGAGGACCTTATCATAGGCTTTAGATATTTCAAGTTTAAAGGCAATAGCTGCACTGTTGCATTTTCCCATATAGTCAAATATTTAATGAGCGGAAATGATAGCATCCATAATATGGTGATTAGGGACAGATCATATTTTTCAAGGGTTCATCATATTCTCAATGGAAGGTGATCGACAATGATTTTTTAGAAGATTTTATAGATGGTGTTACACAAGCTAATAGACCTGAAGTCAACCAGGGTCTAAGGGTCATCATTTTTGGGAATACGGGCTAAAAGAGTGTGGTTCATTTTTTCTAGGAGTTAATCTAGTTTTGAAGAAGTCCTTAGTATCAACGAATACATATTCTCCCACAATTTCCCAAAAATATTGAAAGAGGGAAGGAGGGAATTCATCGAGCCCCGGGGCTTTGAATGCCCTATACTAAAAACTTTCACCCTAACTTCCTCAAGGGATAGCCCTGATAATATAATCATTATCCAAGTTGTTTGGGATGGGAGGAATAATGTCTATTAACTGATCATCTAAGGTAGATTTGGGGATGACAACAAGTTCAGAGAAGGAATGATAAAAGTGTTTAGAGGTCAACAACAAAACCTAGGTAGGAGTAGTAGCTTCCACACCATGTTCATCTTTAAGCTTCCTTATCTGATTCATTTTCCTATGCTTGAGAGTAGAGAGTGGATGAAGGAGAAGTTACAGTCACCTTCTTTTAGCCATTGTATTATGGAATTTTTTTTATAGAATAGTTCTTCTCTTTTTAGAACTTTTTCCCAATCAATACGATAATACTTCTCAACTTTATAGGTCTATTCACACACATCCCCATTCTCCATTCTTTTTTGGATGTCTTTTATTTTAGTTGTTAGGTCTCTCTTCTAGAGAAAAAAATCCATGAAAACCCACTTGTTCTAGCCTTTCACTATGTTTTTGATATGCTTTATTTTATGAAAAACCCTAAGTTCATGGGAGATCCATGAATAATAATATTCTACCAAGTAGAAATTTTGTCCTTAAAGTCTATATGGGAACTCGACATCATCTCATATCAGAAGGGATATGGTCCAAAAAAAAAGTGATCACCCCAAAAAAGGAGAGGGTTATGATCAAACACAATCCAAGGGAGAGCTTGCAAATTGGAGTTATGGAGGGCAACCCAATTGGGAGAAAATATGAACTAGTCCAATATAAACTATATTATATTTCTCACATTCTCCTATTGGTCCAAGTGTAGGCTTGACCTTGTAAATCTATATAAATAAGCCTAGTAGTTTTGAATGCCTAATTTGCGATTTACTAACAAAAGACAAACAAACAATGGTTAGTCATGTTAGAAACACAAACAATGAATTCCCTATGAGATTATTAGTTAAACAAAGATGAAAACATGAAATGAAAGCATGAAACAAGACAAATTATAACATGTAATCAACTAAATCAACCAAACCTCCATCCCATAGGGGGATTGGTGCTCCTTTGATGTGGAAAGAAGCCCTTTTCCAATCCCTTTGATAAGCTCCAATGATGTAGATGATCCTGAGTGTTATATTTATTTGAAGTGATGATGGAAAAAATATAAAATTATAAGAGAAGAGTGAGTACTATGAATGAAAATGCCTATAATAAAAATGCTTCAAGTTGTGGATCCATTTCAAGTAGAAGAGGCTTCTACTTATAGGAGTGAAGGGTTAAAGAAAGCAATAAAATTGGTGAATGTGGCATTAAAATTGGAGCCAATAGGAATGTGACACTTGTCACAAGGCTAATGGTTAAAGGTGGAGCACATTTTGGGAAATGTGCGAGCAAAGAGGATATAAGATTATTAAATGAATATGGTGTAGAGTGTAAGAGAATGTGGGTGAGGATATAAGAGATATTAATGCCCTTGTAAGAGACAAGATGGCATGTAAGAGGGAATAAATGCCTTTGTAAGAGGTATTTATGGATGTGTAAGAGGATTTTAAAGGAAAATTGAATGAAGCAGTGGTTGGGAGGAGTATTCCTAGGAATATGCCATTTTGAGGATAAATAGGGTAATTAGATAAATAGAAGAAATTAATTTCATGTGCAACCTGGTTAGTTGACCATGGGTTAATTTAACTTTAGGGGAGTTAGAAGCTAGAGAAATGGGTAATGATGATTAAAGAGTTAATTAATTCAGAATTAATCAACTTGAGTGAGTTAAGGGATTTTTGACATTTTATTTTCAATAGTTTGATTTATTTAATAAAATGAGAGGACTTAGGGGGATTTAATTAAATGAGATGCACATTAGTCAGAAGAAAGTGAATCAATCCAATAAAATTAATTATCTAATTAATAGTGGAATTTCATGAATTTAATTAAATAATATAGATTATTTAATTAATTGGTTAGTCTGAAGCGATTTAGGAGTAAATGATGTTAGTTATTCAGAATCATATGCATAATACCGATCAAGACTTTTTAAGTGTCTACATTTTCCCCCTCTTTAAAGCAAGGTACCTGCTGTCTTGGTTCAATAATAACACTATTGATGGAAAAATTTATTTTTTATTTTTATTTTTTTAGATGCCCCATTGTTGTCGGAATGGAAGAAATTACATTGCTACACTACTCCCTCGAGAGATTTGGAAAAAAATTGAAAATTTCGGTCGAGCACGCAAAAATAAATAAAAATTGTTTATGCATAGAAAATAGCCCACATGATGTGAAAATGGGCTCATGATGATGAAAATAGGTTAAAAAAAGCTTTGTTGCATGAAAAATGGATACACAGGCTCAAAAACCCTGGTTGTACCCTCAAAAACCCTAATTTTCTACCATAAATAGGAGGGTAGGGGTCATTTTCAAATCTTTTGTGCACTTAGACTTCTAAGATTCTCATGATTTTTCTCTGAGGTGCTAATAGAATGGCTTGTCATGTGCTTCTTAGGCATCAAATGGAGCAAGTCTGAGAGTTCCAACGAGCTCCAAATGCAGGACCTCTGATACACAAACCAAAACTTTTCTTGTTTTTCACATTTTAGGCACATTTATTAGGGTCCAAATTGGTTAGCCAAAACGGGCTCTCTAAGGCATTGCAAATGAGTTGGTTGACATCACTTTTGCTGATGGAGTGTCACCTTTGTAGTATAAAATCATACAACATGGTTACATCCTAGGGTTGTGTATGGAATGTCGACCCACCTTTGTGATAGAGTGCCATGTGACCTGGGAGGGGCAGAGAGCCATGATAAAATGTTGATTCACCTTTGTGATAGAGTGTCATGTAGGCTCAGAAGGTTAGAGAATCACCCACAAATACTGTTTCACCTTTATGATAGGGTTCTACCTTTGATTATACTGTTGTTCTTGCAAAAACATAGAGTGTAACCTTTGTAAATGTCGACTCACCTTTTCTTTTAGTGGTTTTTTTTAATTTTTGAAATTGCGTCGATCTGATACAATTTGATGTCGTGGGTATGTTAAATGCAAGAGGTACTTCATCCACTCCCCTCAAAGGAGCATATAGGTCAAGTCCTGCACCAAGTGAGGAATTTATTAAGTGATGCATTATTCTTACTAGGTGCGATTGGATTTGGCCATGTGGCACAAATGCACATAGCCATGATGACAACCCTTATGGAGCGATGGTGGAGTGAAACACTATCGTTTCACCTACCGACTAGAGAGGCTATGGTCACCTTGGAGGACGTATGGTGGATCCTATGGATCCCCATACATGGTAGGTATATTATTTATGATATCGAGACCAGTGGGGATGCCATGTTCTAGTTGCTTGGCATTGACTAGTATATGACAGACAACAGGAAGATTGATCTTGATTTGTACAAGGGGATCAACCCAGGTCTAACATTATTTGTTGGTGCACTAATTTCAGGGGTCCTCATTCCTGATAGATGAGTGAGAGGGTGGATTGTGGGATGTGGCATATTCTAGTCCTGTAAAATGGAGGAGTTGATCGTTTATGTATGGGGGCCAATTGTTCTTGCCTCCTTATATCATGATATGCACTAGGTGGCATACTTGGGGGCCTGCAAAATTGGGATTGGAGTTACATTACTTCACATCTGGGCATATGAGAACATAGTGGTGATGAGCCCTACGATGGAAGATGTACAGAAATATCGAGATGATTCCATAGTTTACTATTGGAATCAAGCAACACTGATAGGGTGGGGTGAATTAGTGTTATACAAAATCTAACTTTATTAACCTAATCTTTAATCCACTTATAGCATTGAACCAAAAGAAAGATGCAAGAACATAAGACAAGCAACCACAACACCATAACACAAGGATTTTTATGTGGAAACCCTGTTAGGGGAAAAAACATGATGGAGGCCAATCCACAATTTGACAATACTCAATAAAAGTGTTTACAAAAGGAATGTGCATGCATTCAGGCACACTGCCTAGAGCTCACTGCTCAAATACAAATGGCTTGCTGCCCAAAAGAAGACTCATTGTCTTACAGTCATATCTAGAAGACATCTAGAGTAGATGAACTATGAAATAGAATTTTGTAATGGGTAAGTGCACAAAGATGGTTCCCAAAAAGGGGAATTAAGTGGATAGCTTTTTTCTGAAATCAAGAAATACTGACCTTGGACCTGAAATTGAGGATAGTTACACTCAAAATTTTGAGATGGAACAAAAACAAGGATTGAAGTGCTTTGAGTCTACTTTCTAAACTACTAATTTATTTTTAAAATGGTTGATATTAAGGGGTTCAAAAGAGGGACGTACACAAATTGGTGTTGTTTTTGTCAGAAAAACATAACATAGGAACTCTTGTACGACCCTCATACGGTGAACTTCTTTTTAGTATTTTTAAAATCACAATAGTCAGAAGTTAGCTAACAGTATGTAGTTGATGCATGATTTTTTTGATAATTTTTTAATGAATATTTGTTTTTTTACTGTTTAATGAATATTTGATTTTTTACTATTTTTCAACGTGGACATTTCTTGAAAAACAAAATTTTGGCCGTGCTACCCCTACAAATTTTGGAAACTAATTGAATTTTTATTTTTTATTTTTAAATTTTTAGAATGGAGTCTAGTTTATAAAAATGTAATTTATTTGAAAATTTGATGAAAGGTTAATTTATAACGAAAACAATACCAAACACTGCCTTTTGCCAAAAAAAAGACATACAAAGAAAATAAATTATGAATGAAAGGCTTAACATTTTCATAAAGTGAAAAAAATTACATCTTTGGATAGCTAAGAGAGAACCCAAGATTACCCATGTGTTCGATTTTTTTGATATTGAACCACGTGCAATCCTAACAGTGAGCACGAACTCGATTATGTGAAATATGGTATATTTTTTAAAAAAATGTCTCTGGTCGTTAGGAATTCCTTACAAGCCTTTGGGTTGGTATTCCAAAGCAAATACCAAGGCTAAGACGTACACAAATTGGTGTTGGAATTCAGTTTTGACATTGTTTTTGCTTTTGTGGGAAACATGTCAACTAAGACGTAATGCGCTCGCATTGTGTACTCCTTTATGTTAAATGCTAATATATTGAATGTATGCTGATATATTTGTATGTTTGTATCTACATGTATGCTTGTATGTCATGTATGCATGCTTGTATGTATGTACGTATGCTTGTATGTATCAATGCATATATATTGTATGTATGTATGTAAGATTGTATCTACACACATATGTATGTATGTATTTACGTATGTATTTAAAGGGAGGGAGAATTTAGAGAGAGAGAGAGTCTGGAGAGATGGAGAGGGGGTGGAAGTGAGAGTTTAAGAGAAGGAGTGGGAGATAAGGGTTGGAGTGAGAGGGACTTAGTTAGGTAGGGTGGGAGGGATAGAGGGAGGGAGAGAGAGAGAGGGGGGCTGGGAGAGAGAGAATTGAGAGAGACAGAGAGAGAGGGGGGAGAGAGACAAAGAGAAAAAGAGTTATGTACTTAGGGTTCCAAAGGGAGAGACTTGAGAGTGTGAGGGGGGGTGAGAGGGAGAGACTTGAGATTTAGGTAGTGAGAGGGAGTGTGAAAGAGAGGGAGTGTGAGAGGTAGAGGGAGTGGGAAAGAGAGGGAGTGAGAGTGAGAGACCTAAGAGAGGGAGATGGTGTGGGAGGGAGTGACCTGATAGAGGCAGAGAAAGAGGGGGTGGATTGAGAGGGACTTATCTAGGTAGGGTGGAAGGGATAGATAGAGAGAGGGGAGAGAGATAGAGAGAGAGTTACTTAGGTAGGTTACCAAAGGGAGAGACCTGAGAGAGAGGTGGGGTGGGAGGGAGAGACATGAGAGAGAGGGAGAGAGGGGGTGGGAGAGAGTGGGAGGGACATAGAGGGAGATCGATAGAGGGAGAGAGAGAGGGTGGTACAGATTGATTAAATGAGAGGTACATAGAAAGAGGGAGATGGTAGAGAGAGACAATTAGAGAGGGTAGGAGGGAGGGAGGAAGGGAGAGGTGATAAGTATAGATAGAGAGAAAGTGATAGGGGTTGAGGGTATAGGGTTGAGAGATTAGGGTGGAGGACCTATAGGGTTGATGGTTTCTAGGGTATTAGGGTTTAAGGTTTGAGGGTTGAGAGAAAAGGGTCGATGGTAGAGGGTATCTGGTTGAGGTATAGGGTAGAAGGTTTAAGGGTTTACTTGGTTGAGGGTAGATGGTTTAGGGTATAGGTTTGAGGGTATATGCTTGAAGGATTAGGTTTAGGGTCCAATGTAAGGGGTAGAGGGTTTAGGGTTTAAGGATTGAGGGTTGAGGGATTAAGGGTTGAGGGCTGAG
This sequence comes from Sequoiadendron giganteum, assembly GCA_007115665.2. NCBI lineage: Eukaryota > Viridiplantae > Streptophyta > Pinopsida > Cupressales > Cupressaceae > Sequoiadendron > Sequoiadendron giganteum. Next base: position 566,083,398 of record CM021105.1, on the reverse strand, counting down.
AATTGAGGGTTGAGGGTTTAATGTATAGGGTAGAGGGTAGAGGGTTTAAGGGTTTAGGGTTTAAGGGTTGAGGGTTGAAGATTGAGGGTTTAAGGTTGAGGTTTGAGGGTTGAGGGTATAGGGTATAGGGTCGAAGGATTAGGGTTGAGGGCCCAATATATAGGGTAGAGGTCATAAGGGTTGAGAGATTAAGGGTTGATGGTTTAGGGATTAGGGTAGAGAGTTTTCTTGGATTTAATAGTGTAGGGGTTGAGGGATTAGGGTTGATGGATTAGGGTTTAGGGTAGAGGGTAGAGGGTTTTAGAGTTTAGGGTTTAAGGGTTAAGGGTTGAGGGTCAAGGGTTTAGGGTTGAGTGTTTAAGGGTTGATGGTTTAAGGGTCAAGTGGGTTGAGGGATTAGGGTAGAGAGTTTAATAAGTGGGTTTTGTTGTGCATTTTTTGCACACACGCCCCACTGACAGTAGGGACCCTCATTTTTGTTTTTTTGGGTGTCTTGGCCTTTTTATTTTGGAGTTTTGCTTGGTTGGGCACATGCTTTGATGTTCATCCTTCTTGTTGGAATGGACCATTTATGATTTATATTGAAAACTTTAAGTTTTCGGTGCATTTCGGGTTTTTCACTGTGTTCGGGAAAATCTGCCCTGGCTGGACTTTCCCGGTTTCCCTTTGGTTCTCGGTTACGACTGCTTTTGCTCAAGTTTGGGGAAATTTGCAATGCCTGGATTTTTTTGAAGTTCGTTGCTCTGTCGGATTCCCAGATTTTGGTCTTGGCTGCCTTGTCAATCGCATTAATGGTGTTTGCACAAATTTTTGGGCAATGTTATATTGAGTTATGGGGAGCGATTTTCCATTTGAGTTTGATTATTTACTTTCCATTTGAGTTTGGAGTGCTTGAGCTTGGGGTGTGTTGCTGGATTGTGTGTTTGGAAGTGACTTTGAGTGTTGCATTCGAATTTCCTGGGCATCATTCATGTTTTTCTCATGCTTGAAGTTGTTTGCTGGCATCCTTGGTTTTGGTTCCCTCTATTATCATGGTATGTGGATACTCTCTATCTCTTTTTGGTTTAGATTTCTTTGTTGTATGTGCCTTCATGTTGTCCTTTGCTATGTTCTTGCTTGAATGTGCATGTTTCCTAGGCATTTCAGGGTTCCATGTCTTTCCATCTTGTTCGGGTGCTTGTCTTGAGTATTTTCTTTATGCTTATATTTTGTTGTTGTCTTGAGGCTTGCTTGCAATTTATCATGAATTTCTTATCCTTTCTTGCAAGAAAGTTGTGCTTGTGTTGTTCCATTATTTCATGGAGGAAGTTTTAGGGTTCTTGACCTATGGCATATCCAATCCCTCTCAATTTACTGAGAGGTGGGTTTTAAATTCATGGTTGATCCATTGGAGGTTTAAGTCAGGTCATTATTGAGCTCCAAGCTCTTAGTCTGTGTTCATTCGATCCATATGGGTGAGGTCAAGAGGAACTTTGGAATCCAAGTTTTCAATGTCTTCACGAAATTTTGTCTCTGTTGGATTTCCTTGAGTTTTCCTGTTTCTTATTTGTTCTACATAATTTTCTTTAATCCGGGCTTTTGCTTGCCTCGCAAAATTCCTCTTCCTCTGGATTTTCCTGGTATCCGTTGCTAGGTCATTCTACCGAATTCAGGCTTTTATGGTAAATTTATACTGATTCTGCTAAAATCCACATCTTCAGGATTTTCTCAGATGTTTTGCGCCTCCCTCATTTTCCTGGTTTGTTGAAACTATTGTCTTTTTTGGGGATTTCCGTCTAAGATGGATTTTTCTGAAGTTTTGTGAGGGTGAGGAATTTGATGTTTATATAAGAATTTACTTAATGATTATGTATTTAGATGATCAAATGAACTTATGCTAAGTAATTTCAATTTATTCCTTGGTTATATTGATTGCTTAAAATTATTATGTGGGGTTTGTATGCTTGTTTCATTGGATTTCACCTAGTTCGGATTTCTCTGGGATTCCTCTCCAGTCTGGATTCCATGAAGGGGGCCAAATCCCAAACTTTGGAATATGGATTTTTGACACTCATTGTTTATCTTGGATCTAAATTTTGTTGTCTTTCACTTGTTTGCAGGCAAGATCAAGACAAGTTGTTGTCGGGCATGGCAAGGGAAAGGCAATGGATCCAAGTGCAAAAAAGGTAAAGATGGATATCAAGAGTAGGATTCCTGAGAGTAGATTGACTTCCGTCTGGTCAGGAATTATTGATACCAATGTGGGTATGTGGGACTATCAGGAGTTCAAGGATGAAATGGTAGCACAGAACCTCCCTTTACTAGCTAGAAGAACTTTGGAATCCAAGTTAGCACATGTGGCTAGTTTCCCCTCTATAGTACAATGCTACGAGTTGTTGCTTGAATGTGCCAAGAAATATGACAGGGGAACAAAAAGACTAATTGGTCCCCAGAGAAGGGTTGTGGAAAACTTTGACCCTGTGTCTATTGCTAGAAATTTTGATATACCTGATAGGTCACATGTGGTGGCTTTTGATATAGATGCAGCTAATAAATACTATGAAGAGAATGTGATCAAGTCCCAGCAGGTAATCAACTCTTGGTTGGAGAAGCCTAAGTCTCACTTCTCCAGGTTTCCTAAACAACTGGTTAGACTTAAATTCAGGAGGGAATACTATAATGACATGACCCTCCTCAGCAGGTTGGTAGGGTTGAAGAATGCAAGAGTTTTCAAGAGATGGATGTTCAATGTCACTTCTCAGATGGAGCGAGGTATAGACTACCACTGGGTAGGTGCTATAAGTGCAGTGATCCATGAGCAAATGTGTAATGTCTTGCAGACCAAGACTTTCACCATGACTTCCTACCTAGTGTATGCATTGGAAAGGTTTCACTCATACAAGGGGTTGAGTACTAGAGGTATATTTGGATAGGATACAATCTATGAGGTGTATCGAAAACTTCACCTGTGAGGAGGAAGTTATAGAAGGGTGAATGATGCATTCACCATGTATATTACTAGGTTGAAACAGGGTGCAAAACATGTTAGGATTTCAGAAAAAGTCAAGGAGTTGATCAGGAGGTATGGGGCATGGTTCATTCAATTCCCTACTTTTTCATACATAAGGATTGATGGTTGTAAAAGGGCTCCCTACAGACTCCCAAGGTACCCAATTGACCATATCTTATTGTTGGAGCTCACTAGGCATATTTGTGACTTTGATGTGGTTGTGAAGGGAGAGAAACATAAGGCAGGGTTTGGGAATGATTTCCCATTAAAGATAGGCACAAATGAGGTCCGCCCTTCCATCCAGTCAGCTCATGATTTTGAGGAAGAGATGAGTACTTTTGGTCTCTCTTTCCATTCTAAGAGGGCAAGGTTTGATATTACTGGTGAGTCACAAAAGAAGGCCAGTAGGGAGTACAACCACAAAGACAACATTGAAGATTATTGGGCTAACCTTGGTGATGAATTTGATGTAAGGAAGAAGAAATTATCTAGGCTGCTAGTAGACTTAGTAAGACTATATAACATAAAGGCCATTCCTGACCAAGTGGAAGAATATGGAAATCTTATTTAGGGTCATATCTTTGAGGCTGTGAAGGACAAACCGGTTGGAGAGATTGACTGGTTGGAGGAAGAAAAGACAAAGTTGGAGCAAATTGTGACTCCTGTGATTAAGTATACCAAAATGTGGCTGAAGCACAAGATGCTAGAGTTAGAAAGTGAAGGTGTCCAGTGCACCTATGATTTGATGGGAGACTTGGAGTCTCATTCTTCTTCTCAGGAATCACATGAGAAGAATCCTAAGGGTAAGGCCAAGGTGGACTTTCCCTTCAAGATTAAAGTTAGGGATGTTCCAAATGAAGAGGTAACAGATGTAGGTAATCAAAGAAAGCCTATTACCAACAAGAGAAAGCATGTTTCAAGGAGAGGGGCTGAGAAAGATAAAGAGGAAAAGGAAGAAGTGGATGTTACTGCTCCCTCAACCAAGAGAAGAAGACTTGTGAAGGTGTCACAGAAAGAGGAGGAGGCTACCAAGACTGATAAGGAGGTTAAGCCTTCTGTGGTGGAGGTATAAAGTTCAGTGGAAAGAACACAGGTATACATGAGGATATCAAGGAATCCTTCCCCAAATGATGCTACAAAAAAAGGAGATGTTCATGATTGCTCCTATCATTGAACAGGGGAACATTCCCCTTCCTCAAGATACTGGCAGTGTTCCAAGAAGGAGACCTCTACAATGCAAAGCCAGAAATTGACAAGGTAATCCAGTCTCCCCTGGTAGCCTATGTAGATTCACCTGCAAAAGATTAGGAGGGAAAATCCCCTCAAAAGGAGGAGATACCAGCTAAGATTCCCTCACCAGCACAGGTTGTAGAGGATTAGTCTCTAGAGAAAGAGGATCCAACTAAGGAAATTCCTAATGTGCTAGGTATTGAGAAAGATGCACCTAGTGTCCAACAAGAACAAGATAAACAAGATAAAGTGCAAACCGAATTCACTATTCTAGGTTGGCTAGATAGAGAATTAAAGAGAAAATTTGTTATAGTGGAGGACACTCCTCCCAACTGGGATGACCTAATGGCTAACATTGGGAAAGGAAAGACCAAGAAGAAAGCTAGGGTTGTGTCCAGGATTGAAAGGGATGGATCTAGCAATAGAGTGGCTCATATTGCTACTCCTGCTCTAGACAAGGATAGAGATGGGGTGACTGCAAAGTAATATCATGTGCATACCATTGATTTAGGGCATGCTTCTATGGAGAAAGATATTGCGGAGTATGAAGGCTCTAGTGCTGTAATTGTAGGTAGATTGAAGGAGGTACAAACCAGGCATGAGTTGGAAAAGGAGAATGATAAATTGAAGAGGTACTTGTAGGAGTTGATGAAACCCTTACAATTCATTAGCTCTTCCTCCTCTGTTGTAGGTTTCTTGCCTCAAGAAACAATCTCTGAGCTTGAGAAAGTGAAAGGCACTACACATGCCATAGTTGGCTGGTTACAAGGAGTTCAAACTAAGGGATATGGTGCCATTAAGGATATCTTGTCGACTACAGGGGATTCCATCAGGTCATTGGATTGGCTGAAGACTATCCTAGCCCAAGACAAGGACATTGATCTCCTATTGCAGAAAACAAGAACAATTATGGAATACACTGAAGATAAATTGGCGAAGAGTGGGATTCTTCCTTTCCCAAGGGTTTCAGAGCCTTGGGAATGGTTCGAGATCTTGTAGATGAGGAAAAGGGCCTGAAAGAAGATTCATAAATAGGGGAAGCAGATTGAGGACACCTTGACTGGCATTCATGATAGGTGCATCTCATTCTTTGAAATCATGACAGGGAGGAAGAAGTTTGCTCCAAAGCATCTCAGTTTGGAACAACTAAAGAAATGGTGGAGAGATATTTATTCTCCAATCAGTGAAGGTCCAGTTATTAAACATCAGCTAGATGATGCTGCAACCTACATTGCAGTTATTGACAGGTATTTAACAAATAGGGCTGATTGGGATGGTACAGTAAGGAAGGAAAGAGATGAGATCAAGTCTCTTGAAAGAAGAGTTAGGGTTTTTCTTTTGCCACCTATAGCCAAATTTTACAGAGTGTTGCTAGCAGTGCATGGTGAAGTAGAGCATGCTAAATATAAGGATGGGAAGTAGTTATATAGGGCTACATCAAATTTTTTGCTTCCCATTATCCACATGCATTGGATCGAGTTTTGAGACCTCTAGGGCGACTTGGATGAAATTGGTGCAAATTGCACATTTCATGTTGTTTTAGAGTATATTTTGAGGCCGACCTATTGTGTGGAATTTATTATTGTAAATTATTACTTGGGCCGACCTATCTTGGGGGTTCTCTATAAATTGGGCATGATGCCTCATTTGTAATATATAGAATAGAATATAGAGGAATAGAATAGCACATAGAATAGAGATTTCATATTTGAGCGAATTAGGGTTTATCTTCAAGAAAGTATTGTAACAGAAGACTTGAATTGTCACCATTTTGGATGACTTAATATAAGAAAGGGTATTGAGATTTGGTATCTCGCTTGTGTTGAGTTTTATCTGGAATGGTTCTTGTTTTTCTATCTTTAAAATTTCTTAAGTTTATTGTTAGATAGTTCGGTGATATTTGGGATTTCATGTTTTGAAATGTTTGTAGCGATCTCTAGTCCATACTTTTTGTAGTTAGCTTATTGTTAGTTGATTTCCAAAGTTAGCATGGACTTAAAATTGTAATTAGTTCAATTATGAGTGTTTTTTCATTTCAATTACAATAGGATTTTCTTGAATGAATGTTTATGGTTTTAAAATATTTAAATACCTTAGAAGATTACACTATTTCTGTGAGATTGCAGATTTATTTGGGTCAAACAAAAAGTAGTTTATGAGAGATGGGTCCATTTTGAGCATCTTATCTTTTTAATTGTCCATCTTAGGGTTAAAATTAGTCTTGGAATTATCTCTAAAACCTTTATATTTTGTTAGTTATTTGTTATCTGAGTTAAATTTAGGGTTTGAAGTATCAACTTATTGCTAGATTTGATAAATTCAAAGTCCAGTGTTTGCTTGTAATACGGTCCCTTTGTGATTACCAAAATTTTCACATTATCTCTGAGTTGTTTTATTTGCATTGTCAAGACCTGACATTAGAGACCTTGGGGTTATCCCTTTTCCATAGAGATTTACCTTTCAAGAGAGATATGATATAATATTATGTCTGATTTGTTGTTGTGCAGAAAACACCATCAATAGGTTTAAGGGTTGGGGGATTAGGGTTGGGGGTAGAGGATTGATGGTAGAGTATAGAGGGTTTACGGGTTAGGTTTAAAGGGTATAGGGTTTAGGGTTGAGGGATTAAGAGGTTATAGAGTAGAGGGTATAGGGGTCGAGAGATTAGGGTTTATGGGTTGAGGGTTAAGGGTTTAGGGTTAAGGGTTTACTTGGTTGAGGGTAGAGGGATTAGGGTATAGGTTTGAGGGTATATGGTTGAGGGATTAGGTTCAGGGTCCAATGTAAGGGGTAGAGGGTATAGGGGTAGAGGTTTTACGGTTTAAGGATTGAGGGTTTAATGTATAGGGTATATGGTATAGGGTTGAGAGTTTAAGGGTAAAGAGGGTTGAGGGATTAGGGTAGAGAGTTTACTAAGTGGGTTTAAGGGTTGGGGGAATAGGGTTGATATTAGAGGTTAGAGGATTGATGGTAGAGGGTAGAGGGTTTACGGGTTAGGGTTTAAGGGTTTAGTGTTTAGGGTTGAGGGATTAAGAGGTTATAGAGTAGAGGGTATAGGGGTTGAGGGATTATTGTTTAAGGGTTGAGGTTTGAGGGTTGATGGATTAGGAGGGTATAGGGGTTGAGAAATTATGATTGAAGGGTCAAGGATTGAGGGATAAGGGTTGAGGGTTGAGGAAGTAAGAGGGTATAGGGGTTGCAGGATTAGGGTTTAAAGGTTGAAGGTTGAGGGTTGAGGGATTAAGGGTCAAGAGGGTTGATGGATTTGGGTAGAGAGTTTACTAAGTTGGTTTAAGGGTTGGGGGATTAGGCTTTAGAGTAGAGGTTAGAGGATTGACAGTAGAGGGTAGAGGGCTTACGGGTTAGGGTTTAAGGGTTTAGGATTTAGGGTTGAGGGATTAAGAGATAATAGAGTAGAGGGTATAGGGGTTGAGGGATTAGGTTTTAAAGGTTGAAGGTTGAGGGTTGAGGGATTAAGAGGGTATAGGGGTTGAGGGATTAGGGTTTAGGGTAGAGAGTATTGGGTTGAGGGTTGAGGGTAGAGGGTAGAGGATTTTAGAGTTTAGGG